>AP028447.1:1906325-2005531 GCA_036509395.1 Antheraea yamamai
GTTAATATATGTGCAAAAAGAATGAAATACAATTATTAATTTAGTTTTATTGATTACGAATGTTTTCATTTATCGTTACTCTGACATGCACCCCTAGGCTAAGCGATAAAAGAATCCATTAATATTGAAAAAGGATTTCTCCTTTTCCGATGAGTTTGTGTTTTGCCTAAATCGAAATATGTTTATACATCAAACAATCCTTTGAGATAATATTTCTTCCTCCAATAAACAGTTTCTTCAGATACCACACAATTAGTACTAGATTATCTCTTTTGTAAATCTGAGTATAACAGACCATTCTTTCTTCATGAGCGACACATTCGATATGAATACAACGTATCTTGAATCTCATTATGTTAACATTTCGTACAATAAAAAACAATAAACAGAAGCTCATATTATTGTGTCCGGCACGTGTGGTACAAATCACAAAATTTCGCTTTTCAGTAATAATTTTTGTTTTTTCTAAGTGAACCTTCTTATTGACTTTGAAATTTTGATCCGCAACCTTTTTGTATGACGAAAAGTACTGAGGCAACACAGTTTCGGTTAGAGCCTTGGGAGCACGGGGTCTCGTCCGATCACCGAAGTTGAGCAACGTCGGGCGCGGTCAGTATCGGATTGCTGATCGTCTGAGAACACCGTTTGGCTTTTTGTTCTACTTTTTTAATATTTCAAATAAACCGCTTGTCATGGCGAAGGGCAAAAGCAAACGTAAGTCTACGGCACTTCCTCTCACGTTTCGCGTGGACTTTTGCAACATAAGGGGAATCCACTCAAATATGTACTCCGTCCACCACCACCTTGAGACGGAGAGGCCGACCTTGCTTTTTCTAACGGAGATTCAAATATCTTCCCCTGCAGACGTCGCCTATCTGACGTATTCCGGCTACAAAATTGTGCATATTTTCCTGCCTTGGGCTGGGGTCTGCGCGTTTGTCAGGAAGGATATATGTTTCCGTCGCCTTGCCAATCTTGAAGGTAAAGCTTTCACTACTCATACTCCGTGTAGACTGCGTCGACCATCCACGCGTCTATGCATGTCTCTACCGGTCACATAGTGGTAATACCGAGACGAAATGCCTCATGGAGCACGTTCAAATGGCGACTGACATAGCTCTTCAACAATTCCCACCCGCTGAGATCGTGGTTCTTGGCGACTTTAACGCCTACTGTGCCGAATGGCTAGGCTCACGTACCACCGATCACGCGAGGAGATTTGTTTTTGACTTTGCTCTGGCGTCCTCTCTAACGCAACTGGTTACCTCACCTACGCGGATCCCAGATGTGGAGGAACATCTTCCCTGTTGGACCTTCTGCTGACCTCTCACCCGGACAGTTATCGGGTTACCGTTGATGCCCCTTTAGGCTCTTCGGACCATTGCTTGATCAGGAGTAGCGTGTCTCTCTCGCGCCCATTGCGCCTGCAATCAGCGGGTAGCCGTCGTTTTTGGCATTATAGGTCGGCTGATTGGGATACCATGCGAGCTTTCTTCGCATTTTTCCCCTGGGGGCAAGTTTGCTTCTCATTGGATGATCCTAACGCTGTCGCCAAAGCCGTAACCGACGCCATACTACAAGGGATGGACTTATTTATCCCTAATTCCGTAATGCCCATCGGTGGCAAAACTCAAACTTGGTTTGGTCATTCCTGCAGAATGGCTAAACGCCGGAAGCAAAAATGCTACCAGGGTTGGGTTGACGCGTTGGTATCAAAGGATGTAAATACCAGTGCTCTCAAAAAAAAGTATAACGTTGCCTCCAGGTCTTTCAACAGAGCGATTGCCTTAGCAAAGTCCACCTTCATTGGCAGAATTGGTGAGATGGTGAGAGTCTCTCGCCAAAACCGCCCTAGGGAACTTCAGTCTGCCATCGTTCCACTATTGCGGAAGGAAGACACCTCGTTGGTCTACGACGCAAACACAAAAGACAAAGCCGAACTTCTTGGCTGCCTTTTTGCGTTGAACTCGACTATAGATGACAAGGGGAAGTCTCCACCGAACATAGCGCGTTGCTAAAGCTGCATGTCCAGTGCGCAGTTTTTGCAAAAACATATACGTAAAAAGCTCTTAGACATCAAGAAGTCGAGTGGACCCGACGGGAATCCCGCAATTGTGCTAAGGACATGTGCTCCGGAACTAGCTCTAGTTCTTGCGCGTCTTTTTCAGTACTCCTATTGTACAGGCATTGTGCCAGTATCTTGGAAGTCTGCTTCTGTGCACCCGATCCCAAAAAAAGGTGACCGCTCACAACCGTCGAACTATCGGCCAATCGCCATCACTTCCTTGCTTTCCAAAATAATGGAGTCCATTATAAACTGCCAGCTCTTGAAATACCTAGAGGAGAACCAGCTAATTAGCGACCGTCAATATGGCTTTCGCCAACATCGCTCAGCTGGTGACCTTCTTGCCTTCCTGACACATCGATGGGCGGAGGTAGTCGAAAGCAAGGGTGAGGCCATAGCCATAAGTTTAGGCGTAGCGAAGGCTTTTGATCGGGTTTGGCACAAAACGCTTCTCTCAAACCTTACTTCCTTTGTACTTCCCGGAAATTTATGCAATTGGGTATCTAGCTTCCTCACAGGCCGAAGCATAAAAGTCTTAGTCGACGGTGCATGCTCCAATTTGAAGCCTGCGAGTGCTGGTGTCCCACAAAGCTGTATACTATCCCCTACTCTCTTTCTTCTGTATTTCAATGATATGTTGCAAGTAAGTAACATTCATTGCTATGCAGACGATAGCACTGGGGATGCTCTATACACTGGCCATGGTAATATTTCCCGGGAACGCATTGTTGAGTGCCGGAAACAACTTGTGTCTGAAATGGAGACGTCACTCGAACACGTCTCGCATTTGGGTAGACAAAACTTGGTCCATTTTAACCCCACAAAGACACAAGTTTGCGCCTTTATCGCGAAAAAGACAAAGTTTGACGTAATGCCTAGCTTTCAGGGAGTCCCCTTAGCAGCCAAGCCCAGTATTGGTATCCTCGGCGTTGACATATCGAGTGACGTTCAGTTTGGCGGTCATTTGGAAAGCAAAGCATGGTTGGCCTCCAAAAAACTAGGTGTCCTTAATAGGGCAAAACAGTATTTCACACCTGAACATCGTTTACTACTTTATAAAGCGCAAAGCCGCCCACACATTGAATACTATTCTCACCTTTGGGCTGGAGCGCCTCAATGTCAGCTGCTTCCGTTTGACCGCATCCAGCGTAGAGCGGCTCGAATCGTCGGCAACGAGGTCATATCCGATCGGCTCGACTCATTGTCACTGCGTCGGGACATCGCGTCTCTTTGCGTTCTTTATCGCATTTACCACGGTGAGTGTTCAGAGGAGTTGTTTGAACTTATACCTGCTGCTACATTCCACCATCGTACTACCCGCCTGAAACTTAAATTTCATCCACAGCACCTGGATAGGTGGAGGTCTACCACGGTGAGGTTTTCAAGGTCGTTTCTGCCTCGTACTTCGACCCTGTGGAATCAACTCCCAGCGGCGGTATTTCCAAACAATTATGAATTGCAAACCTTTAAAAAACAAGCGTATACTTTTTTAAAAGGCCGGCAACGCACTTGTGACTCCGCCGGTGTTACTAG
The DNA here is from genome assembly GCA_036509395.1 of Antheraea yamamai. Lineage (NCBI taxonomy): Eukaryota > Metazoa > Arthropoda > Insecta > Lepidoptera > Saturniidae > Antheraea > Antheraea yamamai. The sequence goes on from AP028447.1 coordinate 1,909,924, forward strand.
TGTCTATGGACGGCGGTGATCACTTCCCATTGAGTGACCCGTCTGTCCGTTTCCCTCGTATAATATATAAAAAAAAATTAAATTGTTTCCCTGTAATACTAAAGTTTCACTTCAATCGCGTGTCTTTACGACACATTTTTGTAACTTTCCATCACTTTAGGGTAATTAAAGTTTCAATATATTTTGCAACTTTACAAGAAAACGTCGTAAATCAAATTACAAACAATATTTGATAATTTTTTTTTTATTGAAAGCTGATTGACTTTTTGGTAAATTTACAGTACGTATAGAATCAATACATGAAATATGTAAAATTATAATTGACTTTCGTAGGTTTCCTCACATATTTTGGGACATTAATCGAATCTTATTGTATATTTTATTAGCAATACATTGATTAATCATTTTACTTACAATTTTGAAGTGAAACCTTTTTTGTGACGGTGTGTATAGGATTTTATGAAAAATTTTTATGAAAAAATGTGTAACGAAAAAGAGACATCTATAAATGTATATATAGGTTCTTGGCTGTGAGAGAATTAGATTGTATATTCTTAATGTACGCGAAATACTATAAACTAGGAGGAGGATAGAGAGAAACGTTGAAAAATATAGCACATATTTTCGGTTGAAACGGAATGACTTTCGCGCACTTTTAAAAATATGCCGTGTTGTCAATATATATTAAATTATTACACAATAATGCAGTACACTAATGTTTACCACCTCCATAGTCTATTCATCTTCATCTTAAAAATTAATCAGAATACTACATTTTACTTCTGCCGTGTATAAAAACACATAACTTTTGTAGATTTAGAAAATGTTTTAACAGTGTTACCTTGCTTAACTAAAGACTTTAGTTCACACTGGGCATTTAAAGCTGTGGTGGTCTAGTGGTTTGACCGGTGGGATATCAATCTGATGTCCGCAGGTTCGAACCCCGGTGTACCAACGAATTCTTCGAAATTCCGCGTACATTTACTAAATTAAATTGGTAACACTATCGGCTGACGGTGAAGTAAAACAGCGTAAACACGCTCACACCACACTAGCGACACGGCGGCTCGGAACTTTGTCTTGTGCTTTGTGTGTGATTTTCGAAAACTGATGCTCTCACCATCGGCAACGTCGGCGTAGAAGACATCATACCAGGTAAGTGAGCGTTTATCCCGATTATAAGAAAATCCTTTCGGCATTACATTTTTTCAGGGGTATCTATCTGTATCTACCTCCAGCCAATTTAAATACAATCCACTGCCTAGGCTAGATACCCCGACCAGTGTGGGTGTGGTGGTTGCCACCCCACATATTACCTCAATATATATCTTACATGGTGTTTACTTTATTAAATTGTACGCTGTTAAAACTATACTATTATATCGCTCGCTCTTACAACTTGTTCACTAACTGTAAACAATCGGATCGTAATAATTATGAACCTTGATCCACTTATCGTTTTATGGTTCACGTTCTTCTAGATTGATCTACATAATATGTATATTTAGTAGTAACATTGTCTCTTACAAAATAATTATTACGTGACGTACCTATTCGTTTTTTTTTTTCACGGAACAGAAAACAATAAAAATTACTTACTATTATCATTCCTTTTATATCTATATATATAATAAGAATATAAAACGTACGTGTTTGTACTTTCTAGATTTTAGTGAAAAAAATTATTGCAGATATCTTGGAATAAGTAATAATAAACATTCCAATCACTTTCAGAAATATCTGTCTGTTTGCGTCTATATCTTAAATTTCCTATGTTCCATATGATCCTGTTTCTAATTATTGCAAGCTTTTGTCTAGAAAAAAATGCTATCCGGAGTAGTATGTCTGTCACGTACTTGTTTAATTATATGTTCATTATCTTCAATTGAAACATCATTTCCGCATCTAATTATTAAAAAAAGGAAAGAAAATCAAAACGGATATTTTCTTTACTTTTCATTTCAGTTCATTTCACATCGGCTTTAAAAGAAAACTCACTAAGTGATATTTCCTTTAAAACACACTATTTGTTCGCTACATCGATATATAAAAAATAACGGAGAAATAAAACGCAATATATATGTGAATTGATATATCATATAAAGCAATAATCAAACGTTTTTACAAACAATACATAGGAGACATCTTTTAATAAGAAAAAAGTCCCAATCAGTTTAAATTTGAAGCTGAGGAATTTAAAGTGGCGCGGTGCACAAGGTCGCCTACCCACTTCCTTCAGTTGGATTAAGAGAATCGGGAAGCTGTCCTAAGTCATCAAGTCCTGTAAAATAACATAATCTTTTCATTAAAATTCAATGTCAGTTCAAATAATGTAGTGAACAACATGAGGTGTTCTTTCCGACAAAATATCAATAAACGTAGAGCTGATGTCGTCAAACTATGATGGCTCAATTGTAACGAGCCTCCCCTATATAACGAAGTTCAACCAACAACATAGTTTTGAGTATGATGGTAGGTGGATACAGGAGTAGAGGAAGACCGAAAAAGGTATGGATAGATTGTGTGAAAAATGGTATACGTGTAAATACTGAAATGATATCCGATACGCGAGAGTGGAAAAGGAAAATATGTTGTGCCGACCCTACTTAGGTGGGATAAGGGTAATGAACTAACAACATAATTTCTTTTTAATAAATGACTGTTATAATTACAACGTTGTAAAAAATACAGATATTTGAAGTCGATGCCAACCTATATTTCAAATTTGTTGCAGGTAATAAAATATGTATATGTCAGAGTAGAGTAGGTAGAGCCTATAGAGGAGAGCACACGGATGCCATTATCCTCCATTTGTATGTATTTTCACAACACGACTGGCACTATGAAATGAAACGACGACTTCTTCGATTCTTGTTCTTTTTAATGCTTAATGCTTTTACAATAATCTCAGAGACAATAATTATCACTTAGCGACAATAACGATAGATCTCACGAACTCAAAACAATAATGAATAATGAATCTTGCACAACCTCGTATAAGCACTTATAAAGGAATCGCCTTCCTTCACTTACCGACAACCCAAGTGAAGGAAGTCTTAGTTTAACGAAGTACTTAATCTACGATTTTGTACATAGTTACACTTTATGTTTGCTTATAATTCTAATTATTAATAAATAACGATTTTAACATCATACATTGAATAATTACGTTATCATTAAATATCTTAAAATAATTCACCGTTGTAACAACCGAGTACTTTACAAATCCTTATTTGCTATAAAACTTATTTTAGATCTACAATTATTCTAGTAATTACAAAGTTAACATAGTACAATCCCAATATGTTTTTATTACATTGTTATTCATTTTAAATAGCAACTTTACTACGCGTTGCTGTGGCTCAGTTATTATAAATAATAAATTCAAAGTTAAAACGTGGCGCCATCTATGAGATATCTATAACAGTCGGTCCTACACTTTCCTGTCAACAAACTAATTTATAGCGTCATCGGTTCGAGACTGATAAAACTTACAATTAATAATGATGACAATAATTTAGTTTGTAATTTAAAAATATTGAGGTTGTTAATCGAAATATAAATTATCCTATCTCTCAAGTTGCACCGAACTATACGTAAATACCAACTTTCATGAAAATCGGTTGAGTCGTTTCGGAATTCATTGTGGATAAACATCAATAAATACTAAAATTTCATTAGTTTATTTCTAAAGATTTAATTTAATTATTTTTTGCATTAAAAGTCTTTAAAATTTTCATAGGTTTCATGATGTATTGTACCCTATTGTAAATAGTATCGTACGGACGTTACGCATATAAAGAAGTAGGCGAATCGTAGTAAACTAATACAGTTACAAATACAGTTTGATCAATCTAATTAACTGAAATTATTTTAATGACATACAAGTTCCATTTCCATTTAATTATCATATAGCGTATAAATACTATAGATTTGGGACAATATATTACTAACAATCTTTCGAAGAAGCAAGCACTATTCATTTGTTACAGAAATTATCAAGTTCTAATAGTAATTTTTATATACAACTGAATCAAGAAACATGAAGATGTTGACCATAACTTTGTTACTTTGTTTGTTCGGAGTAAGTTTTTTTCTTTTTAATAAATAATTAATTGCCAGATAATATAACGCTCGCCATTTTTGCACGTTTATGATTGTCGCCTCTCAAAATCAGCAGGTCGGCACTGTTTTGTTGATCGTGCTATTTATTGGATTATGTTTTCTATCTCTCTCAGCGTAAGCCATCAGTCTCAGTTTTACAGAGGTCAGTGATATATAATATCCTGTTAGTAGTATGTGGGTCACTCCAAACGTCAAGATCAAAGAGGCTGCTACCTGTTAGTGCCACGTGGCCGCCCATAAATAAAAGCGCTACGTAATATGTTGCACGGGGTAGAGCAAATGCTGGAATAGCTAAAGCGGGTGCTATAAGGATGTCATTTCGAGTACTTATATATTATACTAGCTATTGCTCGCGTCTACGTTTTAGTTAATATAGATTTCTTGACCTTATGCCTCGAGAATATTATATTTATGCCCTTTTTTGTATATCTGACAACGTCTATGCTTCATGGCAATCGTTTCGGTATTTAGGACATGAAAATCCAACAAACAAATCAAAAATATACTGTATTCAGTTTAGGCCCTAATAAGGCGGTTATGAACGTCAAAATTACCACAGGTTCTGAAAACTACCCAGTCATCGAGGGGAACCGGCAAGAAATTCCATCGGATCGATCGAATCGGTACATCTTTTTAACAATTTCCAATACATCATCATCAATCGTTTTTAGTGGATGCATCGAAAGAACTTACAGTCCGGCTAATCAGTAACATGCTTTGAGACTTTATTGTAAAACCTAACACTATTACCTAATTAATTAACTACGACTCTCTGACTTGTACCTATATCAGGACTAACAAATCTTAGTGACTTAATATTATGCTCATGCAAAACGTCAAAGGAGTGAGTACTGAATCGTATCAAATTGCGATCACCTCTCTCTCCCTTTACATTAAAATAAAAATAAAAAAGCCTTTTATTTTATGTCACATAAAAAATAAAAACAAAGTAGACACAATGAGAAGTAAAAATATATTTTTTTCGAAATTACATTTAGCACGAACCCCCTCATGCGAGGTTGAAGACCTCCTCCAAACTACTCCAGCGGTCTCTATCTGTCGCTTCCGTTAGCCAGTTTTTCCCTACGATATATTTTATGTCATCTTCCCATCTTGCTTTAGGTCTTCCTCTTTTTCTAATACCTTTTGGACCTACCCATGTTGTTACCCATTTCGTCCAACGATCGTCACTCATTCTGGCATCAATCACATTTGTTTGATTCCTTATTATGGTATGGCGTATCTTTGGAATTGTTTTTTATGTTAACAATACTTCTCTCCATACTTCGCTGACAAGATTTTATTTTGTTTTTTACGCGATGTGTATACTTCCTCGTTTGACATGCGTATCTAATGGATGGGAGTATGCAAGAATCCATCACCTTCTTTTAAATTTTTATAGGCATGGAACTTTTCATAATTTCTTTTAAGTGCCAAAACTTTCTCCATGCGCCTGCAATTCTTCTTTCAACTTCTAATTCGTTGTTTTCCTTAGTGAAAGAAATCTGTTTACATAGATAAATAAATGTATTAATATATTCTATTGGTTCCTCATCAAGAATTATGGGGTATGTTACAGAATTTGTAATAACTTTAGTTACATTTAAATTTATTTCCAGACCCACATTTCTACTTGCTTCTTTATATTACCAATTACAAATGGTTGCTCTGTGAAAACAAATAATTTGGGGAAAAAATACTATTACCTAAAAAACTACTACTGGTTTTGCTCAGTCTGAAACATGGTACGTTACAGTTACAATTTGTTAGTTTCTAGATTTATTAGGTTTCTAGGTTTCTAAATGTAGTTTTTCAAAGTTTTTATTTGCGAATTTAAGCGCCATGTCAAGCGGGTTTTGGTGTCAAAAGGCTATTATAGAGTGGATCAATATGTAAACGATGGTGATGTCTGGAATTAACTCATCTCTGTGCATCCATTAAAAACCTGTGTGTGTGTGTGACATTTACCTAATATACTCTAAATATCATATATATTTGTTAAAAAGATAACCAGATCGAGTTTCTTGCCGGTTCTTCTCGATGACTGGGTTGTTTTCCGAACCGGTGCGGTGGTAGTTTTGACATTCATAAGTGCCTTCTTAGGGCCTAAATTGATTAAAGTGTTTTTGATTTTGATTTTACGGACATACATTAAATTATCAAGAATGTATCCGGAGGGTAGAGTGAAAATACCGAATTCCTGGAACTTCGTTTTTATCGTGAACGCAGTACTTTTCAGTGATGCGTGTTGAAACAACAGACAGGTATACAGAAATTCATTTCTAATAATGATTGTAATATATTTTATTACTTATTCCTAGATTCCTGCAACAATTTTTTTCACAAAAATCTAAAAAGTACAGACACGTTAGATTTACATTCTTTTTCTTTGCAGATGTGTTTAAGCTATCCGGGACAACTTTTGAGTGAGTATCGATTGCTTAATCTTTCAATAGTCCTGTTTTTGGATATATACTATATTTACTATAAGACATAGTGTCGTCCCTATATCGTATATTCATAAAAAAATATATAATTATATAAACGCTGTATAAACACCGTATCGATCAGCGTCCATCTATAATCTAGGTAGCTATGGGAAAGTAATACATGATCCCGCTAAGTGTGAAAACGTATAACAATCTCCTAGACTATAAATATTGTGAAACTGATGGTTTTACAAGTAGCCTGCCTATTGGCATCTAATTCAGTAAGTGAAAAATTTAGTTATTTCAGAAGTATTATTTTTAAATAGTTTTTGTGAAGTGATACCCCATTATCCTAAAATGATCATCAGGAAACGTGTATTGGGATTTCAGAAAACGTGTATTGATTTAGATTCACAATTGGATCCGGTAGGTGGCGGTTGAATTTTAGGATTTTTTTTCATTATAAAGGCCGCAACATTCGCTGGACCCGATATATATACCATATATAATAAAACCTTGAAGCTAATGTTATATTCCTTAACACACACACCGCCATGATACTTTGGCGGAATTGTAAAACAGTAGCAGGGAATATGGTTTTCACTCTGATACCTAGATAGCGTAACTAATGTCGATAAAACAAAAGAGGATCTTAGGACCTTAGGAAATCGTTTTATACAACTTTAATATCCTCAAGTTGAAAATCTGTCGGCAAGCAAATAACGGTGTATCCTGATAAATACACTTGCGACTTTGTTTCTGGATTTATAGCAAATAAGTAGTGTGATAGGTTTTTTGGTGGGATTTTAATGTGTCATGTAGTGTTTTTTATATTGTATTCATAATTTTATTATTTGACTCTATATTTTGTAATATCAAGAAATAGAAATAGAATATTTAACTCACAATAATATATACACACTATAATATTTAAAGATGTATTTCCGCAAAGTAACGCCTTCTTCGATCAAACATTTAGTTAATAATATACAGTAGAACCTCTATAAGTCGGGCATCAAGGGAGACGCCAAAAAATTCAAGTTATAGAGTTTTCCACTTATAGAGAAATTCGACTTAGGCGGATTTTGCTTCGACATAAAGAGTTTAATATACATTCTTATAAATTTTCAGTTAGAGAGGTAAAATAAATAAAAATTCAACTTGCAGAGGTGATACACATATTTTTATATATTATAAATCAACATTATTTCAAAACATCCTTAAAATAAAAAAAATATGGCATTAAAAAATGTCAGTAATTTTTTTTTGCTTTAGATAATTCGGTTGTTCTCTATCTTGTCTCTAGCATTGTCTATTTAAGGTATAGAGAGCAGAAATTGTATACTCCTAAATTGCTTTCTAAAAAACACTGTCGGCGAATACTTAAAATCGGTAACTTATTTTTTTTCGAACTATAGAGGTATTAAGTCTCAAATAATCAAATTGTAAAATAAAATAAAACATTGCCATGTTCGAGATACAAAAGTAAAATTTGATTTTTCGAGTTACAGAGAGAAAATATGTACCAAAATGACTAGGAGGGACTCACTGATTATTTCGACTAATAGAAGGTTCAGATTTTGAGTAATGGAGGTTTTGATGTGTGAAGGGAAGCGAACAAAACATTTTTTCGAAATTTGCAGGTTTTCTACTTATCGTGGTTCGACTTAACGAGGTCCTGATATATCAATATTCTGAATTATATTTACCATCTCGTTTTCTTTTCCATATGTTAATTGTAGATTTTATTTTTTTTCTTTGTCTAATGTATCTCAATATTAACCATTATAAAATTTTAATTTTTCATTATTATTAATAGTGTAAGTTATATCTATGAGATAAATTTTTTTTATATCATTGAAGGCAAACGAACAGGAGGGTCACCTGATGTTAAGTGATCACCACTGTACATAGACACTTGCAATACCAGGGGTGTCGCAAGTACGTTGCCAGCCTGTGTTGGGGGGTAGGAGGAGGGGGGGTACTTATATTATCTGGCGCTCTCACTGACCGAACGAAACGCAACAATGCGTGCACTGTTACTTCACGTGGGTGTTTCTGTGTGTCGGGTGGTAGTACCCCGGACGAGCCGACCCATTCATGCTGAAATCAGTAATAGCTTCAGCGTGGCTCTACCACCTTCTAAATTGGTTGCCAAAAATAAAACCAAATAAATTAAAGTAGTCTAATAAATAAATGTAATAATTGCTTTTAAAATTCTCTACTTTCAGGTGCATTGTTGCCAAATGGTGGCAGTAGTGGTGCTACAGGTAAATACCTATAATTTGTTAATTATTTTATTAGCAGTTTTCATTATGTTATAGATAATGATTCGTAACAATCAGATCTGATAGTCAACCTGGTGATATTGTCAATCGTTGTTCGCGAATAGAGATATATGTATTTCAGTTTGAACATTTATAAATAGTTAATTAGAAAATATAGTCACAGGTACAGAACGACCTAGGAATCGTGGTGGTCGATAGGTTTGACAGGCAAAAATTAGATCCAATAGCCGCAAGTTCGCCCACGATTACATATATTAACTTTTTTTTTTGTAAATTCTTATACACTCCCTAATCTAAACATTGGGAGGAAAATTAATAGAAATATAATATCTACTTATTTACAGCTGCCGAAACACCCCAACAGGTGTTTGGCGACAGATTTTTAGCTTGAGGGTGGTAGCTAGTCAGGCAGGCTTAGAGAAAGCCTATAGGCTATATATTATCACGCTAAGACCAATAGGAGCGGAGCACCAATGAAGAATGTTTAAAAATCGGGATTTTCTATTCCTTTTGAGAACTTCAGCCGCATGTTAGCGTTAGCCCAAAGTAATTATTCCACGCGGACGAAGTCGCGGGTAGACGCTAGTAGTGAATAAAATTATTTTATTTTATTTACAAATATCGTAAGCGTCAGACTCTGTCTACAAAAATAAATGGTCGGCTTAAGTAAAGCAGAAGTTAACATCCCATGAGTTTATATAATTTAATATATAATACATAATACTATAGTTGCTCTGTTTTCACAGGTCCTCTTGTCACGTTAATAAATGGTGTTGGATCAGGTAATGCATATGTATTAACATAAATTACGTTCGCAGTTTTGTTCCTAATAATAAAAATTAATTAAATGTACTTATTGAAATGCCATGTTGAGGATTTCATATTTTATGCATAATATTATAGTATTTGGAACTATATTTTATAATATTGCTGGTGTTTTACGTAATATGGTTTGGTTATTCTGTATAAGTGAAATGGATGGAAAATAATACCACGGAGCATGCATTCTAACTTGCCACAAAAACTCCCTGAAAAGTACTAACCAGACGGCCACTATCTTGTTAGTTCAATAAAACGAGTACAAGAAACCTGTTGTTACCTACTCGACAATGGCAGTAATAAACTGCTAGAAGATTGCTTATCAAAAATAAATAAATAAATTCAAAAATACTGGTAAACAAATAAACATGTTTCGACAATAAAATTAGATCATGCCTTTACGAAAGTAAATTAATTCACCTTAGAAGCATAAAGGTTTGAATCAGAAGAAATATATTTTAACTTTATCTGAGTTTACTCTTGAATAGTGGCGTTAGACAAGACAAGGGTGGCAAGGAGATCAAGACTAGAGCAGGATTCAATCATGTAAAAATGAAACGAAAAAGGTTGAGAATTACTATGGAACCAAAAAGATTTTTCTATGTACAGTACATGGAACATTTCATGACCCGAAATTTGTATTAAGCGCTTATGCTGAAAAGTAAGTTAGTTTTTGGAAAACACAACAAACAATGTACAAAATAATTAAAATATACTTACGCCGCTGATCAACTAAAATGCCGTTTGCATCTAAAGAGATGTATTTCTAATAGCAATGACATATATTAATTGGTCTCACTATCACACAGTTACACTGTGGTAGCACTTAACCCTGTAATGCTCTGTGATTGTAGTTCGTTTTGTTAGTCTACTTATGCGCTCCGACACGCCGCGACGTCAGTAGTCTGGTGAAGCTGTAAAGACCTTGCCAAGATTAATAGCATACTCAGTTCGAGGAAAAAAAAAAGCCGCGTCGCGACGTTCTTAATTAGAACTGTTGTCGAATACTTGTGGCGCATTGATATATCTTATAAATCTGAGGGTGGAAATATCTAGAAATCTGTCGTCATTAGAGAGATTCGAAGTATGTCATGTTTAAAACCCCATCGTTCGCTTACAACAGTCAAAACGAAAAGTTGTATATCGATGCGTAGCTTTTTCCAACGCATCGATGACTCCTCTACTGATTATTCATAACGAGTTCGTCAGAATATCGACAAAGTTTTCTAGAATAGTTCAGAGATATCTCCAGTGTGCTGATGACCTATATTTTTGCAAAGTTGTAACAATAGCAGAGTGATTTATTAAAAAGGAACTGTATTGCTGGTTGAGCGTCTTTATGGAAAGCTCTTTGTGGTGGATTTCTCAAAGTTCTAAAGTGAGGAAATTATGTTAAAAATAATACAGATTCTATTTATTTCACTGCTTTTTTATGATCAGATTTTTAATGCAAGCTATCAGCTTATTGGTGGAGCTATATGACATATCTCACTACCACCATGACATGGTTTCTTCACGATGTTTAACTGAAAGTTCAACTCGTTATAAGATTTGACTCCTCGTCGACTAACTGAATGTTGAGAGCGTTGAAGTTTAATAAAACGTTCATATTATTTTACAGGACTTGAGGAATTAGGAAAATTTCCTGATATTCTTAATCCATCTAGAAGAAATGGGTAGGCGTACCTATATCTCATCGCACTACGCGATATTTTAATTTCGTCGGGCTTAAAATTAAACTATTTTTTTGTTAAAACGTTTCGTTGTTGCTATATATTATATATCATCGCACGTATTTATTGCGTTTTATTTCTGTATCGCATTCAGTAAATCGATGCCGCAAATGAATGGTAAGTATTTTGAGAGAAATATTATTTGTTTTGTTTTATAGGCTATAATAATAAATAGTACTAAAAATCTTGTTGATTTTCTTACCCTTTGTAATGATTAGGGGCTTGTTAAATCAAATTATGTTCGGACTGAACATAATGATTTTTTTATTGAAAAGTATGTGATAGACAAATTTTCTTCGTAGACAAAAGTTTCTGATAATTAAAGACAGGATCCATATGCAACATAAAAAGTTTAAAATTTACATGCATGCATGCAAACTAGACAAGTGCTTCTTTACTCATCTTTTGTTCATTATCAAGCTGTAACTTGAAAAATTACTATACCTCCTTCATTTGGTCACATATAACTAAGACGAACTTGGTACTGTATTTCAATACTTAGAGTTTCTGAAATTTTATTCAAAACAAATAATATAATACAGCATTATATTGTTTTCAATTAACTTAACACGTTGAATGCGGAACGAGGTCTATAACGCCTCGTATGTGTCTTCCTTGCGGTGCGGCTAAGAAAAACGTAGACTTCCCTGTCGTGTGGAGGCTTTTTTTATATCATAGGAGGCAAACGAACGGGTGGGTCATCTGATGTAAGTGATCACCACCGTCCATAGACACTTGCAACACCAAGGGAGTCGCAAGTGCGTTGCCAGCCTGTGTGGGGGGGGGGGAGGAAGGGAAGGGGAAAGTGGAAGAGGAGGGGAGGTAGGTCTCCGGCGCTCTCACTGACCGAACGAAACGCAACAATGCAAGCACTGTTACTTGACGTCGGTTTTCTATGAGAGGGTAGTAGTACCCCGGGCGAGCCGACCCATTCATGCTGAAACCAGTAATAGCTTCAGCGTGGCTCTACCACCTACTAACATATATTTGATTTATTGTTATAAAGAGATAAATATATATATATATATATAGATATGATCCCTATTGAAAACATAATACAGGTGTGTACCTACTTTATAAGGTCCGTACAGCCATTATGATAATTTTCATACGAGGTCTTAAACATCCAGTACCGCAGGAATAGAAAAACATAAAAAATAGTGCCGCTGTCAACGTGTTAAAAATAAACAAATACATGACGTAATAATTATTTTCTAAGGCACAATGTTACTACTAAAATCTGTTCTAGTCAAGAGTTAAGCGAACTTGGAGTGAAACGACTTACTTCTTGTAAACTACTGAAGGACTTTGATACGGTTTTTACTATCGTTTAAACATTGTTTACTATGTTGTTTTCATGTACATTATACTTATATAAAGTGGAGAGGGTTTGATATATTCTAATGAAGGCGTACAAAATAGTTTACAGGCGTTTCCTGTAGTCACGCTAGCTCAGTGTTAGGCAAACTCGCCATCCAAAATATCCAAATGTGTCGTTACATTTCAAAGAAGCTAAGTTTCTCGGCTTAATGCTCCTGGTTCGTTTCACATTGGTTTGTACAATTCCTTATTGTCTGATCCTATCTCGAAATCTGCATGGGAATTATACAAAATTAATGTAAGCCACTGTTAAGTCTAAATTTGTATATTAGTTAAGCGATAAAGCGCGCAGGCGACTAAGCCTTCATTAAAAAAAGAAATGAGCTAAATCCAACTTTAGCCGTTCTTAAAATTTTACGTTATATTTTAAAAACTTCAAATTTTGCACATGTAAATTATAAAAAAAATGAGTACGTTTAACCGTTGTATGCGATTGAAGTAATTTTTTTAAATATTTATAATGTTTTCAGTAAATAGTTTATAAACAAATCAATCAAAAATTATTGAAAAAAAAATTGAATAATAATAAAAATCATACAATAGAATTAATTATGTATATATGAGCGCGCGACCGTGCTGCCATCTGGTTTCAATGTAAGTAACTAACAAATTAAATCAAAGCTTCATTATCTGTAGTGCCATCTATCAGCTAATTCGAAACTTAAATATCACAGGAAATATTATTAGCAACTCTTTGTTATAAAGTAAATAAAATACAGAAAAGTACGAACAGATTACTATGATAAGTAACGAATTAAATTAATTATAATTTAATAGAAGCTTTGGTTATGTTTAATCATTATCGAACCGGATGGTACAGAAACGTGCCGCCATATTGCCGTAACGGACTTCCGTTGCATCGTCGTCCAGTTACCTCCTAGTCGCGCCTAAAGACGTTTTACTTTAAAAAATCTAAAATCCTTTTGGACGGCAAAATTTGAATTTCGTTTTCAGTGTATAAAAACTGGTAATCTTAAAAAAATCAAACATGTTATATGAACTATTAAAATTGAATTTAGCTCATTTTAAAATGTAACGACACATTAAACAATACAAAACTGATGTGTTCAAAGAGCATTTCTTTTAACTTAGTTTTTAGTAGATACATTTCTATTGAAATAATTAGAATTGAAAATAACCCTGTCGAGCTTGCCCTTGCTCAATATGAGTTCATTGCGAGCGACTAGCCGTAGTTTATTACTTTCTAATAATGTGCCTCTTTTTTGTAGGCTTCCGTTCCAATGTTTACTCTTATCTTTCAAGCCAAATTAATAAATATTAGTAATGTGTATCCATTAATCACTTTGTGAAAAGAAACGCTACTAAGGAGTGAAAGAACCGCATCTGCTGTCGCTAGCTGAACATTGTGATATAAATATGTCAAAATAATATACTACGAGATTGTATATCTTAAAAATATCTATGGAAACGTTCAAAATATCTTCTATCTATACATATAATAAGAATGTAAATCTAACGTATGTGTAATTTTTAAATTTTTGTGAAAAAAATTGTTGCTGTTGCCTTGGAATAAGTAATAAAATACATTTCAATCATTTTTAGAAATCTGACTGTCTGTCTGTTTGTTTGAATTAGCATCACTGCTAAAGTACTGCGTTCACGAGGAAACCTCGCCAAAAAAAACATAGAGCATATCCTCGAGTAATATTTATTCTTGGTTTCATTAAAATCGGTTCACTCTATCAAAAGTTATTGTAATTTTAATGACGACGCGACTAAGTACGAGAGAAAAGTAGATAAGTAAATGGACTTCATTCGTTCAGGTGACTTTATTAATCAGTGTTATTTGAAGTCGCGTGCATAACTAGTCTATCATGTAATTTTAATTACAAATTATTTTTCTCAATTCAATACGAAATAATAAGGAGAGGAAATAATAAACACAAACGTCGTTTTGTTATTATTTATTAAGATTCATATAATATTGACTTTAAACGAAAACATATTAAGTGATACAGCTAACTAAGTGATATTAAATGATAAGCGAAATAAAACACAATAACAGGAATTTCTGCGATAGTATTTGAAAAAGCAGTAATACATATAATAAATGTCTCTCAAAAGAGAAAGTTATAATGAATATAGAGACGCCTACAGAACTTTGTTACCAAGTTTAAATAAAGTACACAATATTTCTATCTTCTTCTTTATTTCATCAAATTCTGTAAAATAATAACGAAATATTAGTCATCATCATCATCAGCTTGTAAAAGACCAACTCCAAGGTCATAGGTCATAGGAAGGTATGGGCATAATCACTACGCCAACCCACAATGTATTGGCGATTTCAAACTCCACAGTTCTATGTTTCCCGTCATACTACAAGAACATTTCTCAGGTTCAGGTTTCCTCGCGATGTTTCCTTCAACGTCAGCCGATAGTGTTGCCAATTGAAATTAGTATATGTACGCTAATTCCGAAAAATTCCTTAGTATATTGTGTACATGAGGTTGGATATTCCACAAGAAAAACAACAAGGCCACCACGACTTTTAAAAATCTAAATAAGCGGTCAAACATTGTAGTCAGTCGCCTGACAGCCTGGTACGTCCCATAGATGTCCCCATAACCACTTAGCAGAAGGAGGATATCGCGTCCCACCCTCTCTCACTCACTAAACCTCACACACCTCACTCACTAAAATTTACAATTAATAACAATAATGAACATTGACAATCATTAAATTTGTAACTAAAAAATATTAAGTCTGTCTGTTTGTTCCGGGTAATTTCCGAAACGGCTGGACGGATTTTGACGAGAATTTCACTGGGAGATAGCTAAAATTACAGCGGGTGATATAGGCTATTGTAATTTAGATTAGCTGTTACCCGTAGCTTCGTCCACAGTGCTATTTTCAAAACCGTTGGTCCGATTTTCACTGGACATTCACTAGCAGATAGCTGACCTTATAGGAAGTAATTTAGGTTTGTCTATTTTAGATAACTGTTATGCGTGACTTCGTCCATGTGAAATTCAGCAAGATTTCAAGACTTCTCCAGCTCATTCTGTATTTTTAATTAAAGAAATAATTATCAACTTATTGTTTTCAACATTTTAATTAATAGTCTCGTTGAAAAGAGGTATTTCTAATAAGATTTTAGACCGTAAACGTGTTATCTACGTTAAGAGTTCTATAATACAATTTGTTGCGAAGCAAACAAGCGATTATTTTTATAGTTAATATATTAAAGCGATTATTTATAGTCACAATAACTTAAATATATTTACAATATGGCCATCTTTTTTAAACAGTCATTGTTTCATTAGCTCCTTATACAGTGTAAGTGAGCACTGAGGTGGTTATGTGGTGGGTTAAAGTTCCAAATATGTTGCTGATGATAAACCTCATTTAGTACACGGTTAGTTATTTATATATCTAATGTACACGTTACATGTTATTGTAGACGGTGTGTGTATTGTACTTATAATTATTTTTGAAAGACCATTTCTGTAATATTCTCACAATTTTATATTTCTTTAATATAATTTAATTAACGCGTGCGGAGCCGCGGGTTATAGCCAATCTATACTAATATTATAAAGCTGAAGAGTTTGTTTGTTTGAACGCGCTAATCCCAAGAACTACAGCTCCGATTTGAAAAATTATTTCAGTGTTAGATAGCTCATTTATCGACGACTATAGATATATCGTCAGGCCAAGAGGAGCGGAGCAACTACGAACAATGTTTCAAGATGGAAGTTGTCTTAGCTTTAGCCGAAAGTAATCGTACCACGGGGACGAAGTCGTGGGCAGAAGCTGGTCATATACATAAAAATTAATGAGATGCACATGTGTACCAGCGTGTGTGTCTCACGAACTCAAACATGTATTTTGTACCTGACACACTTTTTTATGTCATAGGAGGCAAACCAACATGTCGGTCACCTGATGTTAAGTGGTCACCACCGTCCATAGACACTAACAACACCACGGGTGTCGCAAGTGCGTTGCCAGCTTGTGTTTGGGAGGAAGGGGAAAAGAAGATGTGAGGGGAGAGGGAAGGTGGGCCTCCGGCGCTCTCACTGACCGAACGAAACGCAACAATGCAAACACTGTTACTTCAGGTCGGTGTTTCTGTGGGTCGGGTAGTACCGCGGGTTAGCCGACCCATTCATACTGAAACCAGTAATAGCTTCAGCGTGACTCTATCACCTACAATACACATACAATTTGGTAATCCGGTGAAGCTGTGAAGACTCGTCAACCAATAGCGTAGTCAGTTCGAAAAAAAAATACAATAGCTGAGTTGTATAAAGCTTAGAATCAATTACAATTAATCAAATAAAAATAAATTTCTGTGCAATCCTTCATGCTATCCTGCGATTTATGCCATCGTAGAATGGCATGCTTATATATACGCCACTGTTTCAAGGTAAAGAGATGTATAGATTACTTCCAGTAATGGAGCCATCTAATTTCCTTATCGTATCCTTTTATATTTCCTTATTTATAAGTACTATTTTATTTATTGTAATCATTTTATTACCTGCTTTATTACCCGATTCACCGGATGGTAAGAAAGGAATGGAATCTGAGAAAACAAAGTTAACTAATGAATTGTGTATATATTTTAGCCACTAACACAGTTTGATAGTCAAGTTCTTCGAAATTAAACATACGAGTACCTGTCCAGTGGTCGAAAAAAAAGTCGAGGCAGTCATACGGATTGCCGACAGAAGTGAAAACTCAAAACAATGGAATAACTATGTTCTCTTATGTTTTTTTTAAATTAATTATGGTTGAACTATTTAGATTTCATAATTTATAAATTGAAATTATTGTCATTAGTCGGGTTTTCACATCTTTTGTCACACCGAACAATAATAAAATATTACAACCCTATCTGTATAAGCATAAGATTCAAATTGTTTTGTCGGTCACTCGTTCTACTAGTGTTACGCGGCACGCGCCGACGACTTACCGCCCTTTGATAAATACCGCCAAACGTACCGCGCCTGCACCCAGTCGAATTTTTGTATTTAATAAAAATGAATATTTATGTAAAAAAATAAATAAACAGTCATTATTTTATGTAACAAATTTGTAATACTTTATCTTTTCATTATGCCACAGCTGATTCCTATCGTAATCTGTTCTTTTGGGCACATAACTTATACAAAACGATTTCGATGTTTCACATCTTCCAGGCGTCCCGTGACGGCTTATTTTTTTCTCATAGACCACTTTCAAAATTTAGCTGGTGTCGGTGGACACCCTTCAACTACATTTGTACAATACTTCCAAAACTCGACAAAAAATGTTAATATTAGACCTAACTATAGAATTTTTCGTTGCGGCTGAGTTCCAACCACGAATTAGTCGTTTTCGTCACGTGGTACTGAATATGGAATATGCAAGTATGTACTAGTAACAGTCGCTGATCTTCTTAAAATATTATCTCCCTACATTGAAAGGTGAAGTCAAACCAACATTTTAGTTCTTCACTATCGGAAGCAGATAAATTTTCGTACACCCCCGTTTACGAATTGTGAACCCCAATTTATCTAGGATACACCTGGTCCACTTTGGGAGCTAATACTTTACAATATAATTGAATATAACTAAACAATTAAACTTCATTCCGTGAAAATTTTATGAAAATCTTCTATTATCTTCTGTCTCACTTATCTATTTATTTTGGTCACCTGTAACGCTATACTGTAGTTACAAGGTTACCATATATAGCATATAATCAACAAACATTAATTACCTGAGCCAGCCGTTGGCTTTTTGAAAATTGAACCTGAAAATACAGAAACTTTAATAAACAATTTCAATCAAAAATAGATACCTAATAATAGAAATCAACTATCTACATCTAACAAAATTGCAATTACATATTAACATTAGTGTCACCGCCTTTACTTTATTAGACTTCTATCTACTTTTCTCTCGTACTTAATTAACTTAACTTGTCATTAAAATTACAATATCTTTTGATAGACCAAACTGATTTTAATGAAACAAAGACTAAATGTTACTCAAATATATGCCTTATCATTTTCTTGGACAGGTTTCATGAAAACAATCAAATAAATTTCGGGTCATAAAATTATCTATAGGTAAATTTGTAACCTGTCCTGTCCTTTGAATTTTTGTTATATATTCTTTTACTTAAGTTTTAATAACATCAGATCCTTCTGTGTTCTATGAGATTACTTTTTCATATGATAATTCATTGCACTTACTCATCCTACCATCAACCAAACAACCACTGTTTAAAAATATAATCAGATCATTCAAGAATTGATTTCTTCTGACTTACTCTTTATGTTTCTATTTCACTGTCGAAACATGTTTATTTATTTGTCCACTACTCCGCGTTTGTCTGTCTATTCGCGATAAACTCAAAAACGACTTAGCGGATTTCCACGCGGTTTTCATTAATAAAGAGATTCACGAGGAAGGTTTAAGTGTATAATTTGCCACGATTTTCTGTAAATTGGTTGAACTATAACGATAAATGTTGAAAATGTCGGAAAAAGTAAAGTCGGCTGAGAGCTTTCGTCGAAAACGTTACCTAATCCCATTGAGATATAACAAGACAATTGAACGACAAAACAACAAAGTCGCGGGTATCAACTAGTTGTTTTTATGTACGGATAAGTAACTAAATTTCGAATATAATTTATTGTCAACTTGGATTACCTAAATCACCACCACCACCCGGTAGCCCGATGTTGGAATCTGTAAAAACAAAGCAACTATAGAATTTAATATAATAGTCCCATATCTTCTTGATTCAAAAGTGTCTTATCTCCTTTACTGTATCCATGATGTCGTGTATGCAGAATTTCATTATGACCGATTGAGTAGTTGAGATTTTGAATGCGTAACCAAAAATAGAGGCAGTCATAAGCATTGCCGACAGAAGTGAAAACTCAACTGTGTTCTGTTTTGAATTATTAACTAGCGAGCCCGGCTGACGTTGTCCCGCCCTGATTATAATAAAAAACTTATCAAATTATACACCTAAACCTTCTCCATGAATCACTGTCTGTTGTTGAAAACCGCAATGAAAATTCTTTCTGTAGTTTTTGAGTTTATCGCGAACAGACAAACAGACGTGGCAGAGGACTTTGTTTTATAATATATAGTGATTAATTATACTGTGAATTATTGAAATTTGTAAATTTAAATCATTACATAGTATAAAACAAAGTCCCCACCGCGTCTGTCTGTCTGTCTGTTCGCGATAAACTCAAAAACTACTGAACAGATTTTCATGCGGTTTACACCAGTGGATACAGTGATTCAAGGGGAAGGTATTAGTATATAATTTGTCAAGGTTTTTTTTATAGTCAGGGCGGGACAGCGTCTGCCGGGCCCGCTAGTATTATATATATATATCTCATTTATACTAATAACGCACGGAGGTATATCTATTTACATATACACAGTATACATATAGCTCATGGAAAGCGTTCGGTGACGATGACGCGAGTTCCATAATTTTTGTTCAGCCAAAAAAAGTGCTCAACGCGCCTAAAGAAGTTTGACATAAAAAAACAGGGTAAGTCGTAAAGACACACGTAGAGGTGAAACTTTTGAATTACAAAAACAATTGAGAAAATACAACGTTAAGCCAACATCAGGTAGTATTCGCGGACGGTCATCCATCCAAGTAATGACCGTGTCCGACGTTGCTTTACTTCAGTGATCGGACGCGAACCGGTGTTTCCAAAACTCTACCCGACACAGTGTTTACCGCGACCACTTTTCTTCACAGAAAAGATTGCCGATCAAAATTTCAAGTTCCTCCCATAAGAAGTTTGTAACTCTTTAAAAACTCACTTTTGCATTTATAAGGCTAGTTAGGATGGCTATTTATCTAATTACAAATGCCATTCAAAGAATCTAAAAAATGAAAAACAAACTCATAATCACATTTATAATATTAGGTACCATTTTACTGGATATTCAAATTAAAGCTAAATAAGTAAACATTGAATGAATGAATCCTTTATTGCACTTTTTAGCTTGTACACCAGCGAGTTTAATGCCACAAGGCATTTTCTTTCAATTAACCAGCGGTTTTGTTATCACGAATAAAATCTATCATAGGTAGTGCAAATAGAAAATAAGTGAAGAAAATAGATAAAGTAATAATAAAATTAACTTAACATTGACTTGTAGGTGGTAGAGACACGCCGAAGTTATTGGTTTCAGCATGAATGGGTCGGCTCCTCCGGGGTAGTACCACCCTCTCATAGAAAACCGACGTGAAGTGGCAGTGGTTGCATTGTTGCGTTTCGTTCGGTCAGAGAGAGTGCCGGAGGCCCACCTCCCCTCTCCTCTCCTCCTCGCTACCCTACTCCCCAAACACAAGCTGGCAACGCACTTGCGACACCCCTGGTGATGTTAGCGTCTATGGACGTTAGTGATCGCTTAACATCAGGTGACACACATGTTCGTCCTATGAAAAAAAAAATGTGTCGGGTACAAAATACATGTTTGAGTTCGTGAGACACACACGCTGGTACACATGTGTGTCTCATTAATTCTTATATGTATGACCAGCTTCTACCCACGACTTCGTCCCCGTGGACGACATTATCTTCTATAACATACTGAATAGTGCTTATAAGAATCACCAACAAATAATAGTTACCTGAACCAATCTTTGGTATTTTAAAAGGTAGATCTGAAAATACAGAATTTTATTAAAAATCATTTTTGCGTCTACATACTTCATCACTTTTTTTTGACAGCCAATCTTCTAGTAGATTATTACTGCCATTGTCAAGTAGGTAATGATATAACACGTTTCTCGCGATCATTGCAATGGTCCAACAAGATGGTGACCCTCTTGTTAGAACTTTCCAAGGTGTTTTTTTCTGGAAGTCAGAATCTATACTCCGTAGTACTCTTTCCCAAACACTTCACTTGTGCACAATAACTAGATTATATTGCGTAAAACACCATCAATATTACATAATCTGTAGTCAAATAACACAAGAATATGAATAACACTAAGATCCCATCAAAAACTCAACTTCACCACTTGTCTGACCAAACCGAACAAACCAATAGTTGCTTGGCAACAGATGTCCGACTTAAGAGTAGTGATTAACCAGTTGAAACCTACATTATGGCTTCATCATCATCATCAGCCTATAAGAAAGCCACTGTAGGGCAATAAGCCTCTTCCCGAAGGGGTATGGGCATAATCACCACACCAAACCATGACGTATTGCCGATTTTAAATTCTGAGACATCCACAGTTCTATGTTTTCCCACATACGGTGTTACTACAAGAACATTTCTCAGGTTCAGGTTTCCTCACGATGTGTTCCGTTACCGTCAACCGATAGTGTTACCAATTAAAATTAGTAAATGTACGCGAAATCCAATAAAATCCTATTAATATTTCACCAGTCAAACCACTCGATCACCACAACTTACAAAAAGGCTTTGGTTGCGCCGCTTTATGTATGTTTGAAAATTCGCGCATTATGGATTAAATCGCGTCACTTTGAATTTTGACCAATTAATGCGATCAGGTCACGCCATCTAGTCTTGCCCTATCACATCTCCCTTTAACTATGGCACATGCTTATTCGCCGCGAGCGCGACGCTCGCGCCGCCAATAGTTTCGATTGCCGCCGCCAGTGTTCGACTGGTGCCGCCATTGTATTATGTTGTGGAACTTCGTCCGCTATCGTCGTGTAGTTTACGCGGCTCGCAGTGTCCTTGCCGAGCCGCGCCGCATGCTGGCATATTGAGTTTTTGCAAGCTCGAGTGAGAAATAAACGCATCGATACATACGTGCCGACATTTATTATGAACAATAAGTGTTTTGTGAGAGAAGACTCGGTGGAAAGAAACGAGAAACACCTAACCGGCTAGCCACGTGGAGACTGCATCACCGCGAGGTATGTGCCAGGTTTCCATCCTGCCCTTCTCTCCTTAATCGTAACTGATCGCAATAGTTGATTATCAATATAGCACCCCCGCATATACAGTCCACTTAAATTGAACATAGATAACCCCGCACCCGCATGCCCTCCGGTGACGTCGACAAACGCCGCGGCGTCAACAGGCTTACTGTTATACTATATTTTCATCAAATATGTTTCAAATCAGACTGACCGAGATGACATGTCTATTTAATTAATTTTTATTTTATTTTAACGTACGATGTAGTGACGTCATTACTATAACAAACAATACTACCCGAAAAAAGTTGCGACCAGAAATGAATTAATCCACACTCACCCAGTTTCTCAGACGGATAGCTGGTACACATCTACAAATAAAAATTTGTATATATCAATCCTTTCCGTTTAAAACAATGCATTGAGCGTTGGGATGTAACGTATAAATACTAGAAACGACTCTTTACTTTACAACACCTGCGTAGCTATTCTAGTTCTGAGGAAATTATTACGTAGCGTCCTACCTCGCACTACGAACGTGACACTCGGAGTGACTATCCCAATACTGACACTGATGTTTCTTTTTTTATACTTATAACTAACGTCTGCCCGCTACTTCGTTTGTGTTTTCCGGATCATGCGCACGACAACGCTTGCCCCACTCCTCTACCACAAAAAAGTACAGGTTTCTAGACAAGTATTGCTTATAAAATTTATATTGCTTCTTAAAACTTAGTTTGTTATTAAATGGATCATCCTGATATTTTTTTGAAATAAGAACCGATTATTTATCAATTAAAAAAAACCAACGAATGATCTCTCCTTTGATTAAAAAAATAAGTACGTAACTCAACATTTCAATTTTGTGGGGAAATATGTTTATATTGTGACCATATTATGTTAGACTTAAATTTATCTTAAACTAGCGGTCCCGGCAGACTTTGTCCCGCTCTGATTATGAAAAATCCTTGACATATTATACACTAAAACGTTCCTCATGAATCATTCTATCCACAGGTGAAAGCCGCATGAAAATCCGTTCGGTAGTTTTTGAGTTTATCGCGAACAGACAGACAGACAGATGCGGTAGGGGACTTTGTTTTATACTATGTAATGAAATATGGGAAGCGCTTTGAATAAAATGTAAAAATAGGGATAGGTAATGTAACTAACTATATATGGTCGTTGTAAAAATATCACCATTTGTAACAGAAATACGTTTAAATAAGCATTTAAAAATTGTTGCTACTTAATTTAGTTTTTCATAAAATAATTTCAATACAGACGGAGTAACAGCATAATGCACTACGATAATTATCATAGAACTGAATTAAGTCACAATGTCTCCGAAAAAAACTATGTATATTTAAAAAAAAAAAAAATGACAAAAATCTGGACGATACTTAATTATTACTTTTTATTAAAACATGGACTCATTTAATTTTAGTTCACTTTATTAACTATCGGATACTAAGCTTTTCATACGTTTAAATCATAAAGCGAACAACACTCATGTATTATCGTAATTTGATCGTATTGTAGTGACTGTTAAATTGGACGTATTCTTCTCGCAATGTTAATTTTTTTTTTTTGTGAAATGAGCGATATATCATATAGTTTTTATGTGATGCACGCAGAATTGTATACAATAAGACATCACCGACTTGCCTTGTATTATGATGGAATGTTCTTTCAATGCTATACAATCACATTTTAATGTTATTAATTATTCAATCTACTTAATTATTTATATAAAAAAAAAAGTCTTACTCCAAAAAGGAAAAATAACACAATGACGTTTAAAATCTTCATATCTCTTGATTCAAGTGTATATAAAAATTAATAATGAAATTGAAAACTTCGTTTAAAAAGTATGGTGTTTCTTCTGTGAATTAAAGTAAACAATAACGGTGTTTAATGTATTTATACGCTTCATATAGGATAATAAAATGTAAATAAAACTTTTATGGCAACAGACTAATTTCATTTAATTATTTTCTATAGTTTGTAATGATTAGGATTGTTCATATGCTTAACTATGATTCGCCTGTTGCTTCATAAGAGTCATTTATTGATATACTAACTACTCGACCCGGATTCGCACGTATGTTCTAACGAGGAAAACGATGTAATGAAACGTGAAATAAAGAAAAGTGGCAACTGAAGAACTAAACGTCAACCTGACATTTCTGTCAAGTCTGAAATCACACTACAGTCTCCTGCCTCGCTTACTCAATCACTTTTTATATGGAGATTTTGAAACCGTGGACGCAATAAGAATAGCAGTATGATATGAATAAAGCTTTGAATAGCTGGATTTCGTAATAGACTTGATCTAAATACTAGAAACTGTGTTTTTAGTGTTTTTAGGTATCAGTGTTAGGTTTTACAACAAAGTCCCGAAGCATATTACCGATTCGCAGGACTGCGAGTTTAAGCGCCATGTCAGCGGGTTTTGGTGTCGAAAGGCTATTATAGAGTTGATCAAAATGTGAACGATACTGATGCCTGGAATTGACTACTCTCTGTACATACACTAAAAACGATTGTGACGTATAATGTATTCAAAATATAATATACATGTTACATGTTAAAAAAAACCAGATCGAGTTTCTTGCCAGTTCTTCTCGATGACTGGGCTGTTTGCCCGAACCGGTGGTAGTTTTGACGTTCATAAGTGCCTTCTTAGGGCCTAAATTCAATAAAGTATTTTGATTTTGAAGGAAAGAAAAGTATTTGTTAATGTTTCAAAAACCTTCTAGAAGTATATCAGTTATTAAAACATAAAATATATCTAGTTCGTCTCCTTTTATATTGCATCTGATGTTGACAAGCTACTTATCAACTGTCATATACGATTTTTTTCCAAGAATAATACAATTGTTACAAAATACGTATAGTCAGCCGGTCGGTCAGGGTAACCAATAACACTCTGTAGGTACTGTGACTATTT
Organism: Antheraea yamamai; assembly: GCA_036509395.1. Classification (NCBI taxonomy): domain Eukaryota; kingdom Metazoa; phylum Arthropoda; class Insecta; order Lepidoptera; family Saturniidae; genus Antheraea; species Antheraea yamamai. Next base: position 1,935,550 of record AP028447.1, read on the forward strand.
ATCCGGGCAGAGCTTCGCCTTACAATAACTTCCACATAGGAGTGCGTGCAGATCACTCGGTGCTTTCTTCCCGCGCTGTGTTTACACACAGTGCGGGGAAACCGTACCAGGGTGAAACCCTCTTGCGGTAGCTTCTATCGCCTCCCGCCTCGACGGGAGTGTCATTTATTTATTTATCGCTCATCTATTCTGATGGGCGATCGTGGCATCTTCCGCGCCATCTGGCGGTGGTTGTGGTGACAGGCGTCTATTTTACCGCTACCATCTCTTGAGAGGCCTGGCCATCAGCTTTTTTGCAACAAGTGCAAAGCCTTCAGGCACTTCTCGATTACTACAGTAGTCTCTGTGTCGGCAAGCATTTTTAAGATAACATTACGGATGATCTTGGGGGAGGTGCTCTCGGCCGGAACTGGTTGCTGGGTGGCCTCCGACACTTTATTGAGTCCTCCTATCCTGGGAAATCTGTTTCTTCTGGGTGGTCTGTTGCCGGGGTCGTTGGCGGGGGCCATCCCAGACGCCTCGGCCATTGTGGGCGCTATGCTCACGCTTTCCTCTTTGCGCCCGGTATCACCCGACCGGGTGACGGTCCCCGCTCGGCGATTTCACGCCTCGCGGCGGAACACGGGGCATACGCGGGCGTTGTTTGACGGATGCGGCCCCCGCACCTCACGCAAGCTATCGGGCGATGGTAGTGGTGGGAGGAGTGCCTGAATAGCTGGCACCGATGACATTGTGCCAGGCTTCTCCTCCCGCGCCAAGCTTCAATGGATATCTTTAGGAGGAGCTCGCTGACTTCATATATTGCCGGAATAAGTATAGGCGTTCTTTTGAGGGAGCAGTGAAATATGCACCCGGGTCTTTCACGTCTGCCTTCAATCACACGGGTGAATTCGGGTTCGAAGCCCTTCTCTCGGAGAGCCTCGGGTATCTTCGTTGGATCGGTATTCTGAGGGAAGCCGCGTATCGCGACCTTCAGGCTTCTCTCAGTAGAGGGCGAGTAAGTGTACCAGCACATCTTTTCTTTGCCCTCTAGTTCTGCCAGGTATTCACTGATACTTTGGTGCTCTTTTATGTTCTCCGGGAAGAAGCGTAGTCCGCGTCCATATGACCGGACAACCGGTCCGCGTCCCAGCTTGTGGGCCAACCGTGAGAGATGCTCTGGCCACTTGGGCAGGCCCTCTACCACGATCGGCGGACAGCGTTGCCGAGGTGTCACGTTCGATGCCGCGGCGTTCCCCTCCGGTGATGGATTTCGCGGCGGGTGCTGAATATCCGACGATGTTGATGGTATTGCCGCTTTCGCGGCATAGGATATCCGAGCTTGTACTGGTGCAGGCGCTTGTGGCGCGCCGAGGCTCTCAACGGGTAAAGCTATCGATTTTTTGGTTCCGTAGGTCGATTCGCCGGGAGCGCGATTGCAGGTGCTGTGTGCCCCGCGGCTCTCAGCGGGTAAAACGGGTACTCGCGAGTCCATGCTTCGATTCACCGAGAGCGCGATTGCAGGCGCTTGTGGCGCCCCGCGGCTCCCGACGGGTAATACAGGGACTCGTGGTTTTGTAGGGTGGTTTGGTAGGATCTCAGGTTTAAGCGTCGGTCGGTTGGTAGGTCGCGGCTCTCTGCGGGTATAGCTGGTACTTCACTGGGTTCTGTAGGCTATCTTGATGAGAGCACGACTGTACGCGCTTGTGACTCCCCGCGTCTCTCGACGGGTAATTCAAGTACTCTGGGTTCCGTAGGCTCCGTCGAGCCTACGGCTGTAGGCGCTTGTGGCGCCCCACGGCTCTCGACCGGTATAACCTGAACTTCTTAGTGTTCCGTAGCTTGAGTGAGCGGAAGAGGTTTGAACCTCTTACACTCAGGCGTTTGGGCATCTGGCGAGGTTGGTGGTGATCGATGCACGATATGGCTCGTGTTAGGCTCTTGCTGTAGGTCGTCGTCGCGTTTGCGGCGCGCTGCTGTTATGGGCGGAGCGAGTAGCTTCCGCTGCGCTGGGGGGATGTCCGGGAGTATTAAGGTTCTGGTTATGGGAGATCTCAACGCCTCCATGTCTAGGTCTCGGAGTTCATAGCCCTCCATTTCGTCCTTCTGGATGCGCAAATACAGCGCTATTCAGTGCTTCATCTTGTCAGACAGACCCTCAGTTGCAACCAACTGGGCGAAAACGACACTGTCGTTTTCGTACATCCTTGTCTGAATCCATGTGAAGCGGGGCAGCGACTGCGGCGTCTCCTCGGGCGTAGAGCGAGGTTCAGGCTCTGAACAGCGGGGTCCGGGGTTCGAAGCAGGTGTCGTCGATGTGCATGGGATTTCGGGTTCCTTAGGCAAGCTTGTGGTCGTTCGTCTTGAAGACGCGACGTCTGATTGGCTCTGAGAAGGGTCATTTTTAGTTCCGCCCGAAACCGTCGCTGGTCGGGAAGAGGCGGCGCTAGTGCGGCCCATCGTCGCGTAGGTCGGAGTAGGCGGCACTTTAGGACGACCTCGAACGCGTGGGACAGTGCGGGCGATCCCGTGCAGATCAATGACATCTTGCCCTTTATATGCCGAACTCCAACCAATGATATCTCACACCAGGGTGAATAATAAACAGCCGATAACTTCAACCAATAGCAATTCAGGTCATTAGTTCCGGTGGTGTTGTAGTCTCGCCTCTCGGGTGTGTCGTAGCGGTACGGGACGTAGTCATTAACACAATACACTGTTAAATTCAGATAGGTTTATTGTAAAAAAAAACTATAAAAAATACAGTACTATATTTTTCGTATGTATATCCAATTACATACATTAAAAAAATCACCTAACTTACACAACAGTATCGACAAACATGTATTTAGATAAGAAAATAGACATAACCTCATTAATTTTATAGTTTTAAAATTACCCAAAAACGGCTCTAGACGTAGAACAATTACAATTCGTTATCAAAAGTAATGTAAAAGCGATAAACATATTTTTCTTCGAGAAAATATATATCAAAACCCACTATAAGTATTACTAAGTTATTCTCATATATAATACTAGCCGACCCGTGCCCACTTCGTTGGGCGGTAATAGGCATTATCAAGCTACAACTTTTCTCTAGAACTCAATCATATATATCTCATAATTAAGGCAGCGTTCGTAAGAAAAGTTTTCGTTCGACCATTTTTCTCCGACTCCCCAGATATTACCCCCTACAGCCTCACAAACTTTACCTCTTTATAATATTAGTATAGATTATAGATAATATAATTAGTTAATAGCTTCTGCCCGCGACTTTGCACGCGTGGTATAGTTATTTTGGGCTAAGACGCAGCGGAAGTTCTCAAAATGAAAAAATACCCTGATTTTAAAACATTTTTCATTGTTGCTCCGCTCCTATTGGTCTTAGCGTGATGATATGTAGCCTATGACACTCATAAATAACGTGGCTTTATATTGGTAAAAAAAATTTCAAAATCGGTTTAGTAGTTCCTGAGATTACCCCCTACAACGTCACAAACTTTACCTCTTTATAATATTAGTATAGATAATATAATTAGTTAATAGCTTCTGCCCGCGACTTCGTACGCGTGGAATAGTTATTTTGGGCTAAGACGCAGCGGAAGCTCTCAAAAGGAAAAAAAGCCCCGATTTTAAAATATTTTTCATTGTTGCTCCGCTCCTATTGCCCTTAGCGTGATGATATGTAGCTTATGACACTCACAAATAACGTGGTTTCCTATTGGTAAAAGAATTTTCAAAATCGGTTGAGTAGTTCCTGAGATTACCCCCTACAACGTCACAAACTCACAAACTTTACTTCTTTATAATATTAGTATATAGATTATAGCCCCTGCCCGCGACTTCGTCCGCATAGTAATTGTTACTACTCTGGGCTAACGCTGACACACAGCAGAAGCTCTCAAAAAGAAAAAAAACATCTCGATTTTGAAACATTTTTCATCTGTGCTCCGCTCATATTGGCCTTAGCGTGATGATATATAGCCTATAACCATTCTCGATGAATGAGCTATATAACACTGAAAGAATTATTCAAATCGGACCAGTAGTTCCTGAGATTACCCCTTACAACGCCACAACGTCACAACGTCACAAATTCACAAACCCACAAACCCACAAACTCACAAACTTTACCTCTTATAATATTAGTATAAATAGTATAGATAGGCCTTTCTAGAAATATGTTCTTAAAATTAATTTATATTAAAAAAAGATATTCTAATGCTGCCGTGTCCGGCTCGCGGTATCTTTTTTCGAGACGAAACAGTTTTGTTTCCACTTAAAACTCATCAAGTTGCTAATATACAAACAGCAGTGCGCTCGCTAACCGCTGCCGCGGCCGGCTCGCGCTGTCTTTGTTTCGCAAGTCTAACCTAACCGATTTATTTTTCTCAATTTTCCCGTCTTGGTTCGGTTAGATTAGGTTAGAATTGTGAAACAAATACAGCACGAGCCGGCCGCGGCAGCGGTTGGCGAGCGCACTGCGATGCCTTTAATACGTAAGTACCATTTTGCTAAAAGCTATGACGCGAACTATACAACACAACACATACACACAACATATCACACACAATACTAATCAAACTGTTTAACTGAATATTACTATCCTACCTGTAAACAAAGAAACGACATTTAAAATTTAGTATTTAAATTGTCAATTCCTTTTTATAGAAATCCAAATGTTTTATTATTCTCAATCACGGTTTGTTGTTAATATCAAGCATAAACGAATTTTTCAACCGAGTTAGTGTTATTACGTTACAGCGCCATCTATCAAGTACACGAGTAAACGATCACTGTTTTAACCACCAGATACGGTACAAATTAAATAAATGATTATAGTTTCTTTACAAACCTTACAAAAAACCGTTATCTTTTTCGGTAACGTTCTTATTTTACTAACGTGAAATTCCCTAATTTAGAAGGCATTTACCTTTAGTTGTAATCCTAAAGGTAGCGTAAACATATAGTACAGCCCTTCATTAGTTCAATTAATTAATAAACTGTATGTAATTATTGCTTCGAGTGTCAATAGATGTGAAAACCAGATTAATGTTAATAATTTAAATTTACAAATTATGAAATTTAAATAATTCACACCATACCAGGTGACTGTTTAGACAGTAGCAATATTTCTGAAGGACACTTTGCACTCGATTCTCGTTCTAAATCAATTTAAAAAGTAGGTGCTTAATATTTGACCTAATTATCTAGAAAATACAAAGATCATACACAATCCTCTACGCGTCTATGTTAAAACACAATGTCAATGACCTTCGGGTGATATCACTTTCATTTGAAAGGGAACGTCAGGAACAAAACAAAAGGGTTTATTGCCCGTAACTATCGAAAATCATTAAGAGGTCGCCCATTGTAGCTTTTGGCAAAGGTCATTGCACTTAGGTTTATTATTTTATTTACACGTTTTTGTAGCTATACTTTTGAAAGTCTTAGAACAAACTTTAACTTAGGTTTTGTTACGTGGGTAGTTAAATATAAGACAGTTTGTTAAGGTATCTTGTAAAATAAAACAGTTGTCATGAGCAACTCAATGAAGTGTGTTTTATTAGTCACTGTAATACATAACAGTTTTCTTGGTTGTTTATTAGTATTTGTTTTGATATTATTATTTTATATGTTAAATGTGATCATGATATGTCATATCCTGGAATACTGCGAGTGTCTAAACAGTCACCTGGTAATTGATTTAAAAAATACACATTTATTCCATTGTTTTGAATTTTCACTACTGGCGGCAGTCCCTGTGACTGCCTCGACTTTTTCCCTAAATTAGATATGTGAGAGCTATTATTTATTACACCATTGGTATGTATCATACTTCAATGTTATTCAATTATGTAAATGATATAACAATAAACATTTTATCAATTATCATTTCCTAATTTCTTAGAGGTAATTGTTTTTAACAAAGATTATTACAGTCAACAAACGAAAACAGTGATTTTATTTATGTTCCTAATAGTTTTCAAATTCAAAAACACTTCATTCAATTTAGGCCCTAAGAAGGCACTTATGAACGTCAAACATCAAACGTCAAAACTACCACCGGTTCGGAAAACAACCCAGTCATCTAGAAGAACCGGCAAGAAACTCGATCTGGTTTATCTTTTTAACAAATATATATAACATTTAGAATAATAATATATTCCATATAATAGTAAATTTCACAAACGTTTTTAATGGATCATCACCATCGTTCACATATTGATCCACTCTATAATAGCCTTTTGACACCAAAACCCGCTTGACATGGCGCTTAAATTCACAATCCGGCAAATCGGTAATATCCTTTGGGACTTTGTTGTAAAATCTAACACTATTTCCCAAAAAACTGTTACTGGTTTTACTAAGTCTAAAACGTGGGACAACCAGTTTGTCACAGTTTCTAGTATTTAGATTGTGCCGGTATTTTACGAAATCTAGCTTTTCTAGGTTCTTACGGACATTAATTTATTAAGATACCGTACTCCTTGAACTTGGTCTTTAAGGATTCGCGAGGTCTCATATTGTAGAGTTCATTAGACCATACTTAATTATAGTTAACTAGCTGATTCCCACGACTTCGTCTGTAATGTCGATAATTATCTTAAATGTTTTTTTTATATCTCAAAGGGAAATAGGCAGCGTTTTCGACGAAAACGCCCAGGCGGCTTGACCATTTCCGACATTTCCAACAATTATCGTTATATTTCAACCAATTTACAAAACATATTGACACATTATATACCTACACCTTCCTCGTGAATCACTCTATCTATTTATTAATCATAAAAATCCATTCAGTACTTTTTGAGTTTATCGCGAACAAACAGACACGGGGGAGGAGTTTGTTTTATAATATGTAGCGACCTATTTCTTAGTGTTAATACTGTAAACTAGAAAATTTATTGGTGTAGCTTGATCAATTTGAATAAATGACTATTAAAGTATAAGAAAAATAGCTGACACAAACAAGAGCTCTGTGAAAAATATACTATTGACTGACTACTATTTACCCCGTTCTGAAACACCATTGGTTGGAAGCATCGGCTGTTCGTGCGTCTTTATCTTTATTATTGGCTGGCAGCTTTTTAAAAGGCCACCAACGACGACATAGATAAGATACTATATACTGAGAAACGACGAGACACTGGGCTAGTCACATCTACGGATAATTCCTCGTAGTGTCGCATCTCTGTATCGGCTACGGGCTGACGTTTTATTCGATATTTCTTGGTGGATTGATCGATCAAATCATAACCGTCACGATGGATGACGTCATACTTTCACATGGCTGCCTTATCCTCGCCCCAACATATTAAATTATCGTCAAGAAACTGTATATTTTTTTACACCGTGAATTAATATAAACTTTGGTAAAAATAACTTATAACCAGTAAAGAAATGTAGTAATTCAAACATGTCTTTAAAGTTTAAACCCTTTATAATTTTCACGCCAAACCGCGTCTTCTTTTTAAAAGGCAATTTCTTGTCTAATTGTAAATATTAGTTTGACATATTACTATTTATTTATTTAATTTTTGGCAACTATTCCTCTAAATTATTACTGCCATTGTCGAGTAGGTGTACCAATATTAAAAGTATTTTATAATAGCTTCAATGTTATAACAATACCACCCCTTATTAGAACTTTCCAGAGAGTTTCTGTGGCATCTCAGAATGCATCATGGTATTAATTCCCATCCACTTCACTTATGCACACTAAACGAACTATATTACGTATAAAAATAACACTAATCTATCTATACTAATATATAAAGCTGAAGAGTTTGTTTGTTTGTTTGGTTGAATGCGCTAATCTCAGGAACTACTGGTCCGATTTGAAAAAAATCTTTCGGTTTGAGATAGCTCATTTATCGAGGAAGGCTTTAGGCTATATATCATCAAGCTAAGGCCAATAGGAGCGGAGCGCCAATGAAGAATGTTTCAAAATCGGACTGTTTTTCCTTTTAGCTGCGTGTTAGCGTTAGTATTATATACGTTAAGAACTACACTTAGTTGGGTGGATTTTTAGGAAGGCATGAAAAGGGTTGCAATGGGAATGGTTTGTGGAGGGGAAGAAGTAATCTTGAAAGAGGGGAATTCTTCGATCCTAGAGAGAATAACCTGAGAAGGAAGGAAGATATAGGGGAGAGGAAATATGGGAAAATAAAAATAATGGAAAGGGGGAAAAGGTAGGGGGGTATGAGTGAAGGGAGATAAAAAATTTTAAAAAGTGTGGAAGAATAGGGTGGATAGAAAATTTTTGGGGGGTCTAAAAAGAAGGGGGGGGGGGGGAGGGGGGGAGATAGAGGGAAGAGAGTGCTTTATTGGGAAATGAAAAATTTATTTTAAGGATGGTGGGGATGGAAAAAAAAAAAAAGGGGGGAAAAGGGGAGATATTTTAACAGAAAAAGGAGGGGAGGCAGACAGCTTCTCTAAAAGAGGGGGCAAACCAAAGGGAAAAAAGAAGGGGGGGGTGGGGGGGAAGTTTGCCCCAAAAAGAAAGGCCCCGGGGAGGCAAAGTAGGCCGTTTCTGGGGGGGGGCGGGGGGGGGGGGCGGGGGGAAAAGGGAAAAAAAATTATAATTATGAAAAAAAAATAAACATAACACCCTCAAACACAGAAAAAAAAATTAAATTTAAGGGAAGGGGATTTTTTTTTTCTAAAAAAAATAAAATTAAAAAATTTAGAATATAAGGGGAGGGAAAAAAAAATATATAATAATTAATAGTGTTGTGGTAGAGATGGAGGGAGTGATGAGGAAAAGGGGGGGGGGGCGATAGGTGAGAAAAAAATGGGGTGGGGTGTAGGGGGGGAGGGAGGGGGGGGCCATAGCAACGTGGTAACTTTCTATCGCAAACATTTTTGAAGTTTATTTTGTGTTTTCATTCAAAATGTTTATCCTACGTTTGTTTTGTTTCCAATTTTTTATTTGTAATCTATTACGTATTATAAAACTAAAGTGTGTGTATGTTAAATTAAAATAACAACCTCTTGGTGAATGAGGATCTTCAAGGATATACAAATAATAAAAAAATGTTATATTAAATATTGTTGGTATTTTATATTTTGTCTGTTTGTTCCGGGTTATGTCCGAAACGGCTAGACCTATTTTAACGGAAAATTTACTGCCAGATATCCGAAATTATAGCGGGTGACATATTCTATTTTATTTGTTGAATTGTTACCTGTCCATTCGTCCGTGTGAAATTTATCAAAGATATGTTGTTTATTGTAAAAAAGCGCGTGATGTGTGCTTTACTGGACTTCAAGAATAAAAATATACATAAATTAAATTAATTTGTTTGTATGTAATTTAAATTATATTATCTTTTTGGTGAATTTGCCAGTCGTTTTCTTTTATTTACCGCGCTTGCATCTAAATAACTCAGTGATTATAGCAGCCTATAAGAATAACTTTATTTTTTTGACAATATGCCCAATATTATATCTATATAATAGTAGATTTAACACATATTGTTCGATAATGTATAGCCTAAAATGTTTATTATTTTCTTATATAGTCTAAGTGACCACTGAGGATGATATATTGTAGGTTAAAGTTCCAGGTATGTTGCTGATGATAAATCCCATTCCATTCGATACACTGTTATTATTCACATACCTAATGTACACGTTACATGTTACAGTATATGGCGTGCGTGTTGTACTTACAAAAGTTTTTGAAAAAGCATTTCTGTAATGTACACACCTACTTATAATTTTACATTTCTTTAATACATTTTAAAAAAGCGCGTGCGGATCCGCGGGTAACAGCTAGTTCAGCATAAACGTAAAACCTGAATTAGAATCTAAATAGTGCACATTGCACCCATTTGGCTGATTTATTGACATTCTAAATAACTTTGAGATTCAGTTTTTAAATTGCCATTTTGTTTCATTATGCATGGTCGTATGTTGTCTGGCCGTGAAGCAGTAGGGCAAGCGGTGTGACGCGCATGCGCAGGACAATGCAGACGAAATCGCAGATATCAGCTAGTCATCAGATAAAGGGGTGAAAATGAAACAGTCCTCTTAAATGTAACATTTTATTTTAATTCATATACCGTCGCTTCATCGGCTTTAAATTATACTAAGTGATATTTTCAGTAAGACTCCGATTTGTTTGTAACATCGATTCAATGGAGAAATATAACGGAATAACAGAAATTTGTACGATAATCTATATGAATAAAAAAAAATTGTTGAATGTATGTAAGCACATCACTGGCTGCTCATCTAGTTGGTTAATTCTTTTATGTTATATTTCTAATTGTTAGGACAAGATTTGCATGAAAAAAAACGCTACAAAAATCATGCGAAAAAAATCGTTTAAAAAATGAGTGAGTGAAACAGAAGATAATAGATCTTCAAAAATATTGACAGAATTGACAGAATTGACAAATTAACATTTAGTTATTCAGTTACTATTTTAATTAGATGATCGTACAGTAAAGAGAGGATTTAGTATTATTTACATCGTTAAAATATCCGTGCAAAGCCGGAATAAGCAAATATCACATAGTAAATATCAATAAGGAAGTAAATCCCAATCAAATTAATTTTACAGCGGACAAAAGCAACGGGCTTGTATTATCTATCGCCTTCCGAGTACAGTTTGAACAGTACTAAGCACCTGGTCTAAGAGTTTGCTTACGTTGAGCAGACCTGTAAAAAAAATTGCGAGGCTTAGTGAACGGAAATTTTACGTGTAACCACGAAATTCTTTAGTTTCGATGTAGAAGGTAAGTTAATGTTGATTAACAAGTCACTAAGATGCAGTAATTATTCGTACCAAAACCAATGATATAATTAATAAAGTAAATTTTCAAAAAAAAGTATTAACCGACTTCAATATCAATCAAAAACCCATAAGGCACTAAAAAGCGGAAAATAAATAGTTTATCAAATTAACCAAATTAAATAAAACATATGAATATGTGTGCTACCTAGAGATGTATTGGAAGTCGGTCCCAACCGAAATTTCAAATTTGTTCCAGGTAGAAATGTACATGTATAGATAGATATCGTAGTTAACACTTAAAAAAATATATGTCAGCAATAAATTTTAACGGTGCAATTCACCTCATACATAAAATAGCGTCCCCAAACCGGTATTTAGCTATCAAATAGTTATAGCGTTGTTTAATACAAAGTTTAAAACGTGATAAGAAACGACTCGAAAACTAGATCAATTACAGTTTATTATAAAAAGTATATTAGAAACCTATATAAATAAAATTATAAAGGTATATTTTTATTTTATAAGTTCTAGCGTTTGAGCACAATATCATCTGATGACGTGGTCTAATATTATAAAGACGCTAAACGTAGCGGAAGTCGGCTCTCATGTGCCGCTGCCGGAACACACCAACAGGTGCTTGGCGACAAGTTCTCAACTTGAGGGTGGTTTTCGCCATGCGGGCTTCAGCAAAGCCCTACCACCTTGCCGTATATGCATGTGATATCTTCTAATGTATTAGGTAATTAAAATGATTTAATGTATAATCACATACATACACTATCAAGGAGTTATCTCATTTTTAAGACGTACTATTCCGTACTAAATTACTGTGTTGTATCTTATAAGATTTGGCTAACTTTTGCAATGTCAGAAAATGATCAAGTAGAGGATTCAAGTAGCATTAGTCTTTGTTTTATTAAAATCGGTTCACTCTATCAAAAGTTATTGTAATTTTAATGACGTGAGTGGCTTAAGTACGAGAGGAATGTAGATAACTAAATAGATATCAACCTCATCCAAAACCTACCGAACCAGTGTATTCTGTAATATAATAAACTAGCGGGCCCGGCGGACGTTGTCCCGCCCTGATAATAAAAAAAAAACCTTGACAATTTATATACTTAAACCTTCCTCATGAATCACTTTATCTACTGGTGAAAACCGCATGAAAATCCGTTCAGTAGTTTTTGAGCTTATCGCGAACTGACACACAGACAGACGTGGCAGAGGACTTTGTTTTATGATAGGTAGTTGTAGTGTATGCGGTAAAGCATACATACGCTGTCTCGTGTGTTCCCGTGTTGGTAAGCAAATAACAAATGTCATTGTCACGAGAGCCGCGGGCGCGTGTAGACGATTGTGCTATAGTTACGCATACGTGGGCATTGTCGAGCCGGTGTGGAGCACAAAGGATACCCTACAGTAGTGATAATGTTCTAAACTACGCAACGGGTTTTAATGAAACTAGCTTCTGTAGTCCGTTAGTGGTATCCGCCGCAAAACACGAACCCGTACCGAACGCTGCATATTATAAAAGACGTCCGCGACATATTTTTACCGACCCTCCCGATGAAATAACGGCAGTGAACGATGTGTGTTCACGCCCACGCCCGCGTAACCACAGATCACGCCGCCGTGGTCTGGGGGTAAATTTCGCTCCCGCACACCAGACTAGGCCCCCCTCGGCAGCGGCTCAAGCCTAGGTCCGTTCCCTCGGCGTGGAGCCCTTGAGTACGCTGCTCGCGCGATACAGTGACACAAAATCTTACATCACTGCGACAACATTACACATATCACCTCCACACACGTGCACGCATACACGCTTACACATGAAAGTGGAAGGGTTTTATTTTTTCCCTTATAAAACTGAAATAGTTTAGAAAATTATCCGATACGAAATATATATAAGAGTTGTTGAGGTATGTATGCTTGGTACACATGTATGTTTCAACAACTTATATATGTATGAATAGTTAGCTTAGCTTAGTTTAGCTTAGATAGGTCGCGAATTGCATGTACCAGGCAACAGCCCAAGCCGAGGTGTGCCGTGCACCCTTGAGCTAGTTGTCAAATAAAATCGGCTGAGTGCCTGAAGCGCTCGCCTTAGTAGTCCGGTGAAGCTGTTAAGACCCTGCTAGGTCAATAACGTCGTCAGTTCGAAAAAAAAAACTAGCTAGTAGTTAAAACTAGTAAAAGTAAAAAGTAGTAGTTACTTTGGGTTAACGCCAACACGCAGCAGAAGCTTACAAAAAGAAAAAAAAAACGATTTTGAAACATTCTTCATTGGTGCTCAGCTCCTATTGGTCTTCTTCGCGTGATACATATAGCCTTCCTCGATAAATGAGCTATCTAACACTGAAAGAATTTTTCAAATCGGACGAAGTAGTTCCTGAGATTAGCGCGTTCAACCAAACAAACAAACACTCCAGCTTTATAACAATAGTACCTATAGATGTAGCTACAGGTTAGTTACCATACCTAGGTACTTTTCCGAACTTTAGGACGGTAAGTACTGGGAATGTATATATTTCTTTTAAGTGATATTGTGGCCGTAGGGTTATACGGAGACAATAAATTGGTCAAACGACTATGTGCAAAATTACAAAGAACTAACGGGCCCGACGGACGTTCGGACGTTCGTACGGACGGACTACAGTCCGGCGAAGCTGTTAAGGCCTTGCTAGGCCAATATCGTAGTCAGTACGAGAAAAAAAAACAGAACTTTTTGGAAAAAAAAAATAATATATATAAATAGTCGATAGTCAGCGCCATCTTTTGTCCAATTACGAAAGACAACATTTGTTAATTTTAGAATACCTACATTTTGTTTTCCTACATTTCTGCTGTTAATATTAATAGCTGTAAATGAATAGTTAAACCTCGTATTTATTTTTTTAATCATTTTAATATTATTGTGTATTTTTAACACATATGTTTGATATGAATCAAATACCTATTCATATTAACGTATTTGTTTTATTTTTGTCAACAAATATTTTGTAGATTATTACTGCCATTGTCGAGTATATTACGATAGTATATTACAAGTTTCTTGCGATCATTTCAATGTTCTGACAGGATGGTGACCGTCTCGTTAGAATTCGCCAGGGAGCTTTTTGTGGCAAGTCGGAATTCATGCTCCGTGATATTATTTCTCATCCACTTTACTTTTGCACAATAACCGAAGTAAATTCCGTAAAACACCAGTAATATTATAAAATATAGAGCTAAATAACACAAGATTATGAATAAAATACACAACATGAAATTCCAAGATCCCGCTAAAAACTCATACTGTCGTATGCAACATTGAAATGTATTTATTTATTTATTTATTACATCTTTGGTACATCAACGACGCTCTCACAAAATATTACATAAATCTAATAACCCACAAGTTCAGGACAGTGTGAAGCATCTTTACAGATGTGCACATATTGCGCCATATTTTATTTCAGCACTATCTTAACAAAATAATTAGAATGAAAATTATAATTTAATATAAATTCAGCATGCATATAATTTAAACAGATCTGAGCGATATTTACTAAATGAGCAATTAAAGATGTCAATGTCATCGTTACTAATGTCATTATACAACTGTTTCATACGATTGAGAGGCGAACAGATGTTTGTTCGTAAAAACATTTTGGAAAAAACAGTCTGAATTGGGTATCGTGGAACCTTTCTAGGAACATTTAAGTTTAGTTCATTTAATACGTCCGGGACCACAATAACTCCATTAGCAAGCTTATACAGTAAAAGAAGATCCAAGATCTTTCGACGACTTTCCAACGATATTAATTTAAAGTGTTTTAATCGAGTGTTGTAGTTTGCACGATAGGGACAGCTCTGGTCTCGGCGAGCAAGAAATTTAGTAAAATTACGTTGAATACGCTCTATACGATTAACATGAATATTATAATAAGGATTCCAAATGTTTGATCCGTATTCTAGAACGCTTCTTACCAAAGTTTTATAAAGATATATTATTGTTTTTATATTATGAAAATCTTTACACATACGCTTAATGAATCCACACATTTTCCAGGCTTTAGATATTGTTGTATTTATGTGTTCAGTAAATTGTAGCTTGCTATCTATCTCTATTCCTAAATCTCTAGTACTTTTTTTGGTCTGCAAAACTTCGGTACCTATTGAATAACTGGAAGGTATAACATTTATATTTTTTGTAAATCGAATATGTACACACTTTATTGCATTAAGTTTCATTTTGTTATCGGTGCACCAGGTTTCAAGAGATTTCAAATCGCTTTGAAGTAAAAGTGAATCATCTAAATGTAAAATAAATGAAATCTAAATGTATTAATAAACCTAGAGATTATGGGTAACAGATGATGTTTACAATATTTCTGTAACTTAAAGGCTAGATTTGCAAACGATGTTAAAGATTAAATGAATTTATTCTGACATCTGTTACCATCTGATGTCGAGTAGAAACAATCATTACACGTGTCGGCTCCGAGGCGGCATACCTTTGATTGTATATGGCCCCCCTTGTAAACAGCCTTGAAATTTCCGACAAACATGCCGCTAGACGCGACGACTCGACAACAAACAAATAAAAAATTCAGTCCTATTTTGTCTTTCAACGTGAGTTGTCGTGTGCGTTTTTAATAAAAAATAATACGATATATTGGTAAGTCGCTCTTTAAATTTATTTAAGTAATTATATATAAAGTTTCATATACATATAGGAAGTATTAGAATAGAAACCTGAATATAAAATTCGTAACGCGAACTTCTTTGTTCTCTGATTGTAAAAATTATTTAGCAATTTTGATGTTAACGAAAGACGAAATTTACATAATATTTGTTTGGAAATGCAAACTATTTTTATGTACTTTTTATCATACGTTTAAATATTAATTCATCGCGCTATAAACTCTCGAAGGGTAGAGATAATTATTGATTTTTTACCGTGATTTACCTACTTTCAATATCTATATGTTAGTTGTTTAATCCTTTGTTTTTGCACACATACACGAAGCGATGATGACTTAGTTGGTAGCATGTTAGGACACCGCGTTGATTGAAGTAGGTTCGAATCCTTGCGACTGATTCGGAGCTCTCGATGAAGGGAAACATCGTTATGGAACTATAGCATTATGGTAGGGCTTTGTCTGAGCCTGGCTGGCTAGCTACCATTCTCAAGTTGAGAATATGTCGTCAAACACCTATTGGTGTGTTCCGGCAGATGCATTTTGGGAGCCAGCCCCCTCTCGGTTTAGTGTGTCATCGTTAAACCACGTCACATTTAACATCAGACGAGATTCTGGTCAAACGATAAAACCTATAAAATATATTAAAAAAAAAACCATTTTAGGTATTAGAATTTCACATATATATAATGAAAATAACATGACAAAGTGATTATAAAATATAACTGTGATTATGTACAACGCAGTTTGAAAGGGTCACCATCATTCTACTACGCAAGTACCACGGTAAAAACGAGTAATTCGATGGTTAATAGCCATTATGTGTAAAGTGCAACGATCCAGTCGAGTCATTATGATCACCAGCTATTTGATGATATTTATCTCGATTGTTTATAAGTGGCATGAAGTGCGAATATCGAGTCCTCGTCTTAGCGATTGCCTTTGCTTTTAGTAATTATTTATTTTATTATTGAATATTGTATATAGTTATAATATTTATTACATTATTCGTGAAAATGTCACAAAACATCCAGCCATCAATCACACTTTTTCGTTTATAATATTAATTTGATTATAATTAAAATTTGAATACCCTTATTATATTCAAAATTTTCTCATTATTATACGGTTCTGAAAAAATGTTACTACGTTTTTTATATAAAGTGCATATTCTAATAATCTTATGTTATATTTGAAGTTCAAAATATTAGTAATTTACAAAATGCCACCCGACGCGCTTCCGTTCACTCATTATTTATCTTTTAAATTAAAATATCGTAACATTTATTTCGATTTTAGTATCATATATTTTTTTAATTATTTATATATTAACTGATATAAAAAATTTACTCCAACAAGTAATTACAATAAAATGAACATATAAATAAGTCGTATCGTTTCCGTTAGTGGTATAAAAAATGAATGTTTTGTTTACATAGTTTTCGTAATACTGTCGTAAATATGCAACAATGAATATGTTTCAAAATGGCCTTATTGTAAAATTTCAGATTAAAGATGTATCCTTCAAAAAGCACGTTTGACTACACATTGGAAATCAATAGATTATTCCAAAACAGTAACGAAAATGGTGAGTTTTTATTCGTGATATTACTACAAAGCAGTATTTATTATAAAATAATACTTTGTTTACGTATTTTACAAAACGTTTAATTTCGTTGTTTTTAAAATACAGTGACTTTGAAAATCTACATTTTTCATCTGAGTATATTATGCGCTTGTTTTTTTTTTACGATATTTTCTTTCATATTTAATTCATGTATTATATAGATTCAAAATTTGGTAATTATTTTATATAACAAGATCTCTTTTTATAAATTACATATATTTAGACTGATAAATACGGAGTCTCTCCAGGGAATGTAAAATTCGTTTTTTTTTTGTTTTAAAATTTAACTTGATGTATTTATATCAAATTTAGACATGAATATGTCTGAGTTACTAGTTTAGATCTTTAGGTGGAACCTACATTATCCAGTTACGTAAGTTCTTTGAGTAAAAGAGACATATCCAGAGGACAAATCATCTAGAGTACAGTACTGAATTCCAGAATCTTTCTGATTCAAATTATTTCAGGAATTATATAAAGTTTTTGTTAATTTAATTGTGTGTGTTAAAACCACGACAATTAACTCTAACTTTATTACAACTACCACACACTAGGTGTAAAACACCTGTATTAGTTCTATACTCAATTATGTCTCTATATCACTAAACTATCATTGTGGTAAACTTATTAATGACTCACTTTTTTTTGGAATATTCAAGTGACAAAGGATTATATAAGTGTCTTACCTTATTTACAGTCATTCTTGGATTGTACAGTGTTCACCATAAAGTACATACCATTACTATGTACTGCTATCACAGAAAAAACACCTACATTTTAATTAACAAATGCTATGCCTGTATAACTATGATTGATTTTTTTTAATTTTTGTATAATAATGTAAATTATTTCTATATTCCAGATATTTTTGACACACAGACAAACTCTCTGCTATCTCCATTCAATAATTCAACAGTCAATAGATCTTCAAGTTCTACTGATTCCATCTCACCGGAATCTTTTCCTGATATCTCAGTTAGAGATTTTACAACACCATCGGTACTTACTCAACAAGAGTTCATGGCCACTGAAACTGATTCACCATTCCAAACACACAGACACCGTCCCATCGTTGGTCGTAGATTAATGACCAGTGATCAGACTCCAACATTACAAGAAGAAAACTCAAATTACTTTAAATGGGATCTGGATGTTTCCATATGGCAACCCAATGAAGTCTTCCCTACACTGTTAAATAATAATAATGTATTCACTGAAAAGGAGAATAAACCGAATGCATACTATGAACTGTTCCCTGACAACAAAACAACTATAAAAACATCTCTGGATTCATCCAACATATCTCCTAGCCGTATGACAATTTCACCAAACCATATGACAAACTCACCAAGCCATATAACAAATTTATCAAGCTATATGACAAACTCACCAAGTCGTATGACGAACTCACCAAACCTTATGACCACTTCACCAATCCATATGAATAACTCACCAAGCCTGTCAAATATGACCTTTTTGGAACCGTCAGTCCCCAATCAGAATCAAACACCGTCTGCCATACCGACTCCAATGTTTGGTCCAAGTTCATCGAAACTCTATGATACAGGGAAAGTATGTACATTCTGCCGTAAGAATGGAGAGACTCCACTGGTTTATACGACACATGTGGTGAAACAGAGAGTGGGAAACAAGCAAATTGTCACATGTCCGATATTGAGATCTCATGTTTGTTCAACTTGTGGATTATCTGGAGACCAAGCTCATACTATGTAAGTATATTCTATAGCAATTTTGTTAATAAGTTATTGGATTGTGACAGCGATACATTATACTGAAAGTATCTAAGCAAGAATAAATAATAATAAATGAAGTTATTGTGGTCTAGTTGTTGGACCAGTGGAATATTATTCTGATGTCCACAGGTTCGAATCCTGGCATGTACAAACAAATTTTTCAGTATTCCCAAACATTTACTAATTCAAATTGGCAACAGTATCGACTGACTGTGAAAGAAAACATCGTGAGGAAACCGGAACCTGAGAAATGATCTCGTAATACTACTGTATGTAGGAATGCATAGAACTGCGGATTTCTCAGCTAGTAATCGACAATACATTGTGGGCTTGTATGATGATAATGCTCATATCTTCCTTCGGAAAGAGGTGTATGGTCCTGCGGTGCGTCTTTTACAGGCTGATGATGACATAAATGCTAGATGTCTGCCATTATGTGTGCATTATTTAAAAACTACTGGATAGATTTTAATTATTTTTTTTGTTGTTTGGAATTCTTAGACATTTAGGTGCTTTAAAAAAAATCTCTTCAGATAGCTTCATCTAACATACAAATACAATTTTAAGAAACTAGTTTTTATAAGTGCTACGTCTTTAATTATGGTTTTATGGTTTGCTGGGAAGTGTGACAATTAGTGTGGAGTTTATTTTTTTTTTTGTACACAAAGTATGTTCTTGAGATAATAAACGACTCTATTTAAGTTGAGGGTATCAGTTACTATACAATAAAAAGATAACCCAGATCCAGTTTCTTGCCAGTTCTTTTTGGACACTTAGTTGTTCTCCTAAATTGTGGTAGAGTCCTTGCTTTTGAATGTGCCTAATTAAAGTCTAAATATCAGTTTATCAGCACTAAACTTAAGTTGTTTCACAATTTTAATAATGCTGCTATCAAATCACATTTATCTGAATAAAATGTACAACTCTAATTTAAAAGTTCAAAAAGTGTATTCATTTACAAAGTCTTTCAACATATGGCAGTGTTTAATAGTTTACAGTAATTTCTATTATTCTTTTTTCTTATATAAAAACAGATATCAAGTTAAGACCGTGTAATATAATAAAGTTCAAATTTCAAGTTTGAGTAGTTTCTTTAATAATGCTTACTAATGTTATGAATATATGTCTGTTAAGTAGTCCTTCTTTAAGTATTGAACCGATTATTGTGAAATGTTGCATACATTCTTAGTACAGAAAAGAGCATAGGGTAATTTCAGAACAAACAATTATCAGTCAGTAATTGGCCAAATCCATATTAATGTGAGAGAAGCCACTATCAGAAATTAATTAAAAAGTGCAAAAGATTGGTTTCAATTCTTTCATTATTGGTCAAATTTCAAAAATTATTATTGTATTTTAGTCTCCACATTATGACAGATGAATAATGAAAGAAAATTAATTTAAAACATTACGTCACAATCTAATTTACTAGGTATTTTCTAATTTACCATTTTCTACTTTATTGTCTGTAGTGAAACATGTAGATAAAGGCAGTACCACTATCAATTTGAAATGCATTTTTATCTTACAGATAAATGTACATCACAAAGTTTAGTTAAATTATATTGATAATATTTGTTTTTTTTTTATATTTTCTAGAACTTACTGTCCAGTACTGCGTAACGGTAACAATGGTCAACCACTGCTGTCTACGACTATCACATTGAAGAACACGAGAGTCAAAAGTAATGGTAGGAGGCGTTATTAACTTAAATATATATATCTTTAAGAAGATTAGGTTTCATAACCTTGGCATTTTAAATGCTTATTTTTTTTATTTAAAAAGAAAATTTTAAAACTACATATTCTATTTTTATTAAAATAAGAAATGTGCTGGATTTAGGCTAATAGGAGCTCACATCTCTTTGTCTACTCGAGAGAGACTTAGAAAATGGTTGTTTTTTAATGTTATTGATAAAACATTTGTTCAAAGAAAACATTCACGAAGAATGTTCTAAATTATATGAAGTTTCCATTTCCTAAAAAACCTTAACCTTTAATCTTGTTTCGATCGAAATGTTTACTTGTTACTGTTAAATAGCGGAAAGGGAATTTAAACTGCAACATTTCATATCACCACCAGTTAACAATTTGGTAGCAGTGTGGAACAACAGCTAAAGTCTACTTTTCGAAAAAAATGTTTATCATTAAGATATTATACCTTTCTAGGATTCCTATTCCAAAGATGTTTTATATAATAAACAATAACAATACAGGGTATAACAAAATTACGGCTAAAACCGCAATAATATTTATTATTATTATTTAAGTCATACAAAATATTGATCTCATATGGGTCCAAAGATACAATGCATGCAACTTAGGTGTAAAAAAAAAGTGTGTGTGTACTTATGTACACACGTTAGAAGTTATACTTCTTTGGCGTAACAAGATAACAATCTGTTCAAAAATTTTATCTTTCGCCTTAATCTACGTTTGTAGAAAAAACGACAAAAAAAAAAAAACAAAAAACGACGAGCGTACCAACATGCGCGACTAATATCGAGGTTCAATTTCTATTTTGTTGGTAGCTTTTTTTTCGAGACTTAATGAGCGGTTAAGCAGACAGCTTCATACGGTTAATTTTGTGTCACAAAAATTAAAATTTCACTGTCATCATTTTTTCATAACGCGCCTAAAGAAGTATAACTTCAAAAAGCTTTAGGATAATATTACATATTTTACTATATGTATATACTTTAGACTGATTATAAAGGTAGTAGATTTTCTTATATATTTGTATTCCTGTTTACTAATTGGCTAGAAATTACAGTCAGTATAATATACAATCGTTTTTTGCGTAAATTCTTAAATATTGCTAAGAATAACCAAATAAAAGACATTAGTTGATAGAATTTAAGAACAATATTAAAATTCATATTTTAATTAAATATGACATGGTATAAAATGCATATTTTTTTAGTTCGATATACCATTGATTTTTTATCGCACAAACACCATTACATTGGATCAAGAAGCACATTAAGTAAATTGGGATATAATAAGTGTCCCGGTACTTTTTTGTGAGATAAAATATACGTTTTAAAATATACAGTATTTTATGGAAGGTAAGATAACAAAAAAAAGATTGGTTGAAAGAATCCTTTGATTAATGGCCATTTTATTTTTTGAAATGCATCATTTAACTTTTTTATTACATATAAGTATATAAAGTTTAAGTGCCTTTATGCAATTGCAATAAATTATTTTAGTTTGTTATGTTTTAACAATATACATGTAATAAATATGTAAACTTGAATTATAGTGAAATAGTATATATTGCAATATAATATAGTGCCTTCAATATTTAATCATATTTTTCTATTTTTAATGGTATACCATTTTGTTAATCATGTTCGGTGTTAATACAAAAAAGTTAAATAGGTATTGAATACTTGCTTTAAAAAAGTTTCGAATTAAATGCACCGCGGTTGCTGAATGTTCGCCATCTTGCTTTTTGTCTCGCTTTGGTTACGTTAGGTTAGACTTGCGAAAAAGGATAACGCGAACTTGCCTCGGGCGAGCGCGGTGCATTTAATTCGAAACCTTTTTAAACCAAGTATTTAACTTTCTTGTAAGTTTTAATTTGACGAAAAAAAAAGAATATAAATAACAATCTCTGTACAATTTTTTTTACTTGCTTACATTTTATAGTAAAATTGGACAAATCTCTAATAAATAATATTTAGTTTGATAATAACTTTTCTACTAATTTCACTAAAAACTTTGTTATTACACAATTTCCCTAACCACCAATGTTTTTTTAAGTTTTTCAATCATGATTTTGTTATATGTATACACAATCTTTTTATTTTGACAAAATCCTTATACAAGACGAATAAAAAAATTATTGTAAACTTTCTTTTTTCACACATTTTTGAACTTTTTTACTTGACTAATTGTATTGTTCTGACTAACAAATATAAAATCGATACATCAGTAAATTCTGATTATATCATTAGTATTTTTCAATAGAAAGAAGATTTTATGTACGGATATTTTGTAGTATCACTTTTCACACATTTTTGATCTTTTTTACTTGACTAATTGTATTGTTCTGAGTAACAAATGAAAAATCGATACATCAGTAAATTTTGATTATATCATTAGTATTTTTCAATAGAAAGATTTTATGTACGGTTATTTTGTAGTATTTTCACACATTTTTGATCTTTTTTACTTGACTAATCGTATTGTTCTGACTAACAAATGTAAAATCGATACATGAGTAAATTCTATTTATATCATTAGTATTTTTCCATAGAAATAAGATTTTATATACGGGTATTTTGTAATATTACTTTTCATACATTTTTGATGTTTTTTACTTGACTAATTGTATTGTTCTGACTAACGAATGAAAAATCGATACATCAGTAAATTTTGATTATATCATTAGTATTTTTAAATAGAAATAAGATTTTATATACGGATATTTTGTAGTATTACTTTTCACACATTTTTGATCTTTTTTACTTGACTAATTTTATTGTTCTGATTAACAAATATAAAATCGATACATTAGTAAATTCTGATTATATCATTAGTATTTTTCAATAGAAAGAAGATTTTATGTACGGATATTTTGTAGTATTACTTTTCACACATTTTTGATCTTTTTTACTTGACTAATTGTATTCTTCTGACTAACGAATGAAAAATCGATACATCAGTAAATTTTGATTATGTCATTAGTATTTTACAATAGACATAAGATTTTATGTACAGATATTATGTAGTATTACTTTTGAGAAATGTCTTATAAAGTGTGTGCCAAATATGTTGGTTTCTTTAAGGTGAATGCTCGACTGCCTGACTCGAGGATTTTTGTTTTATAATTTATTTGTTTTGAAAATGTTACTCTCAGTTAGGATAGTTATTGTTACAAGAATATGTATATATCTCTTTAATAATAACATTTCAACTCATATCTATGTTCCTACAAGATCTAAATATTTGTTTTAGCCATTCCAGAGTTTTAAGATATTTATTAATATGCTCTGTTATTAAGATAAGGTGTAAATCTTCAATAATATCATCAGATCATGATTTCTTAACAAATATTTATAGTATTGTCTATGATATTGAATAG
Organism: Antheraea yamamai; assembly: GCA_036509395.1. Taxonomy (NCBI): domain Eukaryota; kingdom Metazoa; phylum Arthropoda; class Insecta; order Lepidoptera; family Saturniidae; genus Antheraea; species Antheraea yamamai. Next base: position 1,959,431 of record AP028447.1, read on the forward strand.
TAAATATGTGAAATATAAGCTATAATTATGTCTATGTGAGATATAAAATATTCATTATTTATGAATATTGATATATGGATTTCACCCGTTAATATATAACTCTAATTTGGCAATAGATTAATGTAATTAACATTAATGTGATGACAGATTAAGGTTGTTTGTTTATTTGATGGAAACTTTAAAGTATTTTATGCCTTCTTTTATTATATTAGCCAAGTACTTAATATTTTTTGTGTTTTTTAATTTATAGGGTTAAGTTTGATTCACGTGTAGATGATTTTATTACTTATGTTAGAATTGTTTCTCTTTTTTGATTTTTAATATAATTGCTTTGACGTTTTGTTGTTTTTAAACTTAGTGGTCTGTTGAAGATTTTTTTTTTGTATTTTTAAGGTATGATGTCACTTCTTTAATTACATATAACTGAAATAACTATAGACGAATTAAATGTGCCATAAATTTATAGGTCAATGCTATTTGTTTGTCGAATATTGTAAAAGTTTTCATACAGCGAGACGTCGAACTGTCTGGGAATTTTATTTGATTCTTTATATGTATGTATTGTGTACTACAGTTTCTGGTTTAGATTTTAAGCATTGTTTTTTATGTAATAAATATTTGAAAAAAATTAACCCTCTACTTTTTTATGTTAATTGCCTTTAATATGTCAGGTGTAGTTTTGTGGTAATTGTTTTATAAGCAGTATGCTCAGGAACGGGGTTTTGAATGTTTTGTTGAGTAAGGGATTGGGATCATTTTAGATTTGTTATTTTTATAACACTGGAATATTTCGATCACTAGTTTACTGGTGATTAATATATTATATAGCAATTATTACAACGTAAATATCAGAAATAAATAAAAATATCTGCTATAATTATATCGTATTGAAAACTTACTATCGTGCAAAAATATCGATTTCATCTAATATAATAAGTCATTGAAGAAAGAGACATCTATCCGAACAATATTAGAAAAAAAACCTTACTCAATAGAAACGATTAAACAAGCTCTCCCTAGTTAACCGATACATTCAAAGATTACAAAGTTATAACTTACATTGAACTGTCCCTTGGACCAGCGTTCGGAACCGTACGATAATTATCGTACACATACGATAATTTTGTGCCTACGTACGATGTACGATAGCATATTATTATCGTACGCAGATTGTACGATAATTTCTATCATGATGCAAAATTTGAGAATTTATATTATTTCACTCATGCGTTGATAGTCTAAATCGCAGTAGCATGATTTTATTTTGTCCAATAAAATCTTGGGAAAATACCGGGAAATACAAGTTCTTTATTTCTATTGGTCCTTACGATCCGCTCTACTAAGTTTCACCACTGCCGATACTGTAACTTTATCCAGCGCCTGCTGTACACGCTTTCTTATTGGTTAGTATAGCATCTACCAATGCGAACAAGAGAATATAAGTGCGATATTTCGATATTTCGATTATGTTCACACTTCATATGTATCGTATATTTTGTATAGAAAAGTTGGCAGTTATTTCGTTATATTATTATGATTATATGTCTGTATTCAGTGTTCTGTTGATTTGACAGCGGTGGTTTAAAAAAGATAAACTATAAAGTACTTGCATGCATATCAATATTACAATTTATATGATTAATTTATCTATAATAGACATTATCCTAAAAAATACGATAATTTCGATCCATGTACGATAATTTTACGCCCCTGGGTACGATAGTCAGTCCACTTCAAGTTGCTAACGCTGCCTTGGACTGTTATTTTCGTATTTCTAAAATGCATTTTAAAGAAACCAGGTCCCTATAATTATTGGTCGAAAGGAATCCTGTATCAAATTATGTCATACCATGTTCAAATACGAACTAACAGAAAAGTTTTTCATTGGTTAGTTTTATTTATTTAGTTAGTTATTTAGTTTTATAATCCGATTCGTTATATTCTTCAGCGTGTTTACGAAAATATCATTAGGAAAACTTTTGTTTAGCTTCCCTTTATTGTTTGTGTGACTAATAAACAGAGTACTTTGAAATCACCATTTCAGGTGATTCTAATAGTGTCTACAATAATTAATTAATTTTGAGATATTAAATGAGGGCAATAAAACTGTTTTGTGCCATATTTGTTGAAAAACTCTTTCGTATAAAATTTCGATCAACGTTGTTATTGTTGATCGAAGGTATAAAACGACCGTGACATTAAAGGTACATCTTAGGCGAAAACGCACAGTAATTTATGAAAGTTTTTTAACTGCATGAAATCAACCTGGGTTAGTTTGTACTGATTATTCACTTTACCATAGGAGTTATAAAATCGGTTTTATTTGGAACAAGTATACCAGGACCGTCCGTTAATATTTCTAATATAATTCTACTTTCGCAACGAGTGAATAAAAATTATAGTTATGGTGAGCAAAATTGACAAAATTTCTCTAAATTTTATTTTATTGAAGTGGCAACTTCTTCACGCGTTTTGAGTGATATCTTTTTGGCAGGAGATAAATTTGTAATTTCGCGTCATGATATGCTAGTACGCGTGGCCGACCTTATTGCGCTTTTTTTTTTCTTCGTACTGACTACGCTATTGACCAAGCAAGGTCTTAACAGCTTCACCGGACTACTAAGGCGAGCGCTTAAGGCACTCAGCCGATTTTAGGACCTTGTTGCGCTTGCGGGGCTTTTATCAGGCTAGCGGCGCGTAGTATAGCATCGTGTGTAAATCTAATATTGGTATTATGTTTCATTTGATTGATTAATTAATAAACTGTATAAAAAGTGTATGATTATTATTCGGAGTGCCAATAGAAGTGAAAGCGAAACTAATGATGATAATTTCAATTTACAAATTATAAAATTTAAATAACGCACAGTACAATTAATTTAAAAATTAAAAAAGAGAGCTCAGTTTAAATTTCATTGTTTTGAGTTTTCACTTCTATCGGCAGTCCATATGACTGCATCCACTTTTTTGTATCATATCTTACATCTATTACTTTTTGTTTAGCGCATCTCATTGTTAATTGTTACGATTTCTTGGGTCGTTATAATTATACCTATTTTTATTCCGCGCGAAATAAAATTAGCCCTTCGCACTTATGCCCGGTTTCTGAGGTACGTTAATTATAGTTTATCTGTTCAATAACGTCATCGGTTCGATAACTTGTCAAAGTGCGTTTCTGAACACATAGTCATACGATAAAATATGTCCGTAAAACTCAACGGGTCATTTGACAGTTTATCTAATGGATAAATTTGTTGAGTCATTAACTATTGGTAGTTCAATCGAGTATCTCAGAAACTGGGCATTAGCGCCCTAAGCAAAAAATCGCTTAATAATTCTCATTTTTCAACACACAGCACACACGATGTCAATGTCCACTTACTCATACAAGTCCACATACGGTGGAAGGGTTTTCTTCCTTTATTCGAACTGAGGTAATTTAGTTTAGCTTAGTTGTCAGACACTACATACAAGCTGGCGAGGCACACATACTGATACATATAATTGACTAGCTAACCCCTGCCCATTTCGTTGGGCGGTAAAAAATTTCACTTGTGATGAAATTATGAGTATGATAATATGACCAATAAACATCACTTAACGATTTAAATTATTTTTTTAATATAAAAAACTATTTTTTGCGACTTAAATATAATAATTAGACATATGCTGTTGCTGACTTTTTTGTAGGCATTAAAAAGCTTTACAACAGACTTTTCTCTAGAACTCAATCACATATCTGCCATCAGCGTTCGTAAGAAACGTTTTCATTCGATCGTTTTTTCTCCGACTTTGCAAATCCGACTGACACAAAAAAATCAATTAACAACAAATTAACAAAGTGTTAATATATAGCCTATGATACTCACAAATTACTTTGAATCAATGCGGTTGACTCAGTATTTGTCGTAGGGAGCTTTATTTTATTAAATTTTAACGTTCGAGTTCTGAAAAGTATACTAAAACATTGACAAAAGTTTATTTCATTGTTCACGGCGAAAAATGGAATAAAAAGAAAATAGGAACATAATTTTCAAATTTTTGGCTATAATTTATAAAAAAACATTCTACGAAAACCCAAAAAAGTGCAAGAAAAAAATTCGAATTGCTTTAATAACTATACACGGGATAAAGTTAGCAATTGTAGCTCAATTTGCTGTTTTTTTCGCATGATATTTTGAGGGGGAAAAAATTAATGAATATTTTTTTTTTATAATTGTCATCCTGAAGACAAAAATGTAACACCCAGCACCTTTAGGTTGGTGTATTCCGGTAACTGTGCACATTCTCTCTGCGCTCAATGTGTTACAGTATTTAGCCACTTAACAGTAAACTAAATTGTGATTAAAACTTTAAAATCTATGAAGTACTAAAAAATAAATGCATTAAAAATATGTAGGTGTATAAATAGGCCTAAAATGTCTATTTTTCCTGCTATATTTAAAATTGGTGGTTAAAAGTGGCCAGGAATCTTTATAGCAGAAAGTCTGTCTAAATTTTCTTATGTCGACGATCGTCGCAGTATTAACTATTTTTAGACAGCATCCACGGTCAAACAACGCGCAATTTTAGTTTATTCGGACACTTTGGTTTGTTAACGTGTATCTTTCTTGTTTTTAATTTTCGTTTTAAAAATGGCGCCTTACGATTGGCCAATTGACACGGTGAATTTACCTGTGATGCGTATTGTTACACCGCGTAATGTCGATATGTGTGGAATTTACGGCATGTGAGTTATTAATTCATATTCAAACAATTACATAACTGGATGTAGCACTTAGATATCGAGATTAGGTTCGATTAAAAATTAATACTTTCATCGAATCGATAAAATTAGATGATCAATTTAACGTGTCATAAAATTATCTTTTTAGCTTTATTACTGACACTGTACTATTGACCAAACGATTCATGACTAACTATTGAATAGCTACGTTTGACCTATAATAAATTATTATTGGTTTAACATCCCGCTCATATGTATTATCCATATCCTTTGTAACTTCCTAGTTTTTACTTCAAATTTCACCATGATCACAGGTTGAAATAACTTGCTAAAATCCATTGAAATATTGATAGGCGTTGTTCAATAGATTCATAATCTAATGATTAGTCTGGCGAGCAAATATAGCGCAATAATTTCAATAAATTATATCACTGTAATATGTAGTGTCCTGAAGATAAAACGTGTTATTTTAAATTGACGCTTATAACAACGAAAAAGAGATATAAAGTTCAATACCGTAGTCAAAGTTAATCACTCAAATTTATACGAATGATTAGGAACGTATACGTAACGTAACAATATAGCTGAAGTATGTATGTAATAATTTAAAAAAATAAACTCATAATAATTTTTAAACGTTAAATATTTAATTATGACATTCTCAAATATCTTTGTAGCTATATTCATAAACTCAAGTTCCATTTATAAACCATGTGTCATCCAAATGTCACTTGTCATATATCAGCTGTGTGAAATAAACAAACATTGTGCTACAAGATTTTTAAAATCATAAAAAATCCTCAGTGCTTTATTATAATTATAACAAAAATGAGTTCACAAAACGTAACGAAGGCGCCTTCTGTAGCCACCGACGCGAGTGTTAAAGATAATGAAGATGACTGGTCGAAACCAGATTTTATATACGGTGGACCCTTTATAAAATTGGAAAAAGAAACACCCTTTCTGGATACAGCCACCCCGATTAATTTACAGCTACAAGGCACTTTTAAAAAGTATGTTTATTCCTTTTTTAAATTAATTCTAATTAGTACAATATTCTGATGAATATAGATTTTAGATGCTATGGATATTAAGTCATCATTTTATCACTTAAATGAATCCATAGAAATCAAGTGCTACATGGTCTTGGAATGTTATGTAGTGGTTTTTATATTTTATTCATAATCTTGTATTATTTGGCTATATGTTGTAATACTGGTGGTGTTTTACGTAATATACTTCGGTTATCGTGTACAAGTGAAGTGGATCGGAAAAAATACCATAAAGGATGGATTATGACTTGCCACAAGAAGTCTCAACAGAGTTCTAACAAGACGGCCACCATTGTTAGTTCATTGACATGATCTTAAGAAACTTGTAATAACATTACATACTCGACAATGGCAGTAATAATCTACTAGAATTTTGGTTGCCAAAAATAAAATAAAAAAGGTGATCTGAACCTAACCCAATATTTATAGATTGTGTTGGTTCTTTTGCCATCGATTGCAGTATTGCTCAACCTTTTTTTTACACGGGCCATAAACACATTTCACGCATGGTGTATATAAAAACACATAATTTCAAATTAACAATGTATTACTGTTGTGAAGAATGGTGGTTCAAGAAAAGAAGCTTGGTATAACTATTATATCACAAGGATCCCATTGCAGTCGCATTCGGGTTATCTGGGGTGTATTTAATTTACTCAGGATGTTTTGAATTTTGTAATTCGAAAATAGAAATTCAAAGTAATTAAAAGTAAAGTATAATTGGGTGGGGCAACTACATAGAACCGGCTGGGCGCAGGTTGAGTATGGCTGGCTGGTCTATTGTGTCCCAATCTGCTAATTAATTTGAAGAAAAAAGTTGAAGCAGTCATAAGGACTACCAATAATTATATATATTTTATGAATTAACCAAACATATCATGGGCTGCTCAATCTCAAAACAAAATATCAATATTAGATGCACACAGGCCCCTATACTACGTGTCGCTAGTCTGAAGCAAGCCACGCATGCTTGGTCATGCTGTCTAGCATTCCATGATGAGAAATTATAAATTTATCTCTTGCCGAAAAAAAAACCATTCAAGGCATCTATTTAAAGAAGTCTTCACTTTAAAAATAAATCCATTCTAACCTTTCACTACAGTATGGTAGTCTGATGCTTCATCTTTTTTAGTAAAGACAAAACTAACTTACTAAAACATTTATTTTCTTATACTTATAAGTAGCAAGCACAAGTAATTTTTTTATTGGTGTTTTTTATGTGTAAATAAACAAATAAGGTTACTAAGGTTACTAGTAGGTGTTAAAAACAATTATAATAAAGGTATAATTGTAGGTGGTAGAGCCATGCTGAAGCTATTTCTGGTTTTAACATGAATGGGTCGGCTCGCCCGGGGTTGTCCCACCCTCTCAAAGAAACACTATCGTGAAGTAACAGTGCTTGCATTGTTGCGTTTTGTTCGATCAGTGAGAGCGCCGGAGGCCCACGTACCCGTTCCCCCTCCCTCTCCCACCAAAACACAGGCTGGCAACGCAAAAGCGACTCCCATGGTGTCGCTAGTGTCTATGAGCGGCGGTGTTCACTTACCATCAGGAAACCCGCCTGTTCGTTTTGCCCTCTATAATATAAAAAAAATACAATTATTACACATGAGCTATTAGGGTGGGCCAAATAAACTTTTTTGTTTTTCTTTAGTTACCATGAAAATATCTCCAAAATGAGGCAATATAAATTCTGGTAACTTCATTTCAAACGTTTTATTGAATACCTTTATAAGATTATTTGACCACAAGCTCGTGATGTTAAATGACTATTGCCCAGTTTCTGAGGTACTTTAATCGTAGTTTATCTGTTCAATAGCTTTATTGGTTCGATAATTTGTGAAATTGCGTTTCTGAACACACAATCGTTACATAGTATAAAATAAAGTCCCCTACCGCGTCTGTCTGTCTGTGTGTTCGCGATAAACTCAAAAATTACTGAACGGATTTTCATGCGGTTTTCACCATTGGATAAAGTGATTCATGAGGAACGTTTTAGTATATAATTTGTCAAGGATTTATTTTTAATCAGGACGGGACAACGTCTGTCGGGCCCGCTAGTAATATGATAAATGTCAGTAAAACTCAACAGGCCATTTGACAGTTTATCTTATGGATAACTTTGTTGAATCAATAACTATTGGTAGTTTAACAGAGTATCTCAGAAACCGGGCATATATGTTCTAAAATGGTACACACCAAACCAAGGACGAGGACTGGTTACAAGTATAAGTGGTTACTGAGTACAGCTGCCGAAATGCACCAACAGGTGCGTGGCGACAGATTTTTAACTTGAGGGTAGCTAGCCAGCATAACTTAAAAAAAGCATCTGCTGAAAGTGACAGTAATAATGTTATAACACTACCTCTCCAAATATAATTATCTAGATTAATCATATAATTCAAATAAAAGCAACTAATCTCAAAGTTAATCGAATCGATTTTGATGAGGCTTTCATTGGTAGGTAGAGGATTTCTCACAGTTTGTGTAAGTTAGATACAATGTACTTAATTTAATGATATTATTAATAGTGTACGTTCTATCGATATGATAAAGCATTGTAGTTTTTCAGTCTAGTCTAGTCCTTCTTATTTTGTTATTCATCAGACTTGCCTGTTGCATTATCCATAATTGTAAATAAATAAATACAGTCTTCCTTTTGTGTTACTATACAAGTAAGTATAAACTTTAACAGAGATAACTTATAATCTGTAAAAGGGTTATAGAGATGAAGTAGAAATGATAAAATTACAATAAAAAATAAAAACAAGATTACCTACAAATAATCCACAAAAAATATTAGTTTATATGAATCAGTAAAACTCTATTGGTTAGGGTAAAGACGCAGGCACTAGCAAGTCTTCATGTTTTTTTTAACAAACTATCAATGATATACAAAAACCCAGGATCACACTTCTTATAACCGCACACAAAAATAAGTGCATTACGTCGTTTGCGTCCTTGTGAAAACAACTTTAAATCATTCAGGTAAGGTTGAATTTGCAAAATTATAAGTTTATCGTATAACTATAACTACGTATGTTTATTAGAGAGTTTTTGCGGCCGGTTTTGAGCGCTACTTTTATTCGAGACTGTGTCTTGGGTTATTGTATGTCAATGCAAAACATATGTTTTTTTCTTAAAATGTCGCACCATATGTAGCTATTTGAAAGCGGTTACAATAATCTGGTCTTTAAAAAACAATCTAATTTTACGTCATAATGGTTAGTGTTTTTTCTTCATTACTGAAAATATTTCCTACAAAATAATCACGCAGTTTGTTACTCATGTTTTTTTTATGTAATACATATGACTTCCGTCTTGCTATTTTCGTTTTCTCATTATTAAAACTTTTTTTATAACCTACCGAAAATATTTACAACTGTTATTTTTCGTTATATTGCTGTTTGGCAAAGGGCAGTGACCTTTGCGGACCACGGAAGATAGAGATGGTAGATTTCTTTGTTACGTGGTTACGGACCACAGAGCACATTTTTTATGGATCATTAATACATATGAAAACGTGAATTCATAGTCAAGAATAAATATAGAAAAAAATATTGATGTGTACCGAGAAGCTATTACAATATTTCGTAAAAATTCTCACAGCCCGGATAGCTCAGTCGGTAGAGCATTGGACTTTTAATCCAAGGGTCCAGGGTTCAAGTCCCTGTTCGGGCGGCTTAAATTTTTGCTTTTTTTAATTTGTATATCTCATATATAAAAGAAATATTAACAAAAAATAAATTTTATTGATAAATAAAAAGATAGGTTTTGTTTCTTACAAGGAATAATTCAGTGTATTTTTTTTAATTATGGCCATCTATATGTTTATTTCTTACAGATGTTAGATGTATATTCAGTATTTTGATATACATATATACATCATATTAAGTACGATTAATGGTTTGAAATTGCGAATAAAAAAAAATCGTAAAAATATTTATACGCTGTTACCACACGAAGCAGTTGTCAACTAAATTGTCTATTAGAATCTGTATCTTTGGTGGTATCACTTTTGCGATTTTTAATTTAATTTAATCTATGGCTGCTATGGAAATATTCGACAATTCTGCCAGTGTCATGTGAATTAATTTCAATAGATATGTTGACAGTCAATTACATATTTGAACAGCAGGAATCTGGAGACACTTCAATTAGTATTCTCGGTACTCTCATATTAAATGCACCGCGCTCACTGACCGCTGCCGCGGCCGACTCGCGTTTTCTTTTTTGGCAAGTCTAACCTAACCTAACCAAACCGAGATGAAAGAACAAGCAGTCGAAAAAAAAAAACTAACCTAACCGATTTATTTTTCTCCATTTTCCTGTCTTGGTTCGGTTAGGTTATGTTACACTTGTGTAACAAAGGCAGCGGAAGTACCATTTTGTATATTATCAACTTGACGATTTTTAACTTAAAACAGTTTCGCCTCGGTTTGGTTAGGTTAGGTTACAATTGCGTAAAAAGATAACGTTAGCCGGCTGCGGCAGTGGTCGGCGAGCGCGGTGCGTTTAATACGATAGTACCGTATTCTCTTATCTTTATGTATATAATAACTAACTGATACCTGCGACTTAGTCTGCGTCGTTTATTATCTCAATTGTTTTCTTATACCTCAAAGCGATTATTTAGGCAGCGTATTCGACGAAAGCTCCCAGGCAGCGTGACTACCTTCCGACGCTTCCAACAATGTTCGTTGTATTTCAACCAATTTACACAAAACCTTGATAAATTATATACCTAAACCTTTCTCGTGAATCACTCTGCCTATTAATGAAAACCGCATGAAAATCAATCAGTAGTTTTTTAGGTTATCGCGAACAGACAGGCGCGGTGGAGGATTTTGTTTTAGTAGTGGTTCTGCTGTCCGTGTGTATGTGACTGAATTCTTCTTTAAAGGTTGGACAGTTTTATATTAAATTTTTTGTGAGTATTCAGATGGATTCATGAATGGTTTAGACTCGCAAATGGACCCGGTAGGTGGCACTGCGGTTGAATTTTAGGATTCTTTGTGAGTATTCAGATGGATTCAAGAATGGTTTAGACTTGCAAATGGACCCGGTAGGTGGCACTGCGGTTGAATTTTAGGATTCTTTGTGAGTATTCAGATGGATTCAAGAATGGTTTAGACTCGCAAATGGACCCGGTAGGTGGCACCGCGGTTGAATTTTAGGATTTTTTATTATCAAGGCAGGAAAACGTCCGCCGGACCCACTAGTGTTATCTTCGATCAACGTTATTGTTGATCGAAGAGTGTTATATATGAATTGATTCGTCAAAACTAAGAGATTGTAAAAAAATACTAATTGAGCCTTCACGGGACGCCTGGCAGAAGTGAAACATCGAAATTGTTTTGTATAAGTTATATAGTGTTAGGAGACCGCTTCCGAAAACGAAGACAGACGATAGTACTAATGATACCTTTGATGATGGGACGGAAAAAAATCGATCTTGATTAAAAAAAAATCATATAAAAAAAAGCAATGTAACAAAATAATAAAAAAAAACAGCTGATACTCGGGTCATCGAACGCTCGGGCGCGTGCACGATCCCGAATCTCGCCAAAACAAACCGCTCCTTTCACGCGCCGCAATTGACGGCATTTTGATCATTTCCACAGATCAATAAAGCGTTAGACATTCTCAAATTTTATTTTATATTAAGCATAGTTATCCCTACTGACTAGTCTTTTTATGGAATTTAGAAGTTATAACTCTAATTATTTAATACAACTTGTACAAAATCAATTGTACCCTGACGTAACAAGAAGCTCATTACTACAAAAATGATATTAGAATATTAAATTAACCTAATTACATACTCACGTACACAATTATAAAAACTATTTAATCTTTATCTTTGATTTTGTACAAGAAATTAAAAATAAAATGGTACAGATAATTACATAGTTAAAATTAACTACATTTATGATCGACAGTTAATAAATCTATCAGAATGAATTTAAAATAATATTCTTATACTTTACGTTACCATTGTTTCCGTTTTTAGTCCGTCCATTATCATAATTTGAAAACAGATATGTCCGTCACAACTATCTAAAATTACTTGTAATTATTATTGTGAACGCCGCATCTAATTCTTTTATGGCGCCTGCTAAATTTATACCGACAAAGTTGTAAATTTTGGAGGGCGCGGTATCAAAGAAACGATTAAATGTTGTAAATAAGTATTTGCACGATCGCTAGCTGACGTTCGTTGACTCGAGTATCACCTGTTTTTTGTTTTTGTTATACGTTGCCGTTATTTTTTTTAGTAAAGTAATGTATTTTTTATGAAACTATCGTTTCATTTGGCTGTACTAACATGATGGAGCGTAAATAATGCTAATAAAACGTTTTCAAAATATGTTTTTTTTTAAATCAGGATCGATTTTTTTTCCTTCTCATCATCAAAGGTATCATTAGTACTATCGTCTGTCTTCGTTTTCGGAAGCGGTCTCCTAACACCCGGTATATATGTTTGGCGGCATTTATCAAAGGGCGCTAGGTTGTCGGCGCGTGCCGCGTAACACTAGTATAACGAGTGGCTGACAAAACAATTTAAATCTTATATTTATTTAGATAGGGTTGCAAATATTTTTGAGTATTTCGTTATTAGTGCAAAGTTCGTGTTTTTCGTAGCCAAGTCGCGCCAAGCTAACAAACAGGTTTACCCGCGCCTATAGATGTTTCATATCAAAAATATATTTTGCATAAAAAAAAATCTTGGTATACATACAGTACTATCTATTTATTTCCACTCTTCTGCGTATGCACACCATACTGCTTGCCCCACTCCAGACATCGCTTAAAGCGTAGTGCATATAAAAATTGTAGTTTCTTAATATCTATTAAGTAGCTCAAGTTATTATACTTTAGATAAAAACCAAGTGTCTATGAAGTAAAAAAACAGACAGACAGACTTTCATCAGATTGTATGGATATTTATAAGATTAAAAAAATCAAATTGCATGATAATATAAAAATATTACATTATACCTAATTTCGAAATATAGTCATTTTAAAAAATACTGAAGATTAATTTGAGCAGCAAAGAGCAAACGTCACGCGGTGTTCCCAGGCGGTCACCCATCCAAGTACTGACCGCGCCTGACGTTGCTTAACTTCGGTGATCGGACGAGAACCGGTGTTTTCAACGTGGTATGGACGATAGCGACATAAAATTTCTATCTGATATTCTCGCAGAATATTAAATAAAAACAATTTGAATATTATGTTTATACAGATAGGGTTGCAAATGTTTTTTAGTATTTCGTTAAACTTTGTGTTCTGTGTCGCCACGTCGCCAACCAAAAATCAGGTTTACCCGCGACTATAGATGTTTGACATCAAAAAATGTTTTGCTTATAGTCTATTTCGTAAGGAAGATTATAAATTATATAACATCATGCTACGACCCTTAGGAGTAGAGTAATTACTATAAAAAGCTTGGTTACAATTTACGATAGGTGCGGATGGGTAGTGTGGTTGTGGGGGCTTATTAAAGAGGTGAGGGTGAGAGTAATTAAAAGCGAGTAAAACTGCAGGACAGAATTAGTATTATTTAGTAGAAAATGCTTTAAATATTACAATAATATCGTCAATATAGAATTACATTTTACAGTTGCACATTATTACCGGGATAAACTCTCTGTAGATGTTGATTAGACTTGTAGAATAGGTCCCAGAACGACATGCGGTTGTAAAACGGCCTGGTGTCCATTTTTAATTCGGTGGTTAAATTCAAGTAGTAGCGCGCGGAATCCTTAGTGTTTGGGGTCCATTTTATGTTAAGCAAGTCCGTTGTCAGTGGGGTTGGGTCCCTGGAAAAAGAAAAGCAACAAACTGAATCTAAAATATAGATACATATAGAATCGTTATTCGTGTCGAGTGTATGCGTCCATAGTTCTTATAAACTATACGAGTTTTTATAAGGTTTTATCTATAATGTAGAAGATATCTTCCGTAAGGTTTATATGTCTTATACATCTTACATCGTACATACATAATACGTGAATCGAAAACTTTCTACACCTTTTTAAGCGAATTGCGCGAACGTATGAACGTGAAATTTGGCATAGTTAAAATTTATATGGAGGAGAAGTGCACCAAGCCTTCTTTTATGTAAAATGCATTAAAAATACATTAAATTAATTAAAATATACATTACTCACATTACTGCTTCAATGCCATACAGCATATATATACATGTAAATGAAAATGACGTTGCGCCATCCGTCATTTTACTCTTACGTTATAATTACCTTTTTTCATCCTATATTCAATATTTTTAACATGACTTACGATCCATACCATACATGCTCTTTAAAATTAACTGGTTTGATTTGAAATTGTAGGTTATTTTGTAATAATATAATATGTAAATTCATAATATACATTAATAATGAATTGATAAATAATTTATCTTTAGTAAATTTATAAATCCACTGAAATAATTATTATCCTCTTTGGTCTTATTGTATGTCAAAATGATTTATAGTCAAATCTCGACTACTAGGCGACCACTAGTATAATATAGTGTGTAGAAAGCAGATGCTTCGGGCGCATACATGACTAACTGTGACTAAACTTTGTGAGACACACAATAATCATGTACTACAGAATTTTACAACATAAAAATGTCTAAAGGAAAGTCCGTTGTAGGACACTTCCCGCAAAACTTTTAACCCGCTCTGATATACAGAGTGACCCTAGTTGCGCAGTGTTGGGGAATTAAGAACGCAATCTTAGTATTAATTTTGTTTACATATACCTACTGGCAACAATATTCTCTTTTGTATTCTGTTATCGATGAGTCTGGAGTTTAACAGTATTAAATGCGTTTGCGTCTTATGTTGTTCTCATTATACAGTAGAACCTCGATAAGACAAACCGCGGTAAATTAAAAACCTCTACAATTTCAAAAAATTATCTGTTCCCTTCCCCTCAGTGCATAAAACTTCTATTACTGAAAATACGCAACTTCTATAGCTTAAACAATTACTTTCAATATTAGCCCTCAGTTACTTAACAAAATGTTTCGATGAGCTCTGTAACATAAACTGCCAATGAGTCATTTCGAATGAATGTACAAAACAAAAAGTTTCTCGGAATGTATTGCTTGCACGTCTTTACAAGTTAAATTGTTAACACAAAAATTAACAACACTGATATACACTGATAGATTAAAAGCGATAAAAGCGGTGAAAAGGATTAAAAAGGAAAGATGTTGCGGCTCAGTTTGGAATACACAAAAGTACATTATCATTTATAATAAAAAAAAGAAGCTGAACTCTTGATGAAACGAGAATCTGGAGAAAATATTTTATGTAAAAGACAAAAGACAGTACGTGTAACAGTGTTACAGACCCATAGTGAAAGAAAAAGTTGAAGAGTTCGTCAATTCACTGAAAATCCATAATTTTAAACGTAGCAATGCCTGGTTAGAAAACTTCGAGAAACGGCACGATCTGACCTTCAAGAAAGTGTGCGGTGAAAGTGGAAGTGTAACATAAACCCTTGATTAGTTAAAAACTGTATAACTTACAATATTTTGTATTTCCTATGGATTTTAACTTATCGAGGTTCTACTGTAATACCATGACGCGAAAAATGAATTTAAGTATAAATATTAATTTTATTATAGACATCGAGACAAGGTATGTATGTATAAATAAATATTTGTTAGGTATGAAACTCTTCGCAAGCCCGAACTTAGGGCTATATTCAGAGCTGTCAAAAAGATTAACAAACTAAACAAAACTTAGGCGACAATTTTTAGCATTTAAATACAAGCTTAAATGTAATGCTTTATCCAACAATAATATAAACACCTTATTATTTAAGTTGCATTCTCTTTTCTCTCGAAGTTATTGGCGAAATAAAAAACTACTTATACTTGCAGATACTTATAATAAAATGTATTTTGATGTTATGGCTTCCACTCCACGATTAGAAATGTTCTCGTTACAGATTTGGACTAGCTATATAAATGTAAATAGTATAATCTCAACTCAATTAGACAGTGTCACAAAAAAAAACAATTATATGAAAATGTTAATTTTAAACCTAAAATTGTAAACGAACTACAAAGAAAATATAACGAATTTAATTTCATATATACGGATGGCGCTAAAAATGATAACGGTAAAGGTGCAGCGTTTTATGATTCAGTTAGAAGTAATAGTATATATGACAACTGTATTAAAATCATAGGTGATATTTGTATAATGTTGGTGGAACTCGCTACAATCTCAGAGGCAATAGCTTACGTGGCATCTATGCAATACAAAAAAGTAGTCATATGCACGGACAGTAAAAGTGATTTGCAACATATTGCTCGCTGCGCCTCTGGTTTCAGAGGTGTATCGATAGTATATATTATATTGCAACAAATTATGAATATTCACAATAGCGGAATAGAATTAACATTCCAGTGGGTTCCGCCACATTGTGGTATAGAGGGCAACGAAAGGGCTGACCAATTGGCTAAAATAAGTGTAGTTTGTGGCAAAGAAATTAATATTGCACCAAATTTCTCAGAACTGATTAATAAATATAAAGATAAATGCTTCCAGATGTGGAAATCAACATTCGAACGTTCATCCACAATGAAAGGAATTTGGTACAGATCAATCCAAAGTGAGCCTTGTCGTTACCCTTGATTTGCAAATAATAATTATCCTAGAGAGAATATTGTCAACGCTTTTAGGGTAAGATCCGGACATATTCCATTGAACAAATACAAATATTTAATTAAAAAATCGCCTACACCAAACTGTGAAGTGTGTGGAGTAGTAGAAGATGTGCATCATGTATTAACAGAATGTATTCGGTTTCAAGCGGGTAGACAATTACTGATGTCGACCCTTAACTTGGATTTACAAGATATTGGAATGTTTCATGGGTTATTATCCAAACCTAATGTATTGAAGCACTGAATTTATTTAAGATGTTGAGTCGTCATTAATGACGCTCTAGTAGTTTAATTAGCTTTAATAATGTGTTTTATTGAAGATATTCAGCGTGTAAATTAAGTTAAGTTTACTATGGAGCTGATATAGTCAAAAAAAAAGCTCCTAAATAAATAAAAAAAAAAAACAAAACACTTACTTACCCATACTTGACAAAGTTAGCCCACATAGTCGTTATGTAGTCGATGACCGTCTGGTCTTCTTTTGTTGGTTCTTCCGTCATATAGGAAATGTCAAATAGATAGCCAATTTCATCAGCATGGGCTGCACCACCATCAGTAACATTAAGCCGCCCTTTAACAAAATTTCTCTTACCATTGTGAGAAAAGACGTAGAAATATATATTCCCAGAATCGTTGTCCAAATATTTTTCTATACTCCTAAAGGTAGGGTGATTGAAAAAGAAATCCGATTCGAAGTCTATGACGTTCCATTTAGATGCTTCACTTAAGTCATCGTCGCCAAAGTAGAATTGTCTGACAATATTGTCCATGTTTTCAAAATCCTCATTGTCCACATCAAATCCTATAGCCAGTTGGGGTTTAGGGACATCCAAATTGGAGAAATAATTTGAATCACCGTTTATATGATTCCCCATTCTTTCATTGTTGTTGAAACCTATCAAAACGGGCATGTTTTTAACCTGAGGTATGTCAGCTTGAATCCAATTCTCTGTCACAAATCTCTCGACATTGTCAAATTCTTTTTCCACGCAAGGTCTAAAATTTAAAACTACATTGAAGTCGTTTAGAGCTCCGATTACTAAATCTGTATTGACATTTGCAAGAAATGCTATAGCTTCATTGATATCGACAGTTTCAAAGCCTAGTTTTTCAGCAAGTAATATTGGAGCATTTCTTATAGGGTCGTAAAATGTCGGTGTAAGAGTGGTACCACTTTGAATGATAACTTTATTGAATGTGTTATCACGATTGAAAATAAGATGAAAGTCAACTGACATGGCTCCGGCACTCTCTCCGAAAATTGTTATTTTGTTTGTGTCACCACCAAAACTTTCAATGTTATCCTTAATCCACCTTAAAGCTAGTTGTTGGTCTTTCAAGCCCTGATTGCCGGGGACTTCAGGCGTATCTAGACACATAAAACCGTAGGGTCCTAATCGGTAATTTACAGTCACGAGGATGATATCATGTCTGACCAAGAATTTGGGACCGTAGAGGTATCTTCCAGCAAAACCGATTCTAAAACCACCTCCGTAAATCCATACTAAAACCGGAAGACGGTATTTTGATGTCGCCGAATTTGGTACATACACGTTCAAGTGAAGACAATCTAAGCTACCGGTAATGGTAGAATTAAATTCTTCTATTTGTGGACATATCGCTGTATCATCATAGGCTTCAAAAACGTTAGCGAATTCTCCATACGGTGTTGATGGCTGCAAATATAATTATAATTTCCATACTTACTACCTTATGCTTATTAGTATTATAAATTGGATGTAAATTTCTTTTATACGCTTTCACGCCTCAAGTAATCAACCGAATATTATTAAATTTTGCATAATCGTTACCATTAGTACAGAAAAATATATCGGACCCTTTTCATGCAAAGGCCAAATCTGCATTAAAGCGACCAGAAGCTGGTGGTACATTATACATTGCTTAAATCAATTATTTGACGAAATGTACTTTAGTTTATCAGAATATTTATTACTTAAAATTCACGCCTTAGTGGACAGCTGGATCGCACTACTAAATGTAAAAAATCGAACCTAATAGACATTGTTAATTATAAAGATTTGTAAAACGAGTTAAGTGGCATAGTTCTGGTCTGGAAAAATGGTAAACGCTAAACCTAGAAGAGACTGGCTCTCAAGTGCAGCTATTGGAACACACCAAGAGGTTGGTGACAGATTTTAAACTTAAAGGCCGTACCTAGCCAGGCGGCCTTAGAAAAGCCCTATTATCGTTCTATGGTTAATCACAATGTTTTCCTTCACCGTAAGCTCCGAATCAGTTGCAAGGATTAGATCATACTTCCATCGTTATTGTGTCTAAATACGATATCAATTAAGCAATCATCGCTTTAAAGTATTTAAAAATATCTTATAGTAAATATTTACTCATATCCAACTTACCCCAAAAGGATTGCTTGCGTTGACTTTCCCATACGGTATTCCTAAGAACATTGTATAATCTCCATCCGAAGCCTTCAGCCCTCTGATAAGACCGAGTCGCGTATCAACTAGAGGATCTATTTTGGGTAGTCCATAAATATATGGGGTACATATAATAAACGTGATAAAACTGAGTGCGTACATTTTGAAGAAACGTCCGAAGTAAACTACGGTTATGTCATTTCTGATAACCATATATAACGAGAAACGATACATCTCGAGAGGTTGTAATCTTTGATGATATCATAGATATTGCAAACCGCCATAGATGATTTGCTTTTATTTCTCGTAAAGTGGCATTAGCTAGCTTTTGCAAGTTCATGCTTGTTACTGAATGTGAAACCTCATCTTTTAAAATATGATCGTCGGGTTTAACCTTGTTACAGTTATATCTTTTGCTTATATAACAGTTCGTTTTGACTTGGAATTTTATTAATCTATTTAAGCCATATAGTGAGGACCTGGAAGGAGCTGTAGACATTTAAACCGGGAGTTTTTGGCGGGATCTTAGAATGTCGTGTAGTGGATTTTATATTTCATTCAGAATCTTGTGTCATATGATTCCATATTTTGTAATATCGGTGGAAAGTTCTAACAAGACGGCCATTATCTTGGCAGTAATGATCTATTAGAAGATTGGTTGCTAAAAATAAAACTATAAATAAAAAAAAGATTCAATTGGTGTGGTCTATGATTTATCTAAGGCCTTTGACTGCGTTGATCATAGTAAGCTTATTATTAAATTAAAACTCTATGGTGTTTGTGAAGATTCTCTCGATCTTCCAGTCTCTTATTTAAATCATTGCTGTCAGAAAATTTGTATACATGGGGGCAACAAATATGGGATCGTTAGCACGTATTGATGTCCCGCAGGTCTCTATTTTAGGGCCGGTTTTGTTCCCGATACATATAAATGATCTGCCACTAATGGTTGATAGCTGTATGTTGATATGGTACATTTTGCAGACGATACTTCATTTATATTGTAAGTGAAAATGATATATTCTAGATTAGGGTCGCCCAAAAATAACGATTATTTTTTTCGAGTCTCTTATGAAAATATGTTAGTTTACCTTGTTTTAAGAGACCAAACAAAGCACAGCTCATAAAAAAATAAGGGGTACCTCAAAATTTTGAAAAATTTCCAAAGTCGTAAATGACCCATTATTTTTAATAGTATTTAAAAGATTTTTAGCTATTGTGGCTAGTGGGTGTGGTGATAAATAATGCACTTATTATTTTGGATATATTTATTATATTTTTGACCTAATAATGGTCCGGACAAGACAGAGTAATGCAAACGACCGACGTCGTAGCGAGCCGTCGGACGGCGCTATTATATGTGCGGCGTCAGTGCCACATCACTCCCCATCTTTCAGTTTTTTTTTAAATTATATTTTATAATTATAAAATTAGACTTGCACCATCCTTGGCTTTTCTGTAAACTTTTTAAACATATGCAACTCCGTATTACATAATTTCGATATATCTCATAAGGTTCAACACGATGTATTCCTTCACCGGAGGCTTCGAGTCAGTTGCAAGGATACGAACCTACGTCCATCGATTCTGTGTGCTAATACGCAGTGAACTAAGCCATCGTCTCTCCAATATCCTATTTAGATAATATAATGCTAGTTTTCCTATTTTATTTTCCTGTTCCTTTTTATTTTGCATACAATTATATAAAAAAAATAGTGCGTTGAGTCCCTCCGCGCGGAAGAACTGAAACGTTGTAATGTGGAAATGAAAATAGGAAGGGGTAGAAATTGATTTTTAGTGAAATTATATTGTTTCTTTAAAACAAACTTTATTAACATTGCTTACAATTCACAATTGATCGCATCTTTTAATTATCATTTTCGAGTGGAGAAATATCCAAATCTATAACATTTAGAATGGGATTATGATAACTAAAGTAAGATACAAAATGTTTGACTATTTTTCTCGCTCTGTCCCTTTCTATTCCCCCTCCCCAGGAGCGTTGAACGTTTAACGCAACCTTGTAGGAAGTCGCACTAGAAGTTTCACTTGAATTAACAATACAATTCTAGATGTCTCAGACTGATGAAATTCACTAGAAGGTTGGTCAAAATGTTTTAATGATAAACGTATGTCTTACGAGTATAATTTAGTCAAACCAAACTTCTTCGAACTTGTATCAAAAAATGATTTAATAATTATTATTTAAAATCATAAATACGTGCTCCAGAAATAGCAGTAATTTTTAAGTAGACACCATTTTTTTTTTTTTTTAACGTGGGGAAATCCCTTATGGATACCCACCCTCCCGGGGGAGAGAGTGGGTTATGTCCGACTCGCACGGACTAAAACCCCACGGTGTACCGACAGACCGTTGTGTGGGGGCGGCAAGGGATCGTTCCAGCTAATCAACCTTGTAGAGCCGCCCCCACGGTCCGCCCGGCGGAAGGTGACCGCCGGGCTCCTACCTATTGAGGGACAGACCAGGTACACACCGGCTGCCCCCCCTCGTCCGCCGGACCTGTGTAATGAGGAGATGGGCCCCTCGGCCCACCCCCTCAGGTCCGGCTACGGTGGCGGGAGGAGTTGGGCATAGCGCCGCCTCCTCCCGCCTGTCCTCCTTTGGCGGAGAGGGCCACTTTGAGGATCTGCCTCACGGGCCCTCTCCGCCTCCTCCTTCTGCGAGATGACGTCCTCGCAGAAGGAGGACATCGCTCGCCACGCCTGTTCGCTGCCGAGCATGGCCGAGACCACGCTCGGCAGCGACAAGTTTTAAGTATACACCAAAAATTACCAACATCAACACCTGGTTATTACTACTAACTTCGTATGTACTAATGTAATATTTGTGATTATTTTGTGGTGGCCATAGTTTTTTTTTCGTTTTATTGGCACTAAATAATCGACTGTATCATTAAGCCAACATTTCTGTTTGCATTCAAACACAGTTTGATCCCTAGAAACAGGTTTCCATTTCGCTTTGTAATCAAAAATTAACTTCGAAAGTTTTTTTATTAATTATTATGTATTAATATTAATAATTAATTAATATTTTTTTTATTAATTATTATTCATATGTAAAATTCCTGACACTTTGTTTACTAGGTTTAAAATTGATCGAATAACGTGTTGTTCTCAAATTTTTTAATCCTCACTTTTTTATAAACTTGGTACTTGCTGCGGAAAAATATTACTACATATTATAAATCCTCTACTACGTCTGTCTGTCTGTTCGCGATAAACTCAAAAACTATTGAACGGATCGTTATGCGGTTTTCACCAGCAGATAATTTGATTCACGAGGAAGGTTTAGGTGTATAATTTATCAAGTTTTTTTTTAAATTATCAGGGCGGAATAACGTCATTGTGACCCGCTAGTGTATATAACGCAGTAGTTGTTACAGTTAACAATATACACACATCAAAAAAGTCTAAGCAACATGCGTGATATTACAAATTTTACCATTTATATTAATTAATTTCTAAGTATTTACTCAAACAAAGTGCGTAGGTAAGTAAACTTTTTTGTTATTGATGACATACTGGCTGGTTGTAAAAAACAAATTTGATTATGTTTTGTTTTTTCATAAAATTCAAATGACTGCGAATTTGTTTGAATTTAAGTGCGTTTTAATTGCTACGTTTAGTCTTGATTTTATAATTTTACCAACCATTTAAATAAAGTTAGCGACAATATTGAATTGTTAGATATTCTTTACGTCATGAAGCGACGTCATTTGATGGCAGATGAAATGCAAAGAGCTGTAGGGATGTTGCAAGCGGGAAGTAATCAATCTCAGGTATCTCGACATTTTGGCATTCATAGAAGTGTTATTTGTCGTCTTTGGCAGCGCTACAATAATACAGGAGAACCCGCTGAACAGCATCCAGGCCGTAAAAGGAGTACAACCACTCGGCAAGACCGGTACATACAACTGACTGCAAGACGCCAGCCGATGTTAACCGCTCGAGAGATAAGTTTGTGGCTACAAATTTCAAGTGGTGTTGATGTAAGTCCTCAAACTGTGAAAATGCGACTGCATGAGTACGGCCTACGAGCTCGACGCCCAATCAGGTGCCCACCGATACGTCAAGGGAATCGTGCTCGTCGATATGAATGGTGTAGAGAACGCATAACATGGACCCAGGAACAATGGGATAAAATTATGTTTTCCGATGAGTCGCGATTCGGGTTTAAGCCTGATACAAGAAGGGTGCGAGTGTATCGTCGGCGCGGAAATACTGAAAGGCTCAGGTGCGTTCAGGAAGTTCATCCATACAGCGGCTCAACAGTTATGTTATGGGCGGGTATTATGAAGAACAGGCGAACTGAGCTCGTTTTTGTAAATGGAAACATGAATGCTGAAAATTACATTGAGGATATTCTCAGACCTTATGTCTACCCATTTGCACAAACCTTTGGCTCCGATTTTAGGTTAATGCATGACATGCGCGTTCACATACAGCTCGGCGAACCAGTGAATACTTTGCAACGGAGAACATCCGGGTATTGCCCTGGCCTGCACAATCGCCAGATCTCAACCCCATCGAGCACGCATGGGACATACTCCAGAGACGTGTTTTGAAGGACTTGGACGGAGCGACAACAACCCAACAGCTGAAGGATTTGCTACAATTCCATTGGGAGCGAATACCGCAAGATGGTATAAACAGTCTCATTAATTCAATGAATAATCGTTGCCGACAAGTTCTGAATAGCAGAGAAGCCCATACTTTGTATTAAATTGTTCTATTCTTTCACAATAAATACATTTTCTTTAGAAATTTCATTTTGTAAGAAAAAAGTTTAGTTTCTTATGTATCTTAGTTTCTACAGTATATTCTAATATTGTTCATTTCTGTTATTAAAAGAACTTGTAAAGACAACAGCTGTTATTTTTACATCATAGAACCCTAAAGATATTATTTTAAAAATAAAATACAACGTTATAATGTGAAGAACCATCCTAAAATTTAAATTAGTACATGTTGCTTAGACTTTTTTGATGAGTGTACTATATAGCAGGCAAATTTTGGTAACCATATTCATGTTGTACTAGTGGATAGTTTTGCAGTCTGTACCCTCTCGTATTACGACGTGTTAATTTAAAAGACGCTGACAGAGCATATCAATTGGCGATAACCACATATTGTTTAGTTAGTCTAGACCACAGAGGTTTAGACCAGCCATACTCAACCTGCGGCCCTCCGGGTCTTTGTAGTTGGCTCACCCGATTATATTTTATTTTAAATTTCGTGCCCATCAGGAAAACTTTGAGCATACTGAGTAAATTATATAGATCTCAGATAACCCGACCCCAATGTGTTCCTTATGATATAAGGGTTATACCAAGCTTGTTTTTTGGACAACCATTTTTCACTACATTACTACTACACTACTAAATATTTGTAGTTTGCGGCCTGCGACACGATAAGTGAAACTTGTTTGTGACCCATTTAAAAAAAAAGGTTGAGTACCACTGGTCTAGACGAATCTACGACATATTTTTATTCAGCCACCTCGTGTTTTCAGTTTAAGAGATTATTTTTGTACATTACATTGTACGATTTTGTTATGAGTCTTTAGTAAATCTTCTTAAGAATGCATCTTATTTTTTAATATAAAAAAATCCTCGGGAGCGTCCACATTTAACTAGATAATGTCGTCAATGTGGACCAAACATAGGATGCTTTTACGAATACATTAGAATATGACAAATTTTCGATAAGCGTGTACCTACGATAAATCTCATAACAAATTACGCTCAAATTCAAGAACTATGTAATGACATAGTTGAATATACCAGTAGCAATAGAATCTATAGTCAAAAAAATTTAATGAAAAAAATTAAAATAAACACGATACTTCTTTGATATTAATCACTACATATTATAAAACAACGTTCTCTGCCACTTCTGTCTGTTTGTCTGTTCCCGATAAACTCAAAAACCACTAAACGGATTTTCATGCGGTTTTTACCAGATAAAGTGAATCATGTTGAAAGTTTAGGTATAGAATTTGTCAAGTCTTTTTTTATTATCAGGGAGGGACAACGTCTGCCGTGCCCGCTAGTAAAAAATATTCATGAATATTCATCTCGGATAGTTTTCGCATTCAGTTTTCAAAGTGACCGTAATCTTGAAAAAATTAAAAAAAATATAACTTTAATAGTGCGTCATCTATCGAAGTTTGACGTAAATACTTACATACTGTTTTACCGATAACCTTTTAAAACTGATAAAATATCAATTTTTTGATAAATTTCGTCAGTATGTGTCTCGTAATTGCAATGTCATAATTATCGATTTTTATTTTAGGAGGATTTATTACGATTTTAGATATATTTTTGAGAATTGGCAACTCTGAACGAAACGATAATGCGGACGGGTAGTGTGACGCGGGGATTTAGTAAGGGACTGAGGGAGAGAGAAATTAAAGGCGAGTGAAACTGCACAGCATAGCTAGTTTTTTTTTTCAAAGAAAAATAAAGCTTATATATTATGGATGATTTTGTCAACGTAAAATTATATTTCAAATTCGCACATTATTTCCGGGATAAATTCTCTGTAGATGTTGATTGGACTTGTAGAATAGGTCCCAGAACGACATGCGGTTGTAAAACGGTCTGGTGTCCATCTTTAGTTCGGTGGTTAAGTTTAAATAGTGACGCGCGGAATCCTTAGTGTTTGGAGTCCATTTTACGTTGAGCAAGTCCGTTGTCGCTGGGGTTGGATCTCTGAAAAAAAAAACGTGTGTGAGTTTATACGCGGTTGAAGTGAAAATTAGTATTCTGATTACTTTTTAAGAGAATGAGATGAATACACTATGGACGTGGTAAACATTAGTATTCTGCATTATCTTGTTATATTTTAATATATACTAGCTGTTCATCCCGACTTCGTACGGGCTTACTAACAATGGAGCTATAGGTTAAAAATGGGAATTTTCTATTGTTAACGCCCCCGCAATCCCCCTTGTGGGTGGAATTTCGTAAAATCCGTTCTTAGCTGACCTCTACTCGGTGAAAGGAATATTCCTACCATATTTCAAGTCGCTACGCCTTATGGTTCCAGAGATATCGTGATGAGTCAATATATAGGTGGGAATCTCTTATATATCTATATATATATAGATAGATTAACAATGGTAATACACAACATATAATATTTTTTAAAAGTGCGCGATAGTCACTACGATCCAACATAATAATTCAACGTTTCTCTACTCTCTCTCTTCCTTCCTTTGTATATATTTCGAGTACATTAAGAATATAGTATACAGCAGGAGTCTAGTCTCCATGGTATGCAGAGTCCGTGTATGGGCCCGTATACGACGGTAGAGTAGTGGGAACGCTGACCGCTACGCACCATCGCATAACCACGAGACGAAGAATAGGGAAACTATATAGTAACGCATTCTATCTCATTCTTCCACAACCTAAACCTATATATACATTTATAGCCTATCTCTTTCTCGTGACACATTTTCGTTCCACAAAATCCAATTCACACCGTCCCTTAAGAAGTTTAATTTCAAAAACAAACGTTAATATAAAATGGAGATGCATATTTTATTATACTTATGAAATTGCTATCCGTGTCTTTCTGTATGTGTGCGCAGTTCTTCTAAACTATGCAATGGATTTTCATAAAGTTTTCTTTATAATTTTGAACATATCTTCCAAAAGGTATGTGTAATACGCATAGTATTATAGTATGAAGGTGGACGGGTAAGAATAGAGAAAGACCGAAAAAGGTGTGGACAGATTGTGTGAAAAACGATATATGTATAAAATGTGTGAATACTGAGATGACATCTGGCAAGGGAGAGTGGAAATGGAAAACATGTTGTGCCGACCCTACTTAAGTGAGATAAGGGTAACAAAATGATGATTATAGTATATCGAAAGTAGAGTAAAATCGTACTGCAAACTTCTCCTAAAAGATTTACCGGGCACTGATGTGCCTAACTCTAAAAATGTCTAAAGAAAAGTCCACGGTAGTACAGTCCCTGCAAAACTTTTTGACAGCAAACAGAGTCCTCTATCACGTGTGTCTGTCTGTTCGCGATAAACTCAAAAACTACTGAACGGATTTTTATTCGGTTTTCACCAGTAGACAAATTGATTCATGAGGAAAGTTTACGTATATAAATGTCAAGGTTTTTCATTATTAGGGCGGGATAACATCTGCCGGGCCCGCTAGTATTAACTAACTTAGAAAGGACGATGTACACAAAAATCACCACTTACCCATACTTGACAAAGTTAGCCCACATAGTCGTTATGTAGTCAATAACCGTCTGGTCTTCTTTCGTCGGTTCTTCAGTCATATAGGAAATATCAAATAGATAGCCAATTTCATCAGCATGGGATGCACCACCATCAGTAACATTGAGCCGCTGTTTAACAAAATTTCTCTTACCACTGTGAGAAAAGACGTAGAAATATATATTCCCAGAATCGTTGTCCAAATATTTTTCTATACTCCTAAAGGTGGGGTGATTGAACAAGAAATCCGATTCGAAGTCTATGACGTTCCATTTAGATTCCTCACTGATTATATTGTCGCCAAAGTAGAATTGTCTGACAATATTTTCCATGTTTTCAAAATCCTCATTGTCCACATCAAATCCTATAGCCAGTTGGGGTTTAGGGACATCCAAGTTGGAGAAATAATTTGAATCACCGTTTATATGATTCCCCATTCTTTCATTGTTATTGAAACCAATCAAAACGGGCATGTTTTTAACCTGAGGTATGGCAGCTTGTATCCAATTCTCTGTCACAAATCTCTCGACAATATCAAATTCTTTCTCGACGCAAGGTCTGAAGTTTAAAACTATATCTAAGTCATTTACAGCTCCGATGACTAAATTTATATCAACATTTGCGAGAAATGCTATAGCTTCATTGACATCGACAGTTTCAAAGCCTAGTCGTTCAGCAAGTAACATAGGAGCATTTCTTATAGGTTCGTAAAATGTTGGTGTGAGAGTAGTACCACTTTGAATGATAACTTTATTGAATGAGTTATCACGATTGAAAATAAGATGAAAGTCAACTGACATGGCTCCGGCACTCTCTCCGAAAATTGTTATTTTGTTTGTATCACCGCCAAAACTTTCAATGTTATCCTTAATCCACCTTAAAGCCAGTTGTTGGTCTTTTAAGCCCTGGTTACCAGGGACTTCAGGCGTATCTAGACACATAAAACCGTAGGGTCCTAATCGATAATTTACAGTTACGAGGATGATATCATGTCTGACCAAGAATTTGGGACCGTAGAGGTATCTTCCAGCAAAACCGTTTCTAAACCCACCTCCGTGAATCCATACTAAAACTGGAAGACGGTATATTGATGTCGCCGTATTTGGGACATACACGTTCAAATGAAGACAATCCAAACTGCCGGTGATGGTAGAATTGAATTCTTCAATTTGTGGGCATATAGCTGTATCATCATAGGCTTCGAACACGTCACTAAATTCTCCATATTGTGTTGATGGCTGAAAATATAAGTTTTATCCTTACTAATATTATAAATGCGAAATTGAGATTGTCTGTTTGCTTGATACACTTTCACTCTCTAATTTACTCAATCGATTATCATGATATTAGGCACAGCACGTACTCAGGAGTATAGTACAGGACATAGGGAACGCTTCGTCCAACAAAAAATACTGTCCTCGACGGATAAGTTAAATCTATACAACGACGAGCAAAGCCGCGTTTAAAAGCTAGTTATTTTTGTCGCTGAAGTAGGAACTGTAATCTATACTAATATTATAAAGCTGGACCCACAAACTCTCCAGGGTTTGTTTGTTTGGTTGATCGCGCCAATCTCAGAAACTACTGGTCTGATTTGAAAAATTCTTTCAGTGTTAGATAGTTCATTTGGAGGCTATAGGTATATATCATCACGCTAAGATCAATAGGAGCGGATCATCAATGAATACTGTTCCAAAATCGTTTTCTTTTTCCTTTTAAGAGCGTCCGCTGCATGTTAGCGTTAGCACAAAGTAACTATTCCCCGCGGAAGAAGTCGCGGGCGGAAGCTAGTACTAATATAATAATACTACATCTTGGACAATTTCGAGGAAATGTCGCCGTGCTAATATTTGAATATTTTCAATTATATAATTTAAAATTAAATTGTATACATATACTGGTAGCTGTGGCGGATTTATGTATGATGTTGCCCTAGGCCCGCAAGGTATGCCGACCTAGTTTCTTTGTCAGAAAGTGATTATGAAACTTTTAAAGATTTAAATTAATATGTATCATATTTTATTAACCTAAATATCACTCCCGAAAGTAAATAAAAGTTTTTTAAATCACCTATTTTTAATCTGAATAAATCTGATTAAATCAACCACGCACAGCGTTGAATCTGTCCATTTTTCAAAATACGGTGAAATATTTTTTTTCGAATAATACCTTGTTATATCATTACAAACATTCTTGGATTTTTTTTTTAAATATTTTAATGAATATTTACTTACTTATTTTCTGAAATTTAAATTTTAAAAATAATGTTTTAAATATTAATAAATAGAATTATTATTGAGAGTATTCATGAGTACCTATAAAATATAAGCTACAATTGGTGTTTTGGACATTGTGGTTTTAAGATAGGTAGTAGAATTCAAACAAACTTACCCCAAAAGGATTACTTCTGTTCACTCTCCCATACGGTATTCCCAAGAACATAGAATAATCTCCATCAGAAGCTGTCAACCCTTTTATAAGGCCAAGTCGTGTATCAACCAGAGGGTCTATTCTGGGTAGTCCATAAATATAATGGGTACATATAATAAACGTGATAAAATTTAATACGTTCATTTTCAAGAATCGTTCGAAGTATACTCCGGTTATACCACTTTTTGGGTAATCTCTGAGTGACTTTAACACAGATTAAAGTTATACGATATGATATATCTCGAGAGATTGTAATCTCTATTTATGAGATATATTTTCTGCAAATTCGTCATAGATGATTCGCTTTTACGTGTCGTGTAATGAGATCATCTAGCTTTTGCAAGTTCATGCTTAGTATTGGTGCTGTAAGCTCATATTTTAATCGTTGTATTTAGGTTTAACTTTGTCAAAGTGATGTCTTCTACTTATACAACTGTTAGTTATGACTTGGAGTTTTGTTACTCCTCCCTCGCTTAAAACAGAGTGTGTGCGTGTCCACGCCCGCGTTACCACAAATTATGCCGCATGTGTTAAAAATGCCTACAAAAAAGCCAAGGAGTATGTTTATCTTCTAAGTATAACCAATAGTAAGCAAAAATCAGAGTTCATCATTGACAAACATCATGGCATTGGAGTTTTATATATTTAAGATAAAAACAGGCAAAGTCGCGGGCGATTGGTAGCACGATAAATATTTCATGGGGTCGTCCATTAATTACGTTTTTAAAGATTTTTGAGATGTCATGACTTTTATCTCGACCGCCCCCCCTCTTCTAATCCCACGTGAGATTTTTCACAAATACATATTTTGAGTATAAATATATTGGATTTATTCAAAAAAAGATAATTTATTGTTTTTATTTTAACTTTTTTATTATCATTACATATAAAAAATGAACAACTTTGCATCTATTCACGGATTTTAATATACAGCAGAATTGTGTCAATTTTAATATATTTTAGTCTAGAAACAATTTAATCCCTTTCTCACCTTTCCACATCCGAACGACGCGCGCATCGGTTACAGAGGAGGAGATTAGGAGGGCGATCGAGCGCCTCTGCACCACTGGGTTCAAATCAAATCAAATCAAATCAAAGCACGCAGGGAGCCAACCGCCGTATGCCATCAGTGCGGCGTTGACGTCGACCCGGACACTGCACAGCACACTCTGTCTGAGTGTGCTGCGTGGGAGGAGCAACATCGCACTGTGGCTGCGGCTGTAGGACAGGATTTCTCGTTGCCGAGCGTAGTTGCGGCCATGCTCGGCGGCGAGGATGTGTGGAATGCTATGGCCTCCTTCTGCGAGGAAGTCGCCACGCAGAAGGAGGCGGCGGAGAGGGTCCGTGAGGAGTAGCCTCAAAGTGACCGTCTCCACCAACGGAGGACAGGCAGTAGGAGGCGGCATTTTGTCCGCCTCCTACCAACGTAACCGGACTAGGGAAGGTGGATTGGGGGGCCCGACTTCCCATTGCACAGGTTCAGCGGACGGAGGAGACGGCCGGTGTGTACACGGCTGTTTCCTAACAAGACGGGGCCCGGCGGCGACGCTTTTGCTGCTGGGCCAACCGCTGGGGCGGCACGATGAAGTCTATTGAGATCTCGTGTCGTCTCAACTATAGCGGCAGACGTACACCGTGGGGTTTTAGTCCGTGCGAGTCGGACATAACCCGCTCTCTCCCCCGAGAGGGTGGTGTGTCAATAAGGGATTACCCCACGTAAAAGAAAGCGCACATAGGTCGCGAATTGCATGTATCATTGTTGCATGCCATTGTTTTTGGTTCGTACTATGATTACCATCAGGCATAGTACAGTCACTTTGTCGTGCTATTTTTTTTTTTTTTTTTTTTTTATTGTAGCTCGGCAAAGTGACTGTACAGTCCTGATGGTAAGCACAGTACAATCCAAAAACAATGGCGACCACCGAAAGACATACTATCTATCGCCGGTCGCCGCTGTCATGCCGGCCTGAAAGCGACCCAGTCAGGGACAGCCCCCCCCCCAGTTGCTGGATATACACCGGCTGATCCCGGAACGCGACACGCCCAGACGTGTCACTATGGCGGGTGTTCCACCTGGTGTACGGTGGTCGCGATCCAGTCGGGTACAGACACCCTACCACCCCGCAATGAATAAAAAAAAAAGAATAAAAAAAAAATGTTTTACTAATTTAATCTGCTTTTCTCAAATTTTTTCACTATTTTTGCCCGAAAAAAATATATTTGCCGAAACTCCCTCTTCCCCCACATGAGATTCAGTGAGATTCGACATGACCCCTCTTGAAGCCCTAACGTAATTAGTGGATACTCCATCCTTAATATGTTAACTGTTCGTGTTAAAGATTGTTCATAATTCGAAGAATGCGAAGGCTAAGTGTCACTTACATGTTTGCGCCATTTTTTAATAGCTGTCAATCAAACACTCGGTAACAACACTCGAAGTTACACCTGACACGATTTTGATAAGATAATCGAGTTTGATTAGAGATCGAAGAATTCCCAGCAACGAAATGTCTTCCGGCATGGAGTTATATAAGATTAGCTTTTGGCCGCAGTTTCGTTCGCGTTCAAAATATCCTTTATTCAATTTAGCCCCTCAGAAGGCGCTTATGAACGTAAAAGCTACCATGGGTTCGGAAAATAACCCAGTCATCGAGAAGAACCGGCAAGAAACTCGATCTGGTTTATCTCTTCATGTTATGTATTTTTACAAAACATAAATAGTTATATTCGGTTTTAGTGGATGCATAGTGGTCGTCATTTCCAGACGTCACATATTGATCCACCCTATAATAAATAGCCTTTAGATATTAAAACCCGCGTGACATGGTTCTTGAACTCACTATCCGGCAAATCAGTAATGTGTTTCGGGACTTTGTTATAAAACCTAACACTATTACCTAAAAAACTGTTTTTGGACTTAGTGAGCCTGAAGCGTGGAAAGACCAATTTGTTGCTGTTTCTATTATTTAAATTATGTTGGTCTTTTACTAGATCCAGCATATCTAAACTTGACATGGCGCTTAACTTACAGTCCGACAAATCGATAATATGTTTTGAGACTTTGTTGTAAAACCTAAATCTGCACATTTTAAATTTTTGTGAAAAAATTGTTTCAGATGTCTTGGAATAAGTAATAAAATACATTTTTAGAAATGTCTGTCTGCCTGTTTGTTTGTACACACATCACTGATTAAGTACTGCATTCACGATAAAAGCCCAGGATCAAAGCAAATCCTCGAGTAACATTTAGTCTTGGCTTCATTAAAATCGGTTCACTCTATCAACAGTTATTCTTATTTTAATGACGACGAGACTTAAGTACCTACGAGAGAAAAGTAGATAAGCAAATGGACTTAATATATTCAGATGATTTTATTAGTAACTGTTTTTTTTTTACATTAAGTTCCACGCGGACGTAGTCGCGGGTACAGCTAGTTATGAGTAAAATATAAAATCTACTTCATGACATTCCAAGATCCTGCCAAAAACTCCTAAACGTAATTTACAAGTACTACTAAGAAAGTTCTTATAACTTGTGACGTTCGATAAACAGTATAGCGTTGACATTTTGTCGTACAATATAGGGATTTAGGGGACGTGGAATTCGAATTTAAGCTTTACTGGAAGCATTATGCCGCGGGCAGCGCTATGAAATAACAATATGTAGTCCATGGACCATAAAATATGTGTTGATTTCTAGTATCGTGGCGTCAACTTGAAGCGTTATATATTGTTTCAGGAGCTTCGCCTATTACTCTATTAAAGAGAGGCTACCAGTAATATTAACAAAAATCATTGATTACTTATCGAGGGAAGGGGCAAAGGTGAAGTCTTCACATGGTGCGGTCAGTATCATATTCTTAATAGAATTTTCTTCTATACTATTTATATTCGGCATTCACGTGCATTTACCAATTTAAATTGGTAACACTATCGGCTGACGGTCAAGGAAAATATCATGAGGAATTCTGAAGCTGAGAAATGTTCTTGTAGTACTACTGTATGTGGGAAAACATGGAACTGTGGATTTCTCGGAGTCTTAAATCGCCAATACGTACGTCCTGGGCTGACGCGGATTGGTTATGCCCATCTTCTTCGAGAAGAGGTCTACGGCCCTACATTGGGTATATTGTAGGCTGATGATGATATGTGTGTATAAAAGGTGTAAATACTAAGGCAACTGTTTTCTTTTTTTTTTGTTAATTTATAATATTAAGAACTAATTTGCTATAATATAATAAAGTAATGGTATAGTGATTTATTGAACATTGTACTCATGTAACGAATATGAGGTCTCCAAGTGTGCGCGTTCCACGCGTCGATGAGCTTTTATATCTGTTACAATGAGTTTATCCGTGACGCTTAAATATAATTACAGAATGTTCTAGGTATTTGAAAGTGGTGTAGCTTTTTGTATCAGCCATAATAATCAATGATATTATAAGTGTAAAGCTGTAGATACGTTACATACATTATGTTTTGGCAAAACAAATGGCACGATAACGCACACGTACGTAAAGTAATATTGTAACGCCACACTGCCTTAGATAACATGTGAAAGTAAGATGGCATATTCTCAATATCGATGGTGAAAAAGAAATAGTTATATGTTGCTTAGATTGTCGAATTACAGGCGACGGGGCAACCCTCAAAAATAAACTAGTTAGCCGAGTTATAATAAGGTGCTGTCGAAGCGCTTATGACGTATCTACAGCTTTTTATTTACAATATCTTTGATAATAATAAACTTTAAGCAATAGTATTAATAATTAAGTTTTGGTATTAATAAAGAATATTTTGGTACAGACCGACGATGATATCCGAGGCTACATGCAGTACATAACTAAATTAAAAAATGACATAATAACAAACAAGAAGTACGATCTGTTCCAAGCGAATACGCCAGACGCGAATAAATGGAACGAATGGATAGAGAGGTTGGATAACTCGCGCTATTTCACAAACGTATGGGTTTTCACGGAGTGTTACGTTTACAGACGACTACGGGAAGGTTGTGAATTAAGGTGACTTTTTGACTGATCCTTCTATATGTTACTGGCCAAACTCGATTTTAGGACAAATTAGTTTTTCCTAGGCCAGTGGTCGTCATACTCATCCAAAAGAGTCAAATATAAACAATACAAAACTGAAATTTAGTTAAATAACCTTTTTTTAAGCTTTGCTTCAGTTGATATATTTTTATCAAAATTATTAGCATTAAAAGTGTACTCTCGAGCTTGTCTATGCTCGACGTCTTTCTTGCTAGCAACTAGCCGTGCTATTATTGCTTTCTAAAAATGTGCAATTCTCCCGTAGACTTCCGTTTCAAAAATGTTTACTTGTCTCGTACAGGTCAATTTAATAGATATTATTCTGTGTCTGCATTAAACACTTTGTGGTAGAGCCGCAACTAAGGCGTGAGGCCGTATGCAGCTCGCAAGCCGCGGATTGTCGACCACTGGCCTAGGCGAAACTAGTTAATGCTTGAATAATGTACAATTCCTCTAAATTTCTTACAACCATAAGCGGAATGTTTGTTTGAGTCATATGCTTTATTTTCCATTTTCGGTTAGGTTAGGCATGCGATGAAAAGAAAGCGCGAACCAGCTGCGATAGCTCTAAATTTACATCGCGGAACTAGTTGAGCCTTAATATGAACAAGTACGCTTCAGGATAAACTAACTTAACTTTAACTGATCATCCCCTGCTTTAGACGCAGTAAAACCAGTAACAGTGTTTTAGGTAATAGGTTTTACAACAAAGTCCCAAAGCATATTACCCATTTGCCGGACTGTAAGCTTAATCGCCATATCAAGCGGTTTCTGGTGTCAAATGGGTTTTATTATAGGGTGGATCAATATGTGCGATGCTGATCTCTGGAATTGACTCCTCTCTCTCTCTCTGTGTCCATCAAATTCGAATGTAACTATGTTTGTAAAAATCGTTTGTCCGAACCGTTGGTAATCTTTCTTTTTCTTTATTTATTAAGGGCATGAAACAATTATACTCAAAAATACATGTAAGTTACATAAAAAACAAATAGTTCTTAGAGGACAATCCGCTCCGCCGCCCACAACTTTGACTTTCATAAGCGACTTTTTAGGGCCTAAATTGAATAAAGTGTTTTTGATTTTGATCTGATTTTACCAGTTTGGCCTAGGAAAAACTAGTTTGGCCGGTAATATATATTTGTTAGCATTTGTAGCTATATTGTCAGTAATCCTTTAATTATTGATAGTAAGGGGTTGAAAAATTTCGACCCTTTCGAAGACCAGAAACAGAAGTCTTTCACGAGCAGTCTCGAGATAATGTGTATCGTCGCTGAGAGACTACTCACAATGCTGCCAGAAAGTGAGAGAGACAAGCGGAAAGCTGATTTTATCACTTTGTTAAAGGTAAGTATATTGACTAGCTGACTGTGTCTCTCTCTGACCCGGTCACGCGTTAATGTGGCTCAGTTATTGAAAAAGAAATTCTAAATTAAAACGTACCGTTATCTATGAGATATCTATAACAGTCGGTCCTACAGTTTTCTGTCAACAAACTAAGTTAAAGCGCCATATCTTTGAGACTAATGAAACTTACAATTTATTAACAATAATCAACACTGAAAATAATTTAATTTATAATTAAAAAATATCGAGGCCATTAATATTTAAGGCAAATTATACATAAATACCAATGTTTCTTGAAGATCGGTTGAGTAGTTTCGGAGGTCATCGTGGACAAACATCTTAACACTGGATTTTTATATATTTAGATTTTTGGTTTTCTTTTTAGTATTTAACAAGTCTAGGAATAAGGAATTTTTAGTCTGTAATAAGTTAACTTACAGTAGTTCGCTACTAGGCCGATGGTAGCCGAGTGAATAAGACCGCGCTCTTCACATATCAGATCAACAATTCCAGATCCCCCATCCCTTATGTCATAAAAAGTGCAAATCAAACCGGAAACGAAATTTCTTAATACGCCTTGCAGTAAGAGTTCACTGGTAGAAATCGTCACGCAAGAAAAAAGCGTTATGCCCTACCTGTGTCTTTATCTGCGAGTATCGAAGTTGGAACATTTTCGAACATTAAACCTTCCTTGTTATTTTTTTGTATAACTTACTCTTTTATATGTAGCTCTTAATTTATTTTATATTCTTCCTAAAAAAAATTATGAAATTTGATTCCTTATTTTACCTTAAGAAACTTCGTTCCTAACAGGACACGTTCCCTGACCGCGCACGTTTTTTTAACATACTGTTTTGACAGATTACGTCATTATACGTTTCCAGATTTGTCTATGGGCGAACAAATGCGACCTATCCTTGTCAATGGGCGAACAGGTGTCTCTAGCTCCCAAGAATGTAACCTTCGAAAATTCATCGCCGTCGGCTACCAGCGAGAAAAGCCAAAATAATGAGACTGTCCAATCTCAGCTGGAACCGATCGATCCTTTCCAGCTAATCATCGACTACAAAGACAAGGTTAGTGATAAATCGTTTCCCATAGTCCTAATACTACCAGTTAGTATATGTCCTATTACTGGAAAAAGGCTGTATAGCAACTTTACTTATATTAAAATAACTAGCCGAAGATTCGGCTTCGGTTTATTTTCGGTAATAGTTTCGGTTTCGGCTAAAAATGAAATCAAAACTAGCACTCTGTCGGATGACTTTTGGTATAAATTTTGTTACCTATATCTATTTATCTATACTCTTATATCCCTTGTTGATTTTAGCTCTAGCATTGTCAATTTATGGGGAGTTCCCCATACTGCAGGAAATTACAACGCGACTAGTTATCCTTTGGATATTGTTAGTATGTGAATTAAATATGGAAATTTTAAAACTTTATCACGTATTATTGTATTAATAGCCGATATAATAATAGTTTAATGGTAAATAATTAAAACATTGATAATAAACTAATGTACAAATGCGATTTCTAGCGTTTTTTTTAAATGTAGCACGACAAAATGACTGCACTATGCCTGATGGTAAGCACAGAACAATTCAAAAACAATGGCGACCACTGAGTGATACACTATCCATCGCTGGTCACCGCTGTCATGCCGGCCTGCGAGCAGCTGGATATGTACAAGTTGATCCCGAAACGCGACCCGCAGAAGCGAATCACATATACATAGTGGTTGCGACACAGTCAGGCTGTAGAGCCCTACCACCCCGCGTTCGCCATTGCCTCGGTAGTTATTCAGCAGGGTGCACTACGTGTAGGTGACGTTGGCTTGGGTGTATCATAAGCCTTATGATGTTATTCGACACCCCAAAAACCGTTTGGAACAGTTGGGACAATAGAAAACTTGGGTTATATGTGACAAACTTATGTTATACTTGATTTTGTTTGTCACTGTATAATTTACATTTTAATTTAAGTGAATGTCTAGTAAAAACATAAGAAAAACACTGAACTTCAAGGCATAAACAAAATTTTATCAATAGTATTTCATTCATTGTAGATTCTAAGAAAGCCCTTATACACGTTACACTTGAGATGATACTGTTTAACTTTATTAGTTTTGGGGTTCGGTTCCAGACCGAAACTAAAAGATTAGCCGAAAATTCGGTTGTACTTTCGGTTTCACTTGAGAATTGTGTTTCGGACTCTATTATTGTATTAAATCGGTGCATTGTCTCCCAGTTACTGGTGGACGATTCAGCTAAAGCTGCAGATCAGGTCGTAGCTAAAGCAGAAACCATCGCTAAAGCTATTGAGGGGGTAAGTTAAATATTAACCAAAGGATGTAAGGTTTCTGACGCGAAAGAGAGGGAAAATAGGTATTTGGTCAGACAAAGAAAGAGATAAAATTTTGGTATTAACCGAGAGTGATTAATGAGCGAGTGATAAGAAACGACAAAGTAGTTTGTATTGTAGCAAGATAAAGTGACTACACTGTGTCTGATACTAAGAGAGTGTAATTTAGAAACAACGACGAACACGACGAACTAAAAAAGTGACTGTTATAAGTTGTGGATGGTACTCCTAACTCAGTTAAGTAGAGAAACTCTACCTCTACGCTTGGTTAATGGATATACGGCTGATTTCAGAACATAATATTTCCAATTTTATATCTAGTTTGTGGAAGTTTCGATTCACTTGGCTAATGTATAAAGATGACAATAATTGCTATTTCTGCATAGCACGTTAAATGCGAAATGCTAACTTATAATTATAGCAACATTTATCGCACGCTAAACGAGAAATTAGCATTTTGCTATAATTATCACGACCTAAAAAAATTTGTAAATTTAATTTTAGCAGGGTAACCAATCACAGTACTTCATTTGTTTCCGTTTTCAAAAGTACCAGCTTCTAGAAATATCTTTTCGCTATTCCAGAACACGACGTTCAAATACAAATGTAGTTGCCACAGGCTGGCCACACTGGCCGGTATGCCTGTATGCAAACAGGTTTAAACCGTACATTAATTATGTAACATATGCTTAGTTTAGGCGTTTGTAGTTTTTTATACCTAGATTTAGTTTTTGCTTTAGATTTTTTTTAATAATCGGTTTTAAGTGGTCAAAAATAATGGAACCAAGATAAACTATCTATCCTTCGTGAACTTTTTTCTGCATACTCTATCTCCATTTTTGTACACCGGACAATCGGTATGCAAAATGTCAAAATGGTCAGTTCAGTAGCCAAGACATGAACCCGTAACAAATAATTAAATTTGGTTTCGCATTTATAACGTTAATTAGTAATTCGATAAAACAGAGGGCGGAAATCTCTGGAAAGCTTTTAAATTCTAAACATCTATGACGTCCTTTGTTTAAAATCCTACTTTGCAAAATTTACTTTACGTCTTTCTTTCAAAAGTCGGTTTGGTAAATCTAGAGCGAATTCTAGATTGATTTCATGACCTGTAATTTTTGGTACATACATATCCCTAAATATTAACTTAAAAAATAAAAACGAATTTAATTTAATATTTATTTATGATTTTTTTATTTATTATTTATGATTTACATTATTTTAGGAGTACTTTTAAATTTAGAAGAAAGCCATCTTAACCAATACTTTAAATGCGAATGTAAGTTTGTTTGTTTCTTTATTGTGAAATTATGAGTAACTCTTCACCCAGAAGAAATAAAATTGTTCTCGAGGGATAGATTCAATCTATATGTATAAGTCTATATAAATAAATGTTACGAAGACAATAGAATCGGTACATTTAAAAATAAGCCAAATTCAGTTTTAGCGGTTCCTAATATTTGGCGTTATTTTTTAAGATCAAAAAATTTTGTACATGTATATGAGTAACATAAGAAAAAAACCTTATGAACGGCAAAATTTGAACCTCGTTCTCGGTGTATAAAAACTGGAAATCTTAAAAAAAATAAACATGTTCCATGACACGATAAAAATACAGTCGAATTGATAACCTCCTCCTTTTTTTGAAGTCGGTTAAAAATTGGATTTAGTTCATTTTAAAATGTAACGACTCAATTTAAGTAATGACAATAGCTATTTGTATTTAGTTTTCATTTTATATTGTTATTGTTTGTACGACGTGTCATAGATATTGTATATAGTATTTTGTTGGCGCGACTGGCAACACTGGTCTGGTGTTACCTGAATATCCATTGGCAGGAACCACCTGCAATGGTCGATGACGTGAAAGGTTCTCCACCGCCCACTTCTGCCCCAGAGGTGGTGGAAAGTCAAGAACCTCCTCAGATACCATGTCCAGCCAAGATGACAATACCACAAGCCACCATGTTTGGTAATGCATTAGTTATCTACGTTAAAATTAATTCTCTCTCTGCCACGTCTCTCTGTGAAATGAACGAATTTTAGAAACTCACCTTTGTTTTCGTTTTCCGCTTCACGTGAAATGTCCCATATTATAAATTTTCCAGAACCCCGCGGTTCTCTGAAAATTCTCCTCCCAATTTTAAAAACAAATATAGAAAGAAAGATATATTTATTCAGTACATACAACACAACACAAGTATATACAATGATATTATAACTAAAAAACTGTAGATATGTTACTTCTGATTTACAGACAAAGCCAGCTGTATACAAACACACGGACGCACTTACACGATAATTTGAAATTAATAATAAGTACATTTAAAACATAACTGTTTTTCAGTGTAACCGTTAATTACAGTGGAGTACAGTTTGATTTTTGATTGTACGTGCTGTCACACATACGATTTTTACTGTCCGATTTGTTTTTAACGCCATCTATCCTCGGATGTTTGTACTACATAGTACATACATAACATACACGTTTTGAATGTTTTATATTATTTGCAAATTGATTTTAACACTATCTATCGTTAATTCCTCGAACTACGTTCTTAATTTTACACGTCTCAAATGTTTAATAATTTCTGCCTTGTCATTTAATTTGTTTTAAAAGTCATCTCATTTTCTCCAAACATTTAAAATTTCTATTCATTGTTTGTTTTTTTCAATTGAGATCAAGTTTTCGATGTTTTGTATTCGTCAAACGTTTCACGACGGCTCATTATATTTTCTTCAGATATAGTATGCGATAACGCTGGATACGAACTCTTCGCGGATTTATGTTTAGCACATTTCCTTATATCACAGAAGATTGTACAGAAGGTGAGTATAAGACTATAATCCATTATAATACTTAAGACGCATATGAAAAATAGGTTTTCAAAAGTTGTACATACAAAGAGACTGTAAGATTAATAAAAATTTCATGTTAATATAACCATATATTCTCTAATGTTCCACTTGAAGTTTATTAAATAAAACAAACTCTGTGCAACGTAGCAATTTGACAACCAATTGTATCGCAAGTCGCTGTTGCAATTGAATGCCAATTTGATATGAAAACACTTGTAACTAAAACTAAAATATAGACATGTATAATGTTTTTGAAATATTAAAATAAGGAAGAGAACAACCGAGCTTTTAAAAATTGCTCTTCGCCTTTATCTTGATAATCTGTCTTATTGGCATCAACAGATTACTGTCAATTTCCTATGCAGTTTGACGTCCAATTGATATATTATATAGATAGCAACTGTTGAACTTCAAGATTTCCAAGCTTTAGTATAAAATATATGTAAAATCCTGCGAAACGTTTGGACAGCAAATTGTTGCTACATCTTGTGTCAGTATAGACTTTTGTCGTTTGTTTTTAAACTGGACAATGGCGTCTATCAATTCGCTGTATTTGATGCACAACAGTCCTGTTGTATTCGATAACGTTAAAAGTTAATTTTGTACTAGTAATGGAGTGGTTTAAGCAAAGTCATGAGAGTCGTGGGTTCCAATCTCACATAAGATAAGGTTTGTTATTAAAAAAATGGTAACTGAATGTTGTTTCCAATGTCAGGTAAGATTCCACGTCAAGACAATGCCCTGGTTCGTATCCGATGTCACTCCTAGAGACTTCAAGTAAGTCAATATTCTTCGATAAAACAGCTGTATAGGCAGATGGCAGAAATAACAAGACCTTTTTTTATGTTAAAAATTTAATATACGTGTGTCATTAGCAATAGAAATTCATAAAAGTACCAAATAATTTTATGGAATTATCAATTTTTGTTCGTCAGTGCTTTACAAATATTGCAAAAATAAGCCGTCATAATGAAGTCTTACGTGACGTCATTATATAGTAAACAAAAATATGTGATTAGTATAAATGGCGGCCTTATTGCTAATAGTAATCTCTCCCAAGCAACCTTTGGATGGATACGTTGCATGGAGTAGAATCGGCGGTATTTAGGGTGTTCTAGTAAAAACTATTAAATACCACATAAATTAGCGGCACGTATACAGTAACATACATATAAAACATATTATAAAGTATAAATAACTAGCCTCTGCCCGCGACTTCGTCCGTGTGGAATAGTTACTTTGGGCTAACGCTAACACGCAGCGGAAGCTCTCAAGAGGAAAAAATCCCCGATTTCGAAATATTTTTCATTGGTGCTCCGCTCCTATTAGCCTTAGCGTGATGATATATAGCCTATAACCTTCCTCAATAAATGAGCTATATAATACTGAAAGAATTTTTCGAATCGGACCAGTAGTTCCTGAGATTACCCCCTACAACGCCAAAACGTCACAAACTTTACCTCTTTATAATATTACTATAGATATATAGACTACATATATATTAAACAAAACAAAGTGCAGTACCGAAATGTTAAATCGACGAATAGTATTTTAATTGAGTTTTTAAAAATTAATTAAGTTATTAATGATTTTATGGTTCTTTTTTTTTATATTTAAAACTATTTATCGATCTATTATAATTAAGTCATTTATTCAGTTCATTTGTGTATATTTTTGAAAAAGTATTTCAGCTAATATGGAACCCTAAGACTTTATATTAGCAGTTACATCAAATTTAATATATTTTAACTGTGAATTAGGCGTATTTTTATTACAGATATGTGATAGATTCATGTGTGAACGCAAACTACAGCAGGGAAATACCGCAAGAAAGTAAAACAGGTAGGCAATTTAGTAAATTATCTTGCTATTTAATAAAGTGTACATAAAGTCAATATTTTGTACTTATTTATTTTGAATACCAATTACATTCATTAGAAAAATACTCGGGTTTTTATATTTCAGAGATATTAGTGTATATGTTGTAGTGGTTTTGAAAAATAACAACAATTCACGAAGACGTATTTAAGGGTTCGAAGATAATTTATAGATGCTATATTAGCTCTTAGTAATGTACCTGTATGCGAAAGTATGTTTGTTACGCTTTCACTACTCAAACGATCATCATGATTTTTTGAATATACGTCGTAAGGAGTACAAAAAAGGACCTATTATCCAAAAAAGTATACTGTTGCCCAATAGCTATTCATGGCTATATTTGTTGCCTTTTTATTTAATTATCTCTTATTCTTACCAAACTCGTATCATAAATAGAGCAAGAGCCCGCGGCCGCCAGACCTTCGTTATTGTATAAAAGCGGAATATTTCTCTGTGCATGTGCCCAACACAGGTAA
Organism: Antheraea yamamai; assembly: GCA_036509395.1. Classification (NCBI taxonomy): domain Eukaryota; kingdom Metazoa; phylum Arthropoda; class Insecta; order Lepidoptera; family Saturniidae; genus Antheraea; species Antheraea yamamai. The sequence goes on from AP028447.1 coordinate 2,002,982, forward strand.
GAACCATTACGGTCTGTGGTGTATGGATTGTGGTTACTTAGGCAGGTAACAGGTAGTAAAGGATTATACTATAACGAAGGTCTGGCGGACGCGGGCTCTTGGTCCAAAAGGTATCTTTGAGTGGGGGGGGGGTGTCTGAGGTTAAGACATCGTTACATTCTCCTAAATTCGGTGCTGGAAGTTTTATTAGATGGATTTATTTATTACAAAGACAAAATAAGATATGAGAGTTTTTGGCGGAATCTTAATTTGTCAAGTAGTGGCTTTTAAATTTTATTCCTTCTCTTTTGTTATCTGAGTCTATCGGTGGCGTTTTACGTAATATATAGTTCAGTTATTGCGTAACAGTGAAGTGAATGGGAAATAATACCACGGACCTTGAATTCTGAGGTGCCACTAAAACTCCCTGGAAAGTTGTAACAAGGGGGCCACCATCTTGTTTGATCATTGAAACGATTAAAAGACGTTTGTAATATAATTACCTACTCGACATTGGCGGTAATAATATAGAGATTACCAAAAATAAAATGTCACCTTATAAATTGGTGCTAATGTTCCTCATTGAATCAACTACTCTTATCTTTGTTTAATAAATGCTGTTAGTCGGGGATAGAGAACCTCTATTAGAGATAAACATCTTCATGGTTTAAAATACAATGTCATTAATGGAATAATTTCTGGTATTATAATGGCGATTAGAGATGGTGGAGGGCCAAGCGTTGGAGAGTTCTCCCCCGCGAGTTATCACTTCGGACGCGCTGCGACAAGTCGCCCAACAGTGGGCGAGCTATGTCGATGACGGCACCTTCCTTGTGATGGTCAGTTTTAACTCTTATTTTATTCTTTTTTACCAGTTAAAAGTGTATCTCCTTATTATAGTAACAGCGAATAGAAATGGGCAAGCAAATTGTGATAAATCAAAAACAGTCACTATGTCCAGTTCATCGTAATATGGTGGTAGTGATCCCGTCCAACAACTTCAATATATAGATATGCAAAAATAAAGCAGTTTAGTACAATCTTCTTTTCAGTTTCTGTTTGTTCTTTGTTTAATATCTATTTGATTTTTGTTTGGTTCAGAAACTAGACGTCACACAAACAATAATTCCCCACACATTAGCATACCTTAAAAAGTGAACACAACTTGCTTCAAAGCTTAGGTATACTCAGGTAATTATGTTTAACAAACCATGTTTAGAAATGAGTTTCTAGTTTTAATTCAAATTAACGCAAGGAATAACTAATTATATCTACAAATTAGTCTATGCCGTTGTATCTCGGAAAACATACGATATAGACGGACGGAGAATATTTGCCAATATTGGTTCTGTAATGTCTTTAGTATCATCACTGAAAAAAAATGGAAATATGTCGTTTTTTCTTTTTAGACAGTGAAACGTAAAAAAAAGTTAATGAATTGTAATCGAATTTGAATTAATTAAAAAAAATAGTGAGATTTAATCAACATCCCTTTTAACTTTCGGTCAGATTTTGAATCTCATGACAAATTATCAACTTTTTATCTTATCTGTAATTTGAATATATAGTTTAAGCCTGTTAAAAAAACTTTGATATTACTTCGCAGTGCGACGACTACTGGACGTACCCTCACGTGTACAGGGACATGAAAAAATACGACCTGAATATGTACAGGAAACTGCAGTACGCTGTCGCAATATTGTTCAAGGGGGATCTTAATTATAGGAAGTTGCTCGGAGAGAGAAATGTAAACCCGGTGACCTCCTTCGAACCTTGTCTGCAAGGTACACAACTACTACACTCACCTATAATCCATCACAATTCATCTCAGTATAATAATATCTGTGTTACCAAGCACTATATTTAAAACTAGCGGGCCCGGCAGACGTCCCGCCCTGATTATAAAGAAATCCTGGACAAATTATATACCAAAACGTTCCTCGTGAATTACTTTATCCATTGGTGAAAACCGCATAAAGATCCGTTCAGTAGTTTTTGAGTTTATCGCGAACAGACAGACAAACAGACGCGGTAGGGTACTTTGTTTTATACTATGTAATGATGACGACTCCAAAAATTTCTTTGTAAAAAGGTTCGGTGAGACTTGCCACTGAATGAGACCGTCTGAACAATTTATTTGCCTTGTAAATTTGATAGCAAACGACTCATTTATCAGTTTAAATAAAGTTCGAGAACTTGCATGTCGATTATATAAAAATAAGCGATTGTATGGAAATAACTATTGTTTTGAATATCAAACCGTATCCCGAGAGTCAGATAAATATATTCAGATGATTTTATTAATCACTATTTTTTGCTTTAAATTTAAACGCGGACAAAGTCACGGGTACAGTTAATACGAAAATATAAACAAACATTAAGTATAAACAATTTAAATAATCATCGAAAATATTGACATATTCCGGTTCTAGTCGCTTGCGTTCGTTTAAATTTTATCAAGTTAAAGTTATACGAATTGTACTTAAATGTTCACAACTATTTGTTTTCTTACATACTCTCTTTCATGTTATTCAAAAGAGTATTTATCAACCTATTAATACACTTATTTAC
>AP028447.1:2026276-2138299 GCA_036509395.1 Antheraea yamamai
ATACCCATTACAAACCAGATATATTTATGAACACTAAAAATGGGAAAATATTTTTTTTTACAAAAAAAAAAAAAATAAACCGCCTTCGATGTGAACAACCAATAAGGCACTAAAAAGCGAAAAATAACTTAATTATTAAATTAACCGAATTAAATAAAAAATATTGATATTTGAACTACCTAATTATATATTTGAAGTCGATGCCATTGATAAAAGAACCCTAATAAAGTTCAAACTTTAAAAATTCAATGAACTATGGTCGAATGTCGACCACTGGACGATCACTAGTATTATAAATTGCACGTTGATCTCTACACTAGAATCAAGGCCTGTCTTGTGAATTACTATTTTGAAGTGACTTTTATCTATGCAGCATTTTAACAGCACTCGTGTGTGCTTATGTATATGTGCGTGTGTAATTGTGTGAGTAAATTTTTTAGTAAGTTCTAAGTTTATGTTGCAATGGGCGAACTATACGGCAAATATCCTGTCAAAGGCATAAAATGTCCTGTCATTAACATTAACCTGTCATTAACAAAAGCATTTAGTTTAACAATATTATGGCTAGAATACAGAGTATGAACTCACTTCTGACGTGTCTCGTGTAGTCGGAACGTTTCCTGAGTAGGATTCCGCAGATAGAACAGATATATAGTCTCGCGTCGTGTTCCGATTTGAGATGCTGCATCATAATTTCTGCATCCGACAGGAACGATTCCGACTTGTTACCTGGATGTATCATTGCATATTATAAAACAAACTCCTCTACCACGTCTGTCTGTCGATCGGTTCGCGATAAACTCAAAAACGACTGAACACATTTTCATGCGGTTTTCACCAGTAGATATAGTGATTCACGGGGAAGGTTTAGGTGTATAATTTATCAAGATTTTTTTATTACCAGGGCGGGTATATGTCCACCGGGCCCGTTACTTTTTCATTACATAGTATAAAACAAAGTCCCCTACCGTGTCTGTCTGTTCGCGATAAACTCAAAAACGACTGAACACATTTTCATGCGGTTTTCACCAGTAGATATAGCGATTCACGAGGAAGGGTTAGGTGTATAATTTATCAAGATTTTTTTACTACCAGGGCAGGTATACGTCCGCCGGGCCCGTTACTTTTTCATTACATAGTATAAAACAAAGTCCCCTATTGCGTCTGTCTGTCTGTTCGCGATAAACTCAAAAACTACTGAACGGCTTTTCATGCGGTTTTCACCAGTGGATAAAGTGATTCATGAGGAAGGGCTAGGCGTATAATTTGTCAAGATTTTTTTTTTTTTACCAGGGCGGGTCCGTTAGTTTTTTTTTTTATATAAAACAACCAATAACAAGGTTTAACAATTAAATTTTGTTTTAAAAGCCATCTATTCGCTCAAGATTCGTAATATATTCTCCTGTGTACATGTTTAAAATGTTTGTTATCCTATTTTTTTAGTCTGAAGTAAGTTGAACGCAATTTTCAATTATAACTGAATGTCGTACAAGGTCATTTCATAAAATATTATATATAGTATTGCAAGTACTACAAAAATTTACGAAATGACGCTATACGACACAGGCTCAAATCATTTGTAATATTTTTATTATTAACCGACTTCGAACTTTTTTTTTATGTATGTTAATTGATATCTCCGTCAATTATGAACCGATTTCAATGATTCTTTTTTTTTATTTGAATTGGTTATATTCAGAGGTGGTCCCATATAAATTTTAATAAAACATTCAACCCCTAAGGGGGTGAAAAATTGTATATTTGATTTTCACCCACATCGTCTCTACGTATTTTCGTGAAATTGGAACCGATTTATTATACCCATTAAAAACCCGATAATATGCACACTCGAAATGGAAAAATAAAAAAAATTACAAAAAAAATAAACCGTCTTCGATATGAAAAACTAATAAGGCACTACCTTATAATATATTTGAAGTAGATGCCATCCTACAGTTCAAATTTGTTGCAGGTAATAGAATATGTATACTATACAGATACTACCAAAACATTCTATGTAAAAATGATATAATGATTGGTTTGGCATTACTTTCAAATAGATTATAAGTAGCGCAATATGAATATTTTTTATCTAGATTAATAATTAAGTTATTTTTGCTTTTAAGTGCCTTATTAGCATTTGACATCGAAGAGGATTTATTATTTTTGTAATTTTTTTTTAATTTTATTTATACAATTGTGTTTGTTCAGAGAAGACATACATACAGACTAACTTAACAAGAAAACCTTCTATGTATATCCAAAATTTGATACAAATGGTTAGAGTCGTTTTCGAGATACACGAAATAAAAAAAGATATAAAAGAAATGCGACTTTAAAGTTCCAAGATATATATGAATTTTATAATGAGCGAAATTGTTATTAAGATACAAAAAAACCACTATTAGCTTATAATTCTCAAAATATATGTGTCAAAGTATGTGTATAGTTCTCAAAAACGATAAAGTCTCGCGTTTTTAAGGTATAAAGCTGAAAAATGTGCTCGATGGTTTAAAATATCTGCTGTACCGCATTTTTTTTTGATGCTGTTCTCGCACAACAGGCACTTGAACCGTTCCCCCTCCTGTTTTCACCATCAGCAGCGGCCTGCTGTTTCCTCCACCTCGCTCTTCTGTTTTGTTGTAAAACCATTGAACTTTGCTACATCTCCCCGGATTCCACCCCTTATGAATGCCCCACCTGAGATTTTAATGTACACCTCCCACCATCAACGCTATTGGCTTAATATAACATATATTTTACAGATAAACTTAAGTTACATTTTTTTTTACAATAGAAACTTGCATTTGTATGATTTTTTTAACTCATAAAATAAAACGGAATTTTCTGAATTAATTATCAAAAACTGTAAAAATGTGAACATTCAATTTAATCTACTAAGCATAAGATACCATTTTTGTAGAGCGTTCAATTTCCTACAAAAATGGCCATGTATATTTTTAGTTGCGGCATTTCCATAAAGTGCGTAGTGCATACACGGTATATTATCTATTAGCTTGCCTGGTAATAGATAAATAAACATTTATGAAACGTTATCCTACACAAAAGAGGCACATTTTTTAAAAGCAACGACAGCACGTCTAGTGTCGCTCGCAAAAAAGACATATTGAGCAAAGACAAGGTCGAGAGTGTACAATTAATCATAATTATTTCGAACAAAAAGGTTCTTCGATAAATTTCAGTATTGCATCTATACTGAAATCGGTTTACTGATCATTGGTGTATACCTTTAAGTGCCATTCAAATTGTAAGAAAGCAGAATTTTTGTAATTTCTGACCACCCCTGGCCAAGAAAAGTGAGCAATGTTCTTACCCCCCCCCCTCCAATGCTAACTATATAAGTATAAATAAATAAATTTTGCCGATGTAATCATCACCTAGACCCCCTCCCAACCCTTGTGTCATCAAAAATAGGCAAATCAAGGACTCGAATGCGGGACGAATTTTCATCGTCAGCGTGTAAGATACCCCCTACTGTGCCATATGTCACTTCTCGAAGGAATGTATGGGTATTATCACCACGCCATTCCACGACGTATTGCCGATTTCAAGCTCTGAGAAATCCAAAATTTTATATTGTTCCCACATACGGTGGTACTTCAACAACATTCCTCAGGTTCAAGTTTCCTCACGATGTTTCCCTTCACCGTCAGCCGACAATGTTACCAGTTCAAATTAACAAATGTACGCGAATACCGATTAATTCCTTAGTACATATCTCTTCACTGAAATATAAATATGTTAAGAGAATCCTGGTTATTATCTGATAAACCTATGCCTACCTTGTTCCTGTGCTGCCGCAATGATAGCGTTCGCTGTCTCTTCATCTCCGGACACTTGTAATTCGATTTGCGACTCGTCATTCGAATCTGTATCGATTAATATTCTATAATCGATCATTCATATTCATATAACAAATATCACTTAGTTTTCACTATGATTTACAGAATTTCTTCAGGAAAGTGTATATATCGAAGCTTTAAATAAAAAAAAAGATGTAACTCAAAAATTTAATTTTGTGGAAAAATACGCTTAAAGTTTGACAATGCTATCCCATTCGACTTACGTTTATTTTAAAAATAAATGGAAGCGCTTTAAGTCAGTTCTAAAAATAGAGATAAGTAGTGTAATTATATTGGTATTTGGTCCTTGTAGAAAATGTCATCATTTGTGACATAAAGACGTTTAAATAAGCATTTAAAATAAAAGTACGTAGTTCATTCAATTTTTTAATAAAATATGTTATAACGTAATTTCAATACAGACCTATTAATAAAATAAAACCACCCTCTCAAAACTATTCAAAATTTAAGAATTGACAAAAAATCAATATCAGGTAACTATGGGATCTACGCATAACCGGAAAAATCATGGCACAGGTGGTATACGAGACAAAAAAGTTTGGGAACCTATGGTTGTACATTTGTGACGTCATACTAGTACATATGAAGCCGGGGCGAGTCGCTAGTTATCAGAACAAAAGTAGCTTACCATGACTGTCTCCGTTATCGAGATGCTCTTCATCCTGTTGGGAATTCTCATCAGGCACCATCAGCGATAGTTCATTGCCGTCGTAAAAGACAATCGTATCTATAAAAGTGTTATCGGAGTTTTTTGGCGGGATCTTTGATACGTAGCATTTTTTTTTTTTTTTTTTTTTTTTGTAGCTCGGCAAAGTGACTGTACTGTGCCTGATGGTAAGCACAGTACAATCCAAAAACAATGGCGACCACCGAAAGACATACTATCTATCGCCGGTCGCCGCTGTCATGCCGGCCTGAAAGCGACCCAGTCAGGGACAGCCCCCCCCCCGGTTGCTGGATATACACCGGCTGATCCCGGAACGCGACACGCCCAAACGTGCCACTATGGCGGGTGTTCCACCTGGTGTACGGTGGTCGCGATCCAGTCGGGTACAGACACCCTACCACCCCGCAACTTTTATATTTTATATTTTATTCATAACCTTGTGTTATTTGACTTTATGTTTTGTGTAACATTTGTGTCATTTTACGTAATATATAGTTCGGTTATTGTGCACAAGTGAAGTGCATCGGAAAAAATACCACGGAGTACGGATTCTGACTTGCCACAAATACTGCCTGGAAAATTCTAACAATTTATATAAATACGAGTGAAATCACGGGCAAAAACTAGTTATATGGCAGTTGTCATCCACTACAAGATTGCTTGCCAAAAATAAAATTAAAAAAAAAAGTAGATATAGACTATAATGCGACAGGCACAACTAGTTTTTTACCTTGATTCCACACGCAATAATATATAGCCCATCCTCCGGTTATAAAAATATACAGGCTGAATGTTTAGACAGTGGCAATATTTATGGGGGATACTCTGCACTCGATTCTCGTTGTAAATCAATTAAGAAAATAGGTGCTTAATATTAGTCCCGAATTATCTACAAAAATACAAACATTATACGATAATTCTCTACGCGTCTATGTTGAAGCACAGTGTCAATGACCGTCGGGTGATTTCACTTTCACTTGGAAGTGAACGTGAGAACGGCATGAACAAAACAAAAGGATTTATTGTCCGTTTTATTATCGAAGGTTACAAACTCCGGGTCGCTCCTTACAGCTTTCGGCACCGGTTTGCACCTAGGTTTATTACGATTGTGTTTATACTTTTGAAAGTCTTACAACAAACTTTAACTTAGGTTCTCTTTGTTTTTTATTAATATTTGTTTTGATATTATTACTTTATATGTTACATGTGATCACAAGGACCATTCATCTTTCAGCATATATATAAAACAAAGTCGGTTTAGTTACACTATTTTATGCTTTTTAATTTGTCGGTTTTGTCTCCGCCCTGAATAGCAGAATAACTAAAAAAATATCAGAAATATTCGCAAAGAAAAAATTATGATGAATATTCATTTTCTCATACATTTGACATGATGTCGATGATTTTTTTGTCTGTTTGTGTATCACAAGATTGGTCACAATGAATCGACGTAAGTCGAACACATGCAGCAAATAGTTTAATGAGGGTAGTGCAACAATACTTTGCAATTCGTTGAAAGAAAGCAAGCGGCTTACTGTCACTTGAATCACATTAATTTTAATGTGACTATAAAACGTATTATTTAGACTTTTCTACAACTATTGAACTTAAGGACACTGATCAGTATTTATTTTATCTTACTAAAAAAAACTGACTTTATCCAGCTAAAAAGTTCACACTATATTTGAGTCGTTGCATTTCAGAATGAGCTAAAGACAGTTTCATACTATTCTAATATTTGACGTTATTTTTCAAGATCTCCAAATTTTATACCTGTAAAATATGAAGACTATAAAAAAAACTAAAGCCCTAATTACGGACGGCAAAATTTGAACTTCGTTCTCGGTGTATAAAAACTGGAAGACTTAGAAAAATAAGTCACTGGGACTGTTGATAGAAGTGAAAACTCAATACAATGAAATAAGTGTGTTCTCTTTTGAATTATCATATTGATTATGGTGTGAATGGCAATATTTAAATTTCGGAATTTGTTTATTGAAGTTATTAACATTAGTGCGGTTTTCATATCTGTTGGCACTCGGAGCAATAGTCATATACATTTTCATAAAGTCTATTAATCAATCAAACGCATGATATGCTGCAAAATATCAATATTACATGTACACAGGCCGCTATACTACGCGACAATAGTCTGACGCAAGCCGCGCAAGCGCAATACGGCCGGTAACGATGACGTAGCATGTAATGACACGAGATTATAAATTTGTCTCCTGCCAAAAATTAAACATGTAATATAAACGATTAAAATTGGATTTAGGTCATTTTGTAATGTAACGACGACACATATATACACCGAACAACCCTAGTGTTAATATCGATGTTAGGACGTCACTATTATGTACATAAAGCTGTTACTCACGTTCGTTATCGTCGTCTTCATCGACATCGTTGATTATCTCTAATTTCCCGAATATAAACTTGTCCCGCGACTCCGCCCCGTGTGACGTCACGTTCGCATCAAGGGCCTGTACCATTTCCACGTCTACGTAATCTGTGTTCGCTGTCGCTTTAGATTTTGCCTACGAATCGGATGTTATCTACATTTTATTTCAAAATAAAAGGCGATCTTACAGCTAACAAAGGAACAAATATATCTATCTATACTAATATCATAAAGAGGTAAAGTTTGTGACGTTGTGACGTTGTAGGGGGTAATATCTGGAACTACATGTCCGACTTGAAAAATTCTTTCAGTGTTATATAGCTCATTTATCGAGGAAGGTTATAGGTTATATATCATCACGCTAATACCAATAGGAGCGGAGCACCAATGAAGAATGTTTCAAAATCGGGTTTGTTTCCTATTGAGAGCTTCCGCTGCGTGTTATCGTTAGGCCAAAGTAACTATTCCACGCGGCGAAGTCGCGGGCAGGGGCTAGTTTCAAAATAAAAGGCGATCTTACAGCTAACAAAAGAACAAATATATAAGTAATAATTCAAATAATAAATTTTAAATTTCTAAAATTTATTATATTCTAATTTTGATCAGTGGTCAGTGGCCTTTACGTAAAAAAAATGTCTGTCTGTTTGTATGCCCAGTGTTAATTTAAAGACCGCTTGACCAATTGTTATGATATGTCATGTACAGGAAGTCTATAGGAAGTGTATTGGAATTGTTAAAAATAATTTTAGAGACTAAAATATCTACAGGTTTTGATGAGAGGTGTAGACAGAAGTACACGTTTATTAATATACTGTTATATATGTCTAAAGAAGTTAAATAAGACGAACTATAAAATATTCAATATATAGATGGCAACAACGATTAGGTATAATAAATAACGCAGTTATTTTATAACACTCGTTATTATAAACTGTTGTCAGTTATTCTGTTATTGGGTAATTTACTGTTTTGTATCGTGATTTTTAATATAAGCACCAACGTGCTTTCTCTATCACACCTATTCGTTGCATGATGCTTGCTTGTTCACTCTTTGCGGTAACACCGGCCGACAATTATCACTGTCAATAATAATAACGAAGTATAAAGATGTTTTTAATAATTTGTTAACCCTTTTGCATAGGAACAACCATTACATTATTCCACGTTAGTATGATTATAATCTTTAGTTAAATAAATTAGTTACCGGGATACCCTGCACTTCCAGGACCAAATCTCCACTCGCTGACGTCACTGGCACTACGGAGATCGCGCAATCTATCGATAAAAGATAATCGATTAAGGTTATTACGTATCGATATCTATCGGTTATATATGACAGAAGTCATCGTCATCAGCCTGTAACAGACCCACTGCAGGGCCATAATCCTCTTCCCGAACTAAGATATGGGCATAGTCCCACCGCGCCAGTGCACGACATATTGACGATTTCACACTCTGAGAAATCAACAGTTCTATGTTTTCTCACATACGGTGGTACTACAAGAACATTTCTCAGGTTTAGGTTTCCTCACGATGTTTCCCTTCACCACCAGACGATAGTGTTACTAAAAAAAAAAATACGTGCGTGTATCAGTGTACACACGTAAGAAGTGAAACTTCTTTATGACATCATTTTTCGAAAACTGATCTACTATATTAACAATTATACAGAAAAAAAAAATTAAAAAAAAAAACGGAATCTGATCATTGTGAGCGCACCTTTAGAAATAAACATGGCGCGTAACGGAAAAATGTACAGAAATTAAGATGGCGCGTAACCGAAAAACGTTACATACGTTTTACATGCTCTAAAATTCCTCCCTACGTCGATAAAGAAGTTTCACTTCAAAAAATTCGTCGGTACATGCCGGGGTTCGAACCTGCGGACATCGGAATGATATTCCAAACGACGACTACGACTGACTTACTATGCAGTAGTTTTGCTTCAAATAACTATAAGTTGAAAAAAAAACACTAAGCACAAACAAAAATGACAGGAAACTGATAACATTACTGTATCCAATTAAAGAACTATCACTAGTACAAATGATGTATTGACATTTCTTGAAACGGATATAGTCATGTTGCTGCTAGAATTATATTTTAAACACATTGTATATATTCCAGTGCCATTTCTTTTTTATTCCAGAAAAGATAAGAAATAAATTGGCCTGAAAACATTGAATGAATGAATTCTTTATTGCACTTTTGATTTGTACACTGGCGAGCTTAATGCTATAAGGCATTTTCTTCAAGCTAACCAGCGGTATTGATGTTAAGCAAAACTTTTGTAGGTAGTGCCTATATAAACAAAACAGAAGAAAATGGATAAATAAATATATACATGTATACAATATTATAATATAACTAGCGGGCCCGGCAGACGTTGTCCCGCCTTGATTATAAAACAATCCTTGACAAATTATATACCAAAATGTTCCTCATGAACCACTTTATGCACTGGTGAAAACCGCATGAAGATCCGTTCAGTAGTTTTTGAGTTTATCGCGAACAGGCAGACAGACAGACGCGGTAGAGGACTTTGTTTTATACTATGTAATGATGATAAATACATATGTAACATAAATATACATACATACATAATTACTTACATACATACGTAAAAATATATAACAATGACAAAGATAGTAATAAAAATGTATACACGCAGTAAAAGTTAATTATAAATATAAACTATAAAATCACGAACACACTGCCTCCCTTTTTTCGAATAAATAGTGGTGTAATTGAGTTTTAAACTTATTGATAGTTTCGACATCTTGAAGTCCTCGCGGTAATGTATCCCATAATCGTATGGCAGTTATTGTGAATGAGTTTGAATATAAATTAGACCTGTGATAAATTATATAGTGATAGAACATTCTACCACACACAATTCTAAATTGCGATTTTTAATTAGTTCGCGCTCGTGATAACGATTTGTTTTTATTTACTGGAATTACAAATTTCGGTTGGATTAGTTTTGGGCTATTCTTTAGTTTTTAAATCGTAGTTTAATTAACGCTACTTAGTATCTATGGAAACTATAATTATAACCTATGGTAGTATGGTAGTGAGGGTTTTTCTAAGCCCTCCTGGCTAGCTACCAGCCTCAAGTTGAAAATCTGTCGCCAACCACATGTTGGTATGTTTCGGCACACGCGCTTGAGAGCCAAGTCACCTCTAGGTTTATCGTGTTTACCAACTTAGACCACGTCGCCATTTAACATCAGATCAGATTGAGGTCAAACGATAAAATCTATAAAGTATAAAAAAAACCTAGGTAATACTTTGATGAGTCCTCTATCTATCAGCCAGTTTCGTTAAAATCTATTATTAACTCCGAAAGAAAGCAAATTTAAGTAAGATTACCTGTGCCCGCGATTACGTCCGCGTCCTTATTTAAAATAAAAAACAGTTATTAATAAAATCATGTGAATTTATTAAGTTCATTTACTTAACTACTTTTCTCTCGTACTTAAATCGCGTCGTCATTAAATTTACGGTAACATTTGATAGAGTGAACCGATTTTAATGATACAAAGACTAAGTGTTACTCGAGCATATGCTTTATGATTCTCTTGGCAAGATTTTATCGTGAACTCAGTACTTTTGCGATGATGCGTGTTCATACAGACAGACAGACAGACATTTCTAAAAATTATTGAAATGTATTTTAATACTTATTCCTAGACACAACAATATTTTTCACAAAAATCTAAAAAGTACAGATACGTTAGATTTGCATTCTTATATGTATATAGATAATATATATGATAGTAGACTCGTTACCTTGATCGATCTTTAGAGCCTCTTCATCATCATCAACCTCTTGAACAGCATCACCACCGGCTACATTATCACATATCTCATCAACCGCTTCGGAATCATCAACGAAATCCTTCGTCAAAGTGGCGAAGGTAAAATTCTTCATCACCTGACTCGAGCATTTCGTATCAGTTTGCTCGTCGAGCGTGTTGGCGAGCGTCGATAGGTAATACGTCGGTTTGACCGTTTTATTTTGTACGGACGTACCGTTCGATGATGTCACTGACGCGTTAACGGTGGTCACCATTATTGACTGAAACGTGGGGGGATAAAGCTTTTCGTAGAGTTTTTGACGGGATCTTGGAATGTCATGTAGTGGGTTTTATATTTTATTCATAATCTTGTGTTATTTAACTCTACGTTTTGTAATATTGATGGTGTTTTACGTAATACAATTCGGTTATTATGCACAAGTGAAATGGATGGAAAATAATACGACGGAGCGTGGATTCTGACTTGACACAATAACTGCCTAGAAAGTTCTAACAAGACGGCCACCATCTAATTAATTCAATGAAATGATTGCAAGAAACTTCATTACCTACTCCACAATGGCAGTAATAATCTACTAGAACATTGGTAGCTAAAAAAAAAACAAGCATACTTACTTACCTTCGTCTTCTCGATATTACTACATGATTTTAACCCAGTGAGTCTGTCGACTCTCAACAGGAAATCCGGCGGCAACGGTTGCAATTTCGACGCCGGCAGCACCACCTTCTTTGACAGCTTCTTTATAATGACCGCATCCGATTTATCGGTCAGTTTCGTTTTAACATCCGATTCGTACGTATCGTACGATATATGCTGATCGTTTAGCGATGCTTTGAATTGTTTTAATATTTCCGATTTCATTGATTGTAAACTGTAATTCGAAATAGTTGGAATATACACGTAAATCATCTACGTAAATTACGAATTTCACTTAAGCGAAACGGTCGCCGTATATTCTTACTAGTATTCTAAAGTAGCTTTTGTTTGCGGGTTTGCTCGCGTTAATGTAAATTTGGCCTACACCTCGAGAATAATACATTTTTTTTAGATGAAAATTACCCTATGTCCTTTTCCGTACCCCTGACAAATTATGCAAAACGTATGACTATGGCTTTAGTAGATAAGGCGTGAAAGAATAACAAACGAACAATAAAACAAACCCATTTTCGCATTTATAATGATAGTAAGAATAAGGATGCGAAAGTGAGTTTGCTTCACACCTAATACCTCAACCGATCATTATGAAATTTTGTATACTATATGCATATAAGTAGTATAAATAAAACATTTCGAAGGATAATTAGCATAAAACTTAATACATTCGTAATGTCACCAAAAAAACTACGTAATTTTTTTTCAATAAAATGACGTATCTCAATAAATACATTTTGTAAATAAATTAAACTAAATAAAATAATTACCTACTTTTTACTAAAACTTCTTACTTATTAACTATCTTCGGAGTCTAAGTTTTTCACACGTTTATATCAAAAAGAGAACAATAGTCATGTATTTTCGTACTTTTGATTGTATTGAAGTGGCTGCTGAATTGGACGTATTCCTCTCACAACCTTAATTTACTTTCTGGTTAAAACTCGAAAAACGTAAATTTTTAGTTAAACCTTTCTGAAGTGAGACTTCTTTTGGGAACGTGTGAATCGGATTTTAAGAAACGAAAAAGAGACATTGTAGTCTTAATGCACTGGAAATATATACAAAGACAGGGAGAGAATCGTTGAAATCCATAGTACATTATTTTCTGTTGGCTCGTAGTGACTATCGCGCACTATTAAAAATTATTTTGTGTTGTTTATTATTATCATTGTTGATATATATTTAAAAAAATGCCGGAAACTAATATTCACCACCTGAATATTGCACTCGTCTCATTCTCTTAAAAAAGAATCATAACTTACACTCTATTTTTTTTATTATTAATAGAGCGATAAAATTTCTTGACCTTCACACTAAAGTTAGTCTCAGAACTGTACATCAAATAGTGTTGAGTCTGAAGTTTCTCACCTTGTCTTCATCTCATCGTATTCCGAGCACGTACTGTAGCACTTCTTACAGATAACATTTGTGTGTACTGCGTTCACTTTTAAAGGTTTCTCTATTATATCACTGACGACTTCGTGCAGTTTATCACCTGATCGGAATATATTCTGTAAACGAAAAGTAATATATTACTGAACGAGTTATTCAATTGATTTTCTTTTTCCGTCCCCTTTCAGCTCAAACATCATCCAAGACATTTTTTGCATTTGGTATATATTATCTCTTTTTGTGCGTGCTTCTCTCTTTTTTATTGTCTTGTCTTTTTATTTATTGAAGTTATACTTCTTTTGGCGCGTTAGGGAAAAACATAGAATTATGAAACCGCGTACATACTCGCAGGTTCGTTACTCTATGGGGAAAAATAATGAGAGTAAATTTTTACGATGCGCGCGCACACCGTCACGAAAAACCGACACCCTGAAGTTAGCTATAGTCAACATTTTGTTTCTTTGTATTTGTTGTTTGTATTTCTTTGTATTAATACTTTCAATCTATAAAATACCTTTTTTCTATTGTTAGTGGCTTTTTTTCTACAAACATTGAATAAGGCGAAAGATAAAATTTTTGAAAAGATTTTTATCTTGTTACGCCAAAGAAGTATAACTTCTAACGCTTCCAAATTTATTTCCTGTCTTATGTCATACTACCCTTGTCTAATTGTTTACGTCTCTACTCCACGTTTACAAAATCTTCTTACTCTATTTTTTTATCTCTTTATGTTTTGTCAGGGGTTTGTTCAAAGAGAACATGCCACCTTCATCCATACCTACATATATGCAATAACAGCTTACAAAACAACTTATAACTAATAACTATAATAACCGCTTACAAAATACTAACATAAAACTAAATTGAAAAACAGAATATTACAATCACTTTCTTGCCCTTATACCGACGTCCACCATATTATAGATTAATTTGGCTTCTTCCAATACTGAGCGTGACAATATTTGATTACAAACGCCTATATTATAAGTATCCTTAAATATCTGTCTCCTTCGAGAACTTAATCTATTACATTCTCAATTGATTCAATTGTGGTCATTAAAGTATCACGTAAGTACTAAAGGGGGTGGGGTGGTATTTGATTTGCATATATTTAATGATATAAAGAATGGGGGGATCTTTTGAATATATATAGGTCTGATATGTGAGACACGCGGTTTTCGATATTGCCTAAGCTTGGCTACAACCCAAACCGAGGTGTGCCGCACACCCTGGAATTAGTTGTCAAATAAAATCGGCTGAGTGCCTTAAGCGCTCGCCTAGTAGTCCGGTGAAGCTGTAAAGGCCAGTCAGGGTAATAGCATAGTCAGTTTAAAAAAAAAACCGCGGTCTTATACACCGGGCTACGATCGGCTTAGTAGCGACACAGTATAAGTTAATTCCTCTATAAATTCCTTATATCAATAAAGTGACCAGAACAGATTAAAACATATGTATGTATAAACATTTTTACGCAAACATGCGAGGGGGGAATTAGAGCATTGCTTACTCTGGCTGAAGAAAATAATGTAGGTTATGTTGTAAATATATTGCTTACGTTTTCTCCAAACAGATTTATCGAATTCCTCGGAGATACGCCCATTTGAATGTTGCAAAGAAAACAATTGGTCATCCTGAGAAAAAAAGACAGGGTTTACAAAAAATAAAATAATACCAATGCTATTAAATTGCAGTATTACTACCACATTTAATAGATATATACCAGTTGAACACAATAGCAAAGGGTGTAAGTCTAACCTCTTTAACACGATTGTTAAAATCGCGAAGTATTTTGGTATCCACAGACAACACAAAAAATGATAAACGGTGCGTTAAAAATAGCTTACTTTTGAAGATAAATGCACACACACACCTAACCAATTATTCCAACGGAAGCGATCTCTAATAATGTTAAAAATATTTATGGAATATATTCGATTATAGGTATTTATAACAAGGTTAGTTATCTGCTTGTGGAAATCCTATGAAAATCGGTCCAACCATTTCGGATATTCCACGCGGACGAAATCGCGTGTAACAGATAATTTGAAATAAAAGTAGCCTATGTTACTCTTATAACATCAGCTTTCTACCAATGAAAGTCCCGTCAAAATTGGACCAACCGTTTCGGAAATTACCCGGAACAAATAGATAGACAGGAAAGAGTGTACAAACAGGTAGGCAAAAAATGTTACACTTTTATATCCAATTAGTGATAAACTGTTATTTTGATACTACAAACACACGCTATCTCTACCCAGCAATCAAGTGAATTGGTTGTAACTTGTACGAGAGTTGAGCGTGACTCCCATACATATGATGATAAGCCCGACAATGACACTAGTTTTTTGCGATCCACGATCATTCATTGTATATCTAGTTGGCGGCTTGCAGGTCCGCATGAGGACTGTATAAAAATATTATTAAGCCACTGTCTATACATATAATAAGAATGTAAATATAACGTGTCTGTACTTTTTAGATTCTTTTAAATGTCTGTCTATCGGTTTGTTTGAACACGCATCACTGCTAAAGTACTGCGTTCACGAGAAAAGCATAAAGCATGTCCTCGCGTAACATGTGGTTTCATTAAAATCTATTCACTCTGTCAAAAGTTATTATAATTTTAATGACGCCGCAACTTAAGTACGAGAGGTAAATAGATAAGTAAATAGACTTAATACATTCAGATGATTTTATTAGTCAATGTTTTTTACATTAGGTCCACGCGGACTGAGTCGCGGGCACAGCTAGTATCTATTATGCCATTTCTCAATAACAGCTGAGAAAAATAAAATTTAGAGGCTCAAAATGGTTAGTGTTTCGGACACCGCGTTCTTCATTGGAAATAAGCCGGAACGCGCGGTGAACGAACACATCGTGATAGCATAGAGGTAGGGCTTTTTCTAAACCAGCCAGGCTAACTATCATCCCCAAATTGAAAATTTGTCGCTTACCGCCTGTCGGTGTGTTCTGGCAGCTGTACTTGAGAGCCTTGAGTCACAGTTCCGCTCTAAGTCTAGCATCTCTACCTACTATCTTAGATCACATCCTTATTTAAAATCCGACGTGATTGTGGTCAAAATCAAAAATACTTTAATAAGTCTCGATCAAAACTCGATTCGAGACATAACCATCGTTCACATATTGATCCACCTCCATAATAGCCTTTCAACACAAAAACCCGCTTGACATGGCGCTTAAGCACATAGGCCGGCGAATCGGTAATGTAGTTACTTTGTTGAAAACCTAATACTATTACCCAAAAAATAGTTACTGGTTTTACTAAGTGGAATATGGGATGACCAGTTTGTCACAGTTTTTAGTATCGATCTATTACGAAATGTTTTTCAAAGTTTATGCCATACGTTCTCTCTGTAACTTTATTAGGCCATTATCGTGTTTTAGATGAGTTCGATAACCTTGTTCACACTTAGATATTACTAGATAGTGCTCGCGACTACGTTCATTTATAACGTGAAAATACTTTGATTTTTCCATCGGAACTATGTGCCGTATTTGTAAATATTTAGACGAGTTTTTGCATGCAGCTTCGATAATATAGATTTTGAAAACAATATACGGACCATGTTACTGGCTGATAGTGTAGCATTCTATCGGTGAAAGAATTTTTAAAGTCGGTTGTTTATTTTTGACTTTATCCATTACCAAGAAAAAATCGTATCTCTAATAGTAATATAGATTAAAATTGAATTATATTTTATTACCTATACCTGTAATTGCATCGTTTATGCTTAGTCTCTGTGTAGAAGCGTAATGATATGCAGTCAATATCCTTCGTCGTATTCAGTGCTATATTTAAAAACTATATTGTAAGTGATCTAACGGTCTTCATGAAATAGGAGATCGGTCATGGGAAATAGAAGATTTTAATATGCCGTCATGTAATTAAAGATTTCTATCAGCAACAACTCATGAGTCTTCTATCCTCAATCATCTCAAGGGATGAATTATCAAAAATCCTACCTTAGTACTTGCTTAAGTCATATTAGCAATTTCCCACAGCTTGGCTCTCATTTACTATGAAGTAATTATTGTTGACTCATCTACACTAGCTTTTGCCCGCAACGTCGTCCGCGTGGAACAGTTACTTTGGGCTAACG
This sequence comes from Antheraea yamamai, assembly GCA_036509395.1. Classification (NCBI taxonomy): domain Eukaryota; kingdom Metazoa; phylum Arthropoda; class Insecta; order Lepidoptera; family Saturniidae; genus Antheraea; species Antheraea yamamai. The sequence continues at coordinate 2,043,221 of AP028447.1, forward strand.
CTGACTTTAACTCGCGACTTCGTTTACGTAGGTGAAAGTATTTTCAAATAATACATACGTTAACACCGATTTTCAAACATTCTTCATTAGTGCTTCGCTCCTATTGCTTGGTATTAGCGTATATAGCCTTCCTAGATAAATGAGCTATCTTAAACTGATAGAATTTTTCAAATCGGACCAGTAGTTTCCGAGATTCGCGCGTTCAAGCAAACAAACAAACCCTCCAGCTTAGCTAATATTAATATATAATTAATAATAGCTAATAGCTCCAGCTAATATTAGTATAGATGTATAAAAGATTAACTGACTGACGGAGATTATTAGGGATTTTCATAAAATCTTTATACCTTTTTCGCCACTTTAGGGGTTTAATTTATCAAAAATCGCCAGTAGTTTAAGGAACTCCAGTGCACAATGTCTTATTCTACTAAGATTTTCTGGTATAAGATATGCTCTATGTAAATTATCAGCTTTTGAAGTTTTATTAAGCAGAATGGAAATTTATTAAATATTTCTTTAATGTTAAATAGCAGCAAACAGGCAGATAGTCCATCTGATGGTAAATGATTATCATCGCTTATGAACTGTTGCAACACCAAGGGTATCATCAGTGTTCCTAACTTTGAAGAACGTGTTTCAATCCCCTTTTAAAAAGCCAAATGTCCAACCAATGATACTATACCAAAAAAGCTGTATATACGTAGTAAACGCTTCGACAGCGCCTTGTTACTCGGCTAGCTAGCTTATTTTAGACGGTTTCCCCGTCAATCCGCCTCTATCTACGCAACATATAACTATTTCTTTTGCTATTTTTGTCATCTTACTTTCACATTTTATCTAAGACAGTGTGACGTTAGAATATTACTTTACGTATGTGTGCGTTATCGTGCCATTTGTATTGTCAAAATATCAGTAGGTAACGTATCTACAGCTTTTTAATAATAATATCATTGAGGGTAAGTCATTTCAGCATACACATAATAAATATTTTAGAGAACCCTACGGTTTTCGCCCTTTTGCTAAGTTTATAGTTAATAGTTATTAAGTGACAGTGGGGTACAAAGACTTTGTTCCAGTAGATTACGCTCACGTCACCAGATGTAACACCCACCATAATGGGAAGCTTAGGAATCAGCAGGTTCCTCTCCGGTGCTCAAAATAGTACTACGGTGTCGATAATGATCACTACCACCTTGAACATAGTAATAATATAATCTCCTTTAGTTCGTTATCTTTCTGAATCAGTTGTTAGTTTTTAAAGTAAAACGAATCTCTTCTAAATAATTACATTTATACAAATAAATAGAATTGAAGTACACGTTTGTATGACCATTTTTAAATTTTTGAAGTTATACTTCTTTTGGTGCGTTAGGAAAAAATGATGAGAGTAAATTTTTACGATGCGCTCGCACACCGTCATGAAAAACCGATACCCTGAAGTTATTACGATGCGCGCGCACACCGTCACGGAATCCGACACCCTGAAGTTAGCTATAGTCCACATTTTGTTTCTTTATATTTGTTGTTTGTATTCCTTTGTATTAAAACTTTCAATATATTAAATACCTTTTTTCTATTGTTAGTGTCGTTTTTTATACAAACGTAGAATAAGGCGAAAGATAACATTTTTGAAAAGATTTTTATCTTGTTACGCCAAAGAAGTATAACTTCTAACGCGTGTACGTAAGTACACACACACTTTTTTTGTCTGCCTCCCTGTTGGTTTCTTCCGGGTTATCTCCGAAATGGTTGAATCGATTTTGACGCAACTTTCACTGCCAGATAGTTGTAGTTATAAGGAGTAATTAGGCTGCGTTTATTTTAGAAAAAATAGGTTGTCACGCAAAAATAATTAGGTAATACAATAAAATAAAATTCAAGCGTCTATTTATAATGTCAAAGTAACAACTATGTACTAAATGGACATCAAACTATATACAGCACGTATAACAAACCAATTTATTTTAATCGGCTGTCCTGTCTGTTTATTCCGGTAAATATCCGAACGGTTGACTTTCTTTTTTCGAACCGACTCCGCTATTGACCTAGCAAGGTCTTAACAGCTTTACCGGACTACTAAGGCGAGCGCTTAAGCACTCAGCCGATTTTATTTGACAACTAGCTCAAGGGTACACGGCACACCTCGGCTTGGGCTGTTGCCTGCTGTACCTATCTTTTTTTTTTTTTTTTTTTTTTTAACGTGGGGAAATCCCTTATGGATACCCACCCTCCCGGGGGAGAGAGTGGGTTATGTCCGACTCGCACGGACTAAAACCCCACGGTGTACCGACAGACCGTTGTGTGGGGGCGGCAAGGGATCGTTCCAGCTAATCACCTTGTAGAGCCGCCCCCACGGTCCGCCCGGCGGAAGGTGACCGCCGGGCTCCTACCTATAGAGGGACAGACCGGGTACACACCGGCTGCCCCCCCTCGTCCGCCGGACCTGTGCAATGAGGAGATGGGCCCCCCGGCCCATCCCCTCAGGTCCGGCTACGGTGGCGGGAGGAGTTGGGCGAAGCGCCGCCTCCTCCCGCCTGTCCTCCTTTGGCGGAGACGGCCACTTTGAGGATCTGCTTCGCGAGCCCTCTCCGCCTCCTCCTTCTGCGAGATAACCTCCTCGCAGAAGGAGGCCATCGCTCGCCAAGCCTGTTCGCTGCCGAGCATGGCCGAAACCACGCTCGGCAGCGATAAGTCCGTTCCCACCGCCGCCGCCAGAATACGGCGCTGCTCCCCCCACGCAGCACACTCAGACAGAGTGTGCTGCGCGGTATCTTCGACAGCGCCGCACTCGTGGCAGGCGGCGGTCGGCTCCCTGCGTGCGATCCGGTGCAAGTACCACCCGAAACAACCGTGTCCGGTGAGTACCTGCACCAGTCGGAACGTCAGGGAGCCCCACTTCCTCCCAATCCACACCCGCAGGACCGGGCGGACGGCGTCCACGGTAAATCGTCCGAACCGCTCGTCCGCCAGGTCCTGCTGCCACCTTTCCACGGCGTCCTCCCGCAGACGCCGTCTCTCCGCTTCTACCTCCCTGGGAGCCGGAGGCTCCCCCCTTCGTTTCCTCGCCGCCGTGAACTCGTACACGGCGGCGAGAACTTGTGCCTCCAGCTCCCAGGGCAGGGAGCCGGCGAGCGTAAAGGCCGCCGCCGAGGACACCGTGCGGTACGCCCGGATCGCCCTCAGTGCCACCGTGCGCTGCGCATTACGCCGCGCGCGCCCGTTGGCGGCCCCGCGGGCGTCGGCCCCCCCCGGTGCCCCGTAGGCGGCCCTCGCCCGCACGACTCCCATGTAGAGTCGGCGGCACCCGGCGCCCGGCCCCCCTATGTTGGGGAGCAACCGGCCGAGTGCCGCCGCCGCCCCAGCAATTCGCGGTCCGAGCCCCGCAAAGTGGGGCTCGAACCGCCAGCGCCCGTCCAGGGTGAGGCCCAGATATTTCATCTGGGTCCCCACCCTGATCCGGGCGCCCTCCACCACTATGTGGGCCCCTGGTGGTGGCCCTCGCCGAGGCCCATGAAAGAGTAGGGCCTCGGTCTTTTCGAGGGCCACCCTGAGGCCCAACCTCCTTATGCGCCTGACCACGAGGGTTGTGGCCATCGTGGCCAGGCGCTCCACTTCCCTCCACTCCCCCCCCCCCGGGCTACGACTAGGGTGTCATCCGCGTAACATATGAGGCGTGCCCCATATGGGAGCACGCCGCGGAGCACCCAGTCGTAGCCCATGTTCCACAGGAGCGGCCCCAAGGCCGACCCCTGTGGAACCCCCCGCCTTGTGGCCCGTCGGACCATCCGCCCGTCGCCGTCGACATAGGCGACCTCCCTACCTTCGAGGTACGCCTCCAACACCCGCCGCAGGTACGGGGGCACTCCGAAATATCGGAGCGCCTCCCGTATGACACCATGCGGCAGGGTGTTGAAGGCGTTGGCGATGTCGAGTGACACCGCCAAAACCCTGTCCCCCTGGGAGGTCGCCTCTGTCGACAGCGACTTCAGGAGGCACAGGGCGTCCACTGTGGAACGCCCTGTCCGGAAGCCATATTGCGTGTCCGCCAGATTCGGCCCCACGCCCTCTAGGTGCTGGACGACCCGGGAGGAGATAATCCTCTCCAGCACCTTCCCGGCGTCGTCCAGCAGGACGAGGGGCCGATACGCGGACGCGCAGTCCGGAGGGCGGCCTGCCTTTGCCATGAGGCAGAGCCGCCCAAGCTTCCAGGGCTTCGGGAACTGCCCGACCAAAAGACACCGGTCGAACGTGCTGTACCTATCTGAGCTAACCTAAGCTAACTATTCATATATATGAGTTGTTGAAACATATATGTGTACCAAGCATACATACCTCAACAACTCTTATATATATTTCGTATCGGATAATTTTCTAAACTATTTCAGTTTGATAAGGAAAAAAAATAAATCCCTTCCAATTTAAAAAAAAATGAAACCTTTCGACTTTCAGGAACTGTTGGACTGATTTTCATTAGCACATAGTTTTAATGTTATGGGCAGTAACTTAGGCTACTTTTATTTAAAAAAAAAGTTTTGTTTAGGTACGATAAAGTAAAAATGGCAGTGCCCCTGCGTGTGACAAACAATGTGTGACACTTCTTTACATTGGATAATTTTTTTTTGCTAAATTGTACATGGGCGAAGTTGAGGTAACAGCTTGTATAGTCCGGTGAAGCTGTTAAGACCTTGCCAGGTCAATAGCGAAGTCAGTTCGAGAAAAAAAAAGTAACAACTTGTATTATGTAACCAATAAAATATGTTAAGGCTGTGTTCTTCTGATCATTTAAAAATTCATAACTTATAAATATTGTTAATAATGGTTTTAGAAATTATAAAACATACTCATTCTATTTAAATCAATTAGTATTGTGAGTTAAAATAAATAATGTATAAAAAATAACTGTGGCACAGAGAGCAGTCACTATGGTATAATTATAAAAGTTTGAATTATGTAAATTCGTTGTCAAATTTTTTGGCTTCTCTGAATATAGCTCTAAGTTCCGGATCGTTGATAATATAGTCAAAAAATAATAATATTTAAAACATTATTATAGGAATCGAAAATTTGCATTTATTTATACTTAAGTTGTCTCAATATAATAAATATCTATATGTAACTTTGTGTTGTGCTCACCTGCATTCAGAGCAGTCATAAAGATTGGTGAGTACTATAGTTATGTAATTATAACAAGCAATGCATATTTGGTTTCTTTACAAGAAATCTGTCTGTAAATATTTGATTATTAGAGATTGTAAACATGGAATTAATCCAATCAGCCCATGATTAAATGGTAATATCAAATTCCAAGCACTCTACAGTTCTTTATGTATCCACCAAGCGGTGATGCTACTAAAAAAATAATATTCAAATATCCTCACAATATTCCAGATAATAATGTTAGTAATGAATTTGAAAAATACTTATTACACAACAAAAACACACACTAAAGGCTTCTAAGGAAATAAATTCATAATAAACTGGTGCAAACTTTTCTTCCCTCGTTACTATATTTTCTTTTGATGTATATACAAAATCCTTGTGACTAAAAAATATATGAATAATATTAGAAGTGATCTTACCCTCCTTCAAATAATGTTACTGAATTGAACAATGAAATAAATTGCAAAATATAAGAAACATATATAGTCATATCTACAATTGAAATTTTCTATTAATAAATTCAGTAGAAACTTACATATATAGTTCTGGGTAAATATAATACCCATTGAAATAACATTTTAGACTGTGTTTAATTACCTAACTTGAATACAATTGTGTAAAAGTAAAACAATTTTAAAAACTTTAGAACTAAGCTTTTGCAGAAAGGGTATTATTAATTTTGATTTTAAAAAGTCATGATTATATAATGTCCTAATATGAATAAAAAGCAGATTTCGTTATTCAGTTTAACAACAAATTCGTTTATTCCTACAAAAAGTTAGATTTACAATGTTAATATTATAGAATCAACTAGCTATTAGTCTCTCCGTGTCAGTAAATAATAAAAGAAATAAAAAAGGTTGTCAAAAATAATGCATTCAATGCATAGTATTCAGATTCTGAAATTCTTTGATTCTGAATATAAAAATGCGCGGTATTTACGCATTCTATTCAAATTTACTACCACCATACAAATAAAATACCTATCTTTTTCGGTTTCTTTATAATAAATAGGATAAAATCGTGGCAGCCATTCGTCACTTTGTCAAGGCTATAATGATCCGCAGAAAAAAAAGTACTTCGTAACTTATTCCAAAGCATACCTTCGAGATTTTCCTGGGGTTTTTTATTGGTATTTGAAGGTTTTCACTTTTCATCTGGATTTAGTTAACCCTTATAAGTTGTCAGCAATGTTTCACAAGCAAGCAGCCACCATTACATTTTCAATGACGTTCATGACAGTAAAGTGTTGCCAACGCCATGTGCAAAAATATCCAACTATAAATTTATAACTCCCTATATATTATAATCTAATCATAATAAAATAGACTATTGTATTTTACTTGTCTAATACTTTGTTTAGAGCACAAATCGTTAAAATGTTATGTATTTAAAATAAAGATTTTTTTTTACGAAATCTTAGGACCTGATTACATGCAAGCTAAGTTTTTATCTTCAAATTCAGCGGTAAAACTTCAAAGATGACAACTATGACAATCATATACTAAATAGGATTCGACCATCAGTAAGTTTTTGGTAAGCGATATAGCGTTCATGTTATAATTTCCATTACAAACTAACATTTTTCATTCAACTCGTTTTTCTCAGAGCTTGTATTTATCTGTCTCTTTAAGTCAAAACCCCAGAATCTGGATATCATTAGTAGTTTTTTTTTTATAAATTTATATCATTCAAGAATATGCAGTAATATGAATGGATTTAGCTACAACATTTCCTAACAATCTAAAACGACGAACATTCGGCGGGAGATTTAAAAGTTGCGATAGCAGTGAGGTTTACAAGTAACTTTTATAGTAGTATTTTATAATAGTTCTAAATCGTAAATATTGATCTCGTAGTCATTGTGTAAATTTATCAAGGGTTAACCAAAAATAATACGTTTCAGTCAACAACATAATTTATTAACTATATACATACACAATTTACATTTTATTTGCGCCTTGACTGTAGCTCTTCTACAAATAATTCTCCATTTCTTAATTTTTACAATAATTAAAAAAAGAATTGTAAACGTATACTTATTATTTACATTATCAACTTACGTACTCTTGTTGTTGGACTTTACAGATATTCTTTATAATTTTGATTACCTCGTGTGTAGTGTAAATAGGTTTTAAAACAAACACCTATAAACAATAAGCTGAAAAATGAAATTGATTATTGGTGAACTTTTTATTTTGAGCAATTGTAAATATTTATTGATGTAATTGAACAACTATACATTTTTATTTATGTATGTATTTGACAAGTTTCTTTCATTTAAATTTCAATAATTTGATGCAGTTGGTAGTAATTTTCTTAAAAAGAAGGTACCAAAATGACCATAAAAATATCAACATATAGTATATATTTTCATTCTCAGTATACCCAATAAATTCATAGACGATATGTTTGAAGGGCACAGAGTTTGAGTTATTGGTATCAGATAAGATCAGAGGCATGTATATGAAAATGTTACAATCCGGTCTTCACTAGAAATCGATAGTATAAGGAGCATTTTAAATGGTTTATTCACCCAATTAATTACCCATTTTCTTTACCTTGTTTTAACACATAGATAGTATGTGTATTTCATATTCGTCGTTGTAATTTACGGACTCCTTACGGTACTAAATAATTAATATGCAATAACTTTGTGCTTTATTTAGTGCGCTGACTCCTTGCTTGTGGCATGCGAGAATAAACTATAAATAGAAAATGACAGACTTGGTTCAAACGACTTTTTTTTATTGTAAATTCGTTAATTTTAAAATACGTAAATTACATACATTTATCACAATGTATGAAAATTTAATTTAATTTTAATTGCATGGGAAGAAAGAAGTATTTATTTCGAAGGTTTCTGCACTATATATTAGGGTGGAGCGAAAAAAACATTTTTTTTTTTTTTTCTTAGCCTGGGGGTCAAATTTGTAGCTTATAAAAAACAAAAATTTTTGAAAAAAAAAAAAAATTTTACTCAACATCTTGAGCCAGCCCACTCATTTTTAAAACTAATTACGAGTAAAAATATTTGGTTGCAAAAAAAAAATTTTTGAAGGCGTTCTAGAAACTTCAGAGTATCCTCTTTTATGCCAATTAAAAATCACAAGTTAAAAAAAAAATTTTGTGACTATTGTTTTAATTTAAAAAAAAAATCCCAAAAAGTACCATTCCTCTTTAGGGCACTAGAATAAAATTTGAGTTGGAAATGATCATAATTGCCAGTTCTTAGATGTTTTAAGAGATTCAAAGACAAAAAAAAATTTTGTTTTTGCAACCAAATATTTTTACTCGTAATTAATTTTAAAAATGAGTGGGCTGGCTCAAGATGTTGAGTAAAATTTTTTTTTTTTTTTCAAAAATTTTTGTTTTTTATAAGCTACAAATTTGACCCCCAGGCTAAGAAAAAAAAAAATTGTTTTTTTCACTCCACCCTACTATATATGCTATTAAATAGTACATATTTACTTGATATAGAATTCTGTACGTTTACTTAATACGCAACATTCAACACTGAACATTACTTTTTTTTTATTAACATCGTCGAAAGCTTAGTTTCCATCAGGGGTTAGAACCTAAATCGGTCGACGTGAACCCCAAATACGCTACACTTGAGCGTTACAATAGATATATGAATGTAACAAGCACAAAATTATGATATAGTTGTTTGTCTAATCTTCTGAAGTCCACAGTGTACTTTAAAGCTCATGGTAAATCTCGAGTTTCAAAGTTATTTGAAAGAGTTTAACCAAAATTCTTGTTTGTTTATTTTTAAAAAACCGTGTAACTTAAGATGAATTTTAGTGTATTCGAAATTAATTTTATTTTCTTCGAGAGCTTGATTTTCGATTTAAATTATTTGTGACAAAAATATATATTTGGTTTATTCTCTTTATGTAGATTATCCATTACAATATAAAAGCTCTATTTGGAAAGTATCTTTTGAAGAAAAAAAATGGTACAAAATATATAGAAAGATTAAAAAATACAGGATTGTAACATTGCGTAGTCGTGTGGTGTAAGAAATGAAAGAATAGTTTGTTGTGTCGACATGTATTTAATGTTAACAATGTATAGGCTACAGGAATATTTAATGAAATTAGAGTAAGGTAAAAATAATTTTACAATATAAACCAACGAGTCGTATGCAGGAGTGCTGTATCACGAGTTATCTTTGTTAAAACTTATTCATTTGAATGTCTAATTTTAAATAATACTAATTCAGACAGTTTAGATGATATAAAAAATAATGTCATAAACTGAGTGTCAAATTTTTGTAGAACTGTGTCATATTCTGTCAGTATATCAATTTTGAAAGATTTGAAAACCAACTGTCAAGTCATTAGTACTGGAAAGTAACGATTTAAATACATATATATGTATATATATTTATATTTCAGTACATTTAACACAAAAAAAACATGAAAGCTATTACGACATCAAAGTACTATTCTATACATATACACTTAGTTATTTTTTTCCATTCGAAAATATATCTAGAGTAAAAGATATGCATCTATTAACTTGATAATATTAATTTTTGCGCTTTCTTTATTTTACTCGGCTATGTTCTGTTTCAATTATCTATGTACTTTTTTTTAATTCGTCAAAGCCACTGCTTATATCAGAAAATACAACTAATTAGATTTTTTGTTAATTTTAAAATGTCGATTAAAATTAAATTATTTTATTGCTTGAAAATGTACAGAATAATCTAAAATAAGGGGAATTTGACAGATATAAAACCATAAACAGTGGTATAGACAAATTAAAGCGTGGGTCACACACACACCATACAAACATCTAATCTTAAAAATATTTAAAAACATAAAATTAGACAAAATTAACTCCGAATCCATGGTGTTTCATTTTCGCCGATATTCTTAATCTAAAATCCTTGTGCAAGGTTAATTCAAGTTTGACTTTCGATTTTTTTTTCACAATAATAATTATTTTTCCAAATTTTTTTTAGGAAAAAACTTTATAGAAAATGCATTTTACCGCGATATTTCATTCACTAATCCAATATAATTGACATTGCAATGACACTTACTACTATACGACTAATGAGTGCTAAACTATACCTTACAGTTAGCTATTGGTTTTGGTTCATAAAGAGTCATTTCGAAGGAGAAATCAGTAGAATATTATAAAAAAAAAACTCACATATCCTAATCAGGAAATGTATAGTAAAACGAAAATTAAAAAGTATGTAACTGGTCTCTGTACTATTTGTTTCACATCTATTTTATGTGATATTGTCAACTGTCGTTGTAACAAAAATAAAAACTTTTATTACAGTAAATATGAAAAATCCATGGAAATAGTAGTATTTTTTGTCAACACCTCTCTAAGTTATCCGCTAATTTTCTAAAAGCACTTACTGAAAAAAACATACAGTACCATCTTCAAGCCTTGGAAAGTGTAATACTTAAGACCGCTTGAAAATTGTACCGGAAACATATTAACCATCTAAAAATATTCAAATAAGAAGAAAATGGGAATATACCTTAAAACAAAACTAAGCTGCTACTTCTCACAAAATAATAAAATGCATGAAGCATTCAAAGGAGCGTTTTACCCCTAAAAAATGGAAACCAAATTAAAATAATAAAGAAACAAAGAAATAAATGGAATTATGTGTTAATTAATAGTAAAATGAAATTTGTTACTCTGTGTCTAAATTATTATATTAAAGAAACTAATTGTTAATGTCTTTATAAGAGTGATCTAAATCACAAATTGTAAAAATAAGGAATTATAACGATATTGCCTTTGCAAATTTTTTTTAACTGAGGAAAGTTACTTTCGTACATATTTTTTTTACGTCAAACAATGTTTATTTCTTTTATCGTCATACAAAGGCAATGACCCCCCGAACCCCCCGGACCCCCAACACTCGTAGTGGTGTGCCTGTGTGTGTCTGTGTGTTGCCGTCCGTCTTGATATGTGTGAGTGTAAGTGCTCCGCCGGTACGCCGTTAGCTAGAAGCAAATAGTTTCATGTGAGTTCTCATGTAAAATGATACCATCACTTTCTAGACCGGAAAATGCAAATGTATTTAGCTTATCATATTATTTACAACACGATTATATTAATATTTTCAAATATAACCTCAAAATTTAAAGTCATCTATATTAATAAATGTGTATAAGTTAAAAGTACTTCATTTTCTGGTCGAAATGCGATAAAATGTTAATTGATCCTTTGTAAGTATGTATAAAAAAATTACATTACGCTATATTACAAAAAAAAAAAAAAAACTAAAAAAACTGGGATTAGTATTTTTGCGCGATTTTTCACGACTTGTGTCCCTGTGGTTGATGCTATTGTGAAAAAGACATGTATTTATATAATATAGTTGTTTTTGTTTTTACAATAAATATAAAACCGTATATAAATGATTAATTATTTGTCATAATGATATGTATTTTATAAGCATTTAAGAAATATTTTGGGACAATTCAATATAATATAAAATCAATTTACAATATACACAATACTCATAATTATTCTTTAGATAACATCATATTATCGAACAAATTGACATTTCATTGTTACAGAAGACATATACCTGTGAAAACCGAGCATAGCTTTTTGTTTCAACATTTAAACTGAGTTATAATAAGCAATAATTATAACAAATATACCAATGATATATTGCGCTATCATGTTATTTTACAATAATCGTTATTGTTAACTGTTGTCAATTATTTTGCTGTTGGTAATTTAGGTGTTTTCTATCGTATTATAATTATTAATAATGGACACAATAATTAAATTAATATTCTTTCTTAATGTTGTGACCTGGAGAGAGAGAGAGCATCACGAAGCGCTCTCCCTTTCACACCTATAGGTTTTTGCATAATGCATTCTTGTTCCCGCGTTACGATAACAATATCCGACGATTGTCGTTGTCAATAATAATAGAAGATAATCAACAGCAAAATAATAATATCATAAATAAGTAATTTATTACTCACAACGTAGGAATAATGTGTTACATTATTATCTTTTGTGATAATGACTACAAATATGTGTTTAAACAGATCCAACAGATTTTGAACGATAACAACCTGAGAACATGCTTGCCGACAGATTTTATATTCAAAAGTAATTAATTACCTACAGTCATGTAAATCATATCAGAGCTAGCAACACTACACATTAATATGAGATTCGGTCGGAGAATTGTGCGAACGAACGTAAGAATGGTCCAACCTAATTCTTATAATAGTTTAAGTATGGGATATAATTATAATTTTAAATAAAACATAATACCCTAAATGTATGCTCTGCAACACACGTGGAACGGGCCATTCTTCCATTGATGTGTGATTAAAAAATGACTTGCAAAACTATCAGAACCGAGTTTCGTGGCAAAACGGGGGCTTAAGTCTTGGAACCCCATCCACGAAAAAATTAAAAGTTTTCTTAATAAGCCACTTTTAATAAAACATCACAAATCATAGTTCTATTCAAAATTGTACGTCTCCCCTTTTCCACTTTTTCGGTACTCATCGTTTAGAACCGAACTTTGTTAACAATAAGCAGTGCTCGATTTAACGCTATATACTTATTTATCTACTAGTTCAATCGACAGTACATACGTACAACATTGATAAAAACGGTATTCAAGAAATTCACAGATCATTAGTTATTACACGAGATTCTTGCACAAATATCTCTCGTATTCGCAACTAGGTCAGATTTTCTTCTGATATTGAGGATCTTTTTATTTTACGATTCACAAATCGACGAATTTTAAAATCACATTTATTTTTAAACGAAAAACAAACTATATCGATAGGTATCCGAGTGAGCTAAATTCGTATCTGTTCAATCTCTTCAATACCTCACAAGCATTTACACATCTGTGAACGTACACGTACGTACAGCCAACATAATATAAATTGACACATGTCACTTTGACAGATTTGTTATTCTTATTAACTCCATAGCACAATAAAAGTCATCAATGAACATTTCAGCGATATCTTCTTCCAAAATAACATGGAAGGATAAAGGTAGTTAGTAGTATCTCTGTGTATAAAATGTGTCTCTCAAAATGTATCAAATCTAGATGGCGCAGCCGAAGATAGAAGGTTAAGTTTGAAGGAATGCGCTAATAATTTTATAATTTATATACATAACAACAGTTCTGTTTTTACTATCACTTGGACAACTTATAATCACACAAAATATTAATTTCAAGTAATAACTCTGTAGCTAAAGTTGCGCCATTATGAATATTTATGGAATTATTATTTTACGTTTCGGTTCACATATGTCTGGGTATATACACCCACGTGAGATACTACTCCTTACCTCTACCCTCCATACAAAATAATTAACAAATACATTTATAATCTATGAAATTATTAACAGTATACATATATATATTTTACAACTTTGGCGTAAACTTTGGCTTGGGACAATAATAATTTGTATTAATCACGAATTGCAAAACACAATTAATAAACTTTAATAACAACAACGTAATGGAATTTCTGGCGGAATCTAAGCCTGTTTTGTTTTTATCTTTTATTCTCTCGTAGTTTGATCCTAATCGTGTACTATTAATTGCTTCCTATTTAATATAACTTCCTTATTGCAATTGGGAAAAATAATAACACGGAGCATGAATTCTGAGACGTTACAAAAATTTCATCGAATATTAGAACAAGAAGACCACCATTTTGTGAAAATATTGAATTAATCAGAAGACACAGACTATATAACACGAAACAATCACCCACAACAATTGACGATGGCAGTAATAATCTCTAAAACTGAGACTTGATTGTCAAAATAAAGAAAACAAACCATCCAAATCCCATAAAGAACGCAAGACGCATCATTATATTTCAAGTGAAGACGCTGATAAAAACTAGCGACTTAAAAATCCAACAATTTAATAAAAAAACTCTGCCATGTTTGTATTTAAGTGTAGATTTCTTTAAATATTTGGTGTAAGTAAGATAAACTAAGAATAGAAAATATCTATATTATTCCAGTTAGGACGGCCAATAATTTTTCCTTCTAACATCATAAATTTCCAATACACACCTATACAATAATAAAATGTAGACGTGTTGAAACAATATATTTCTGTCTAATCAAGAAAAATCAGAGAAATAAAAGAAATACTTTCGATTAGAATGGTCAGCAAAGCTTGTTTTTTCAATATCAATTATTTTCATGACCTAATTATTTGTAAGCTGAGTATGTTAAAAATTATCACCTACGGTACAATTATCTACTAAATAATTTTGCTAATATTGTATAGGTACTATCGATTTATTAAGTACTATGAATGTGTAAGGCGGTACAGCCGTAAAATCGCGGTTTGCACTTTTAAGAATCTTAAATATACATCGATTTTGTGTACAAGACATTTAAATAAATCACTACGCATATGCAAAAAATGCGATGAAACAAAAGAAAAAACAGCTTTCTAACTGCTCGAGCGTCCATTTTGTTTAACGCAATGACGTCAATTCTATAATGCCATAGAGTTCAATGACCTTTTTATACGCTACAAAATGGCATATTTTAAATTATTTGCGAATCTATTTTATCTACAAATACGAGTACATCACTGTATTTAATTTCATTTATGTTATTTTTGCAATCGTTAATGTTCAGTTAGTATTGTTCTCTCTTTCTTTCGGATATATGTGTTAAAGTCTAATTAATGTACGCAATTCGAGTTATCTATAAGTATGGGATACTAAAATAGTTCTAATGTTCAAATATTTATTAAGTCAGTTTTTGTAAGTGATTGCAATAGAAAAGAACGTGAACTTTTTAATGATCTTCGATTTACTACAGACAATTATATACGATATGTTTGTATACATTTTTTTCCATAATTTTTGGTGTTACCATACGTCCTTATATTTTTTTTAATACAAGTAATACTTCCTTTCGAGATATACGTTGTTATAAGAATAGGTGTTTATTTTCATTTATATATATATACATATAATTATATAAAAAGCTTTATATGTACAAGTGTTGGTAATTTGAAAGTTTTTTGTTTAGTATTATCTTATCATTTTTTAATAAAATATAGGTAAAATTTAACAAAAATACAGAAAGTCGTCTGTCTGTGTTATAAATGCATTTTTTAATATTCCTAACAAGTTCTGAATACAAAAGGTTCGGGTATTTTATTCATAATGCACATACATTTTGTAAATTTACTCTAAAATGCTAATATCTTTATATAAAACACCATTTTGACTAGATAGAAGTATAAAAATAATGCATAATAAAAAAACATAAAAAAAAAATTAAACGAATATAAAAATGCGGTTTTAAATTATTGAGAAATTTTCTGAGTAATTTAGTTTTCACTTAAAATCTCAAATAATTTTGTTTTTACAGGTATCTTAGATCAACTTTATGTTAAAATGAAAAACTGAGATCGTATTTTCTAGATGGATAGAGTGACACAGTGTTTTTTTATATGTATGCTTTCTTCGAGTAAATAGTCATATAATTCTAATAAGTTATAAAGGAGGAAAGACAAAAAGACTTTAAAAGTATATTGCGGGCTTTATTCTTTTTTAATAAAAAAAAAACTTTTTTTACGTCACGTCACTCTTCTCTCATAGATACCATTTATTAACACATTGCGTTTTAAACTTTAGTAATTTCTTACAAACGTCATGCTTTTTTAAATTAGTAATGACTAGTAAACACTAACAATAATAAATTGAATTCACCAATGAGACATCAGAATAATTATCAACTGGTAGATGGATCATATTCGAACTTGGCCATTATACGAAAACAAAGTCATGTCACAAGGACTACATTTGAAACAGTAATGCAACTTTTAAAAACCTATGAAGAGACTGAACTCCGCAAAATCATTAAAACCGAGCACCATAAACTGCGAATAATCACGAATCTTGACCGACAAGCACTAGCAATAGAGTATTCGGTTTCAACGAACTTAGTTTTTTTAGGCTTGCAATACTAATTTCATACGGTAGCGGTTTAAAGACCTTTTCGAACTTTTAATTACTCTCAACGGACGCCAAATAAAACGTAACGGCAATGTGTTAAGTGAATTATTAAAATAATATATTACACCTAAAAAATAACATATAGTAATTAACGAGATATAAATAAGTAATATAGACTATTGTCATATTTTCTTTTTAACCAAACAAACAAACACAGTAGTACCAACATCAGAACCATGACATTGACATTTATGATAGACTAAACAATCGAGTTATTATTTCATGACATCTGTCAGTACAAAACACATAGATAACAATGATGACCCGAGATAATGGGAAATAAAACCAAGTACAGATAAAAAAAAAACGTCAACAGGAATTGCACACATTTGGAAAGTATCAAAAATCACTAAAACACAATATAATTATTTATACAACTACATAACCTTATTTCTTGCGCTTAACTATGTTCGCGTAACAATTGTTTCTTGTGCATGAACCAATATAGTCTAAACACGATTCATTTTTAAACGAAGCAGTGACGTTTTCTTGTTTATTTTTTTAATTATATGGCTTCTGCCAACGCTGATGATTGTGCCAATGTCAAATGTAATAATTTCTTAAATTGAAAAACATTTTTTTTCCAATATTTGACATTAGCATATAAGTGTTTTAATACATAGTACAAAAACCCTTTAAGCACACAAATGAACACTGCCTCGTTTTAAAGAAACTTTGCAAGTTAGCATTTATCAAATAAATCATCACTTCTGTGACAATAATAAAAAAAAAAACGAGCAACTATCATATATATTTTTTTTAATCTCAAAATCTATTCTCAACATTCAATAAGCTGGTAACATTGTCATCTTAATCTTTGGCTGATAGGTAAACAAGAAACACACACGACCGCATTCAATTAGCAAACGACACACAATCAATGTTGCCAACCTAATAAAATCCTGTTATACCGAGACATAACATTGGTCCGACATCGTCCTCCTATTCACGCAAAATTTTACACATGTCTTTTTTTAAACCACATTTATTTATATAATAATAATATATATATATAAGATTTTTTAAATATATATTTATACATATATGTTATAACTATGAATACGATGAACATTTCTTACTAGTATTCTTGATCGTCGACGCCGTTATCCTGTCCTTGCCTTTGGTTCTGATCGGACTTCTGCGGGCCCTTGCCCTGTCCGATCTGTCGCGACGACGAGAAGCAGAGTTTCATAACGAATGGGAATTTAGCACCTGGAAACAAAAAAAAACTCACTCTTATGGTAACGTTTTCAGTCATTCTGAAGCGATTATAGCTCAGTTTTGTGATAAATCTGAGCTTTCGTTGAAGGAAACCGTTCTGATGAAACTATAGCATCGTGGTAGGCCTTTAGCTAAGTCCGCCTGGCTAGCTACCACCCTCAAATTGAGACACCGTCGCCAAGCCCTCTAGGTTTAGCGTGTTAATAACCACCTTAGAGCACGTCGTCATTTAACAGCAGATGGGATCGTGGTCAAACGCTAAAAAGGTACAGGGAAATAAGACAACTCTGAAGGAACAATGGGAGTGTGTGTTCGATGCCGCGAAGGTTATCGTGCACTTGAATCGAATAATATGCCTGGAGTTTCAATGTCACAGAACATTGTTAAGATCGCGATACTCGCCTGGCTAGCTACCAACCCAGGACCTGATAATCTTGAAAGCAATTCTCCGTATGCTTATCGAGGGATTATAACTAGATGCTAAGCTTATTATACATATAAGATATAAGAAGTACAAACACACCTCATGTTTAAAGGCGATGGCACAATTGATAATTTATTTATTTATTTTAGTATCGTCAACATGACAATACACTAGTTAGTATATAAAAAGTAGGACTATTGTGATACATTATAAATGTAGTCATATTTAGAGACAACCACGGCGTGCTCCAACGATAAATTAAATGTTAAACTATTTTACATATTTAAAAATTTAACATACATAATATTATAATACAAAAACAAGGAAATTGAAACAAAAAGAGAGAAAAAAAAATACTGAAACAATTATAACTGTATTTTGTGAACAGACTGATTCTGATCGCTGTTTTGAAATGATTTCGTTTAGTTGAGAAAATGTCGCATGTTTTATGGTATGAGTTATATGACCTAGATATTCTGTAACCGAAGAGTAAAAGCTTAAATTAGTACATGAATGAGAAATATAAAATGGGACGTATTTATTCGATCTCGGAATCTGGGAAGTGATTAGTAATTTGTGGACAGTCAATTTTATCATGAAATATATTAAATAAAAACATAAGTTCTAATATTATTCTTCGATTATTTAAGGAGGAAAGCTAAATCTAGAATTGGGACCGACAATGGAACGCATCTGCCCGAAAGAATCGATAGCAGCACGTATCGAATTGAAAATGATGTCACGTAGTCAATAATAGGAAATATTAAATTAAATATTAAATCCCAGTTATGCTTATTTTGAAATCCGTTGTGATGACACTGAATTACTTTTAGTGCGATTGGGTAACTCTATCATAAATAAACGTGCGAATTACATGGGCGATTTCTATTTCAATAGGTTAGTAAAATTTCCTGGTATTGTAAAGTTTAAAATGATGAACATTCTCATTTGGATTCAAAAAGAAAATGCCCAACCACCACCTAAAAAAAATATTGTTTCCCTAGCATCTGACCAAAACAAAATTTGACACTAAATATTAGGTCTTTACCTATGAAATTGCCGTTTTGTATGAAAAATTTAAACAAATATTTTTCATGTATTTTTTTATTTGTATTAATCGAAGTAATCACCCATGCAATCAATGCATCTTTGCCAACGCAGTGGTAATTTATTGATGCCCTTCTTAAAGAAATCAGCTGGACGGGAGGCAACAAATTCTTCAAAGGCATTTTGTACTGCCTCTCGGGTATTGAATTTTCTTCCCGCCAAGGAGTTATCCAAATTCTGGAAAAAGTAGTAGTCTGTAGGCGCAAGGTCTGGTGAGTAGGGCGGATGACGGAGAACTTCCAACCCCAGTTCTTGCAACTTGGAGACCGTCTGCTGTGCAGTATGAGGTCGCGCGTTGTCGTGCAGAAGCAGCGGAGACGAGCGATTGACCAATGCTGGTTGGAGATGTGCCAGCTTCTCCATCATTGTGTTCAGTTCTTCACAGTACACATCTGCAGTAATGCTCACCCCGTTTGGTAAGAAGCTGTGATGAATCACACCGGCGCTAGACCACCAAACAGTGACCATCACGTTTCTAGGGGTAAGTTTTCGTTTAGGGCATTGTTTAGGTGCTGAACCAGGATCCAACCAACTTGTTGAGCGCTTGCGGTTATCAAACAGAATCCATTTTTCATCGCAGGTAACAATGCGGTTCAAAATTCCTTCATTTGTGTGTCTGTTGAGCAGTGCAAGGCACGTCTCGATGCGTACTTCGCGCTGGCGATCATTGAGTTCGTGGGGCACCCATTTGTCAAGCTTTTTTACCTTGCCAATTTGACGCAAATGGACTAATATTGTTTTGACGCTAACGTCGAAAGCTGCTGCTAATTCAGCCGTAGATTGTGTGTCATCAGCTTCCACAATCGCCTTTAATTCGTCATTGTCGACCAAAGTCTTCGGACGACCGCGAGGTTCATTTTTCAGGTCGAAATTCCCAGAACGGAAGCGAGCAAACCGATAACAGGTGGTGCGTTGATTTGTAGTGTTAGCTCCGTAAACGTCGTTGATGTTGCGTGCCGCTTGTGCCGCGTTGCTGCCACGACGGTACTCATATTCCCTAATTACTCGAATTTTTAACGTATCCATGATGACAAAAAAGATTGAAATGCGATGAAAATGTAACACTAATCAATAAACAAATGACTACTTTTGGAAAAAGAATTCCATGTTTTTAAAATAAAATTAATTTGAAATTAGAATTCTTAGCCAAACAAAAATTATTTTGATTTGAAATGGCCAGTACTGCAGAACAGCAATTTCATAGGGAAAGGTATGGAAAATCAAGTGCAAAATTTTGAAATTTAGACAATATATGAAATGAGAAATCAGAGAACAGTATGCGCTGAATTAAACGAATATTAATTATGAGGATTTCACCATTGATTGCTATTTTGGTAATTATTTGAAAGAGTCCCTATTTAAACAAAGACTCCTTTAGGATTTTTCAATTTCAGCATTAAGGACATAAGCAGCAAAAGACGCTGGATTGGCCGCATCTTAAACAGATTTACCAAAAACTTAATTTTTTCTAAATCACGTTTGTTGGACCGTATGTCAAAGATTATGATAATAACCGTTTTAAAAAAGCTACTACATACTTCAACCAACTGGGAAGAAAAGTATGAACGAATGTCATATCGACAAGTAGGAAAATATACAAAGGAAAAGAGTTTGACAGTTCTATGTTATGAACTGGTCCTGACAAAGGAGAGCCAAAATGAAAACATTCAGTACATACCAATTAATTTCAAAACTACTAACCAATAATTTGATCGTGAACACATTCAAACAGAAATGACACATTATAAAATTGACAGCGATAGATAACAAAGCAGAGTATTATAAAATGGTGACATTACCTGGATGCTGTATGGTGGCGTGGTTGCACGCCATGATCGCCATGACGGACTGCGAGATGTTCTGGAACTCCATTAGACCGGACGACGATCTGAAGAGAGATAGTAAATACGTTTAAAACCACAGGAAAATCAAATAAATATAAACATCGAGTAAAAGGAATGGAATCCTGATATTCACTTCCTGAAAAATCAGCCTTAGGTTATGATTAGATTAGGTCATAGGATACGTCCTGGACATTATCCGTCATAAAAGTTTGAATATCCACTGAAAAAAGTCCTTCACCGTTTTATTCAACACGCGGAATTATAGATAATGTTCACCATTTTGTGAGCGAATGTATCAAGAATAATAATATTAGAATAAATTTATTTACAGAATGTAATTCAAATAAACTGGATATCGGTAGCAAAACCATTGCAGCGAAACCTTTGAGTGGGATTGCTAAAATGCCATGTGAAATGAGTAAAAGATGATTGTATAAAAGAAGATGTGCGAAAAACTTAAGCGTTAGTATAATTAAGTTATGATGGACTCGTATTAAATGTTGAAATTCATAAAGTAAAATTCCTCACCTTTCGCTCTTCAGCGGGAATTTGGAGATAGTATGTGGTGGAGTCACTCCATAATCCTTAAACACCTGCAACAGCTGGTCATCGGACACGTCCGGGGGCGTGTTGAAGAAGTGGAGCACCTGGAATCCGGAATACGTTTGGTACATCAGATGGTTTAATAATATTCCTTTGAAGTGCTCGTAGGGACACAGCCCGTGTCTAGATCGAGCATAGTATTAAGTTACCCAGTATGTGCTATGTGGTGTAATAGTACGGACGCGCAATAAATATTACCTTGAAGATTTCCATGTATTTGTTTTTTTTGGCAGTAAGTAAGCAAACAATATTACAAGTCTCCTGCGATGGTTTGAATGTTCTAACAAGATGGTGATCCTCTTGTCAGAACTTTCCAGGAAGTTATTGTGGCATCTCAGAATTCATGCTCCGTAGTATTATTTTCCATCCTCTTTAGTTATGCACATAATCCGAACTATATTACGAAAAATTCCAACAATATTACTAAATATAGAGCCAAATAACACAAGATTATGAATAAAATATGACTATATTTACATGGCAGACTAACAACCCGACAAAAAAAAAACGTTAATGTATTAAGTTTTCCTATTGAAGTACCGATATAAATAGAACCCTGTATAATACTCCACACCTTTATGATGATAGAGTATCCCCTCTTGCTTAGTTTAGTCTCTTTTAGTTGAAAACTTGTCGTGTATCATCACAGGTATTCCGGTTAACTTCAGTTACTATTTCACATTTAACGGATTAATATCTTCGGTTGCTGCATCATCATTAACCGTTTGACGCTCTGATCGAAAATTCGTCACAATTAGAGACTAAATGTTATTATGCATTTTCATATGCGGGTTGTATGTGGTATGTGGTATTGTATGTATAAATTGTACGTTATAAGTGGTAACACCGTACGTTATTTCCGTGTAACTCTAACAATTTATACAGCACACGTGAAAATTAAGGTTCGTTACGGTGGTAGAGCCATGCTGAGTAGTCCGGTGAAGCTGTTAAGACCTTGCTAGGTCAATAGCGTAGTCAGTTCGAAAAAAAAAAAAATAGAGCCACGCTGAAGCTGTTACTGGTTTCAGCATGAGTGTGTCGGCTTACCCGCGGTACTACCACCCGACACACAGAAACACCCACCTCAACTAACAGTGCACGCATTGTTGCGTTTCGTTCGGTCAGTGAGAGCACCGGAGGCCCACCTCCCCTCTGCTTTTCTCTCCTTCCTCCATTTCCCCCAAACACAGGCTGGCAACGCACTTTCGACTCCCCTGGTGCTGTTAGTGTCTATGGACGATGGTGATCACTTAACATCAGGTGACCCATCTATTTGTTTGCCTGCTATGAGTCATACTCAACATGAGTAGATACTAACCAATGTGTATTTTGACGATTTATTCGAATTTTCAAAGAGCTATAAGTAACATATTTTCTAATTATCAGAATATTTGTGAACGTTTCTCACTTATTTCCAAATACAACATACCTTTGATGGTGGCTGTATTCTGTTCTTATGGATGGACGCCGGTGTCATGAATCGATTGTTCTTATTGCCCACATAGTCTCTGAACGAGGGGCTTTTGTCCCTCAGCGGGTAAGGGTTCATCACCTCCGAAAGGTAAGCTTGCTTCGAGAATCTGTAATAGAGATGCCATTTCTACTGTCAGTTTTTAAATTGAAACGTTTTTTTCCCATCGCCTGAATTTTTTTCGTTCATCTATCGCATGTCACAATACAAAGGGCGCGCGACTGCAAAGTAGGGGTAAAGGCTAATATATCAGCCGAATAATCGTATTTATTATGTATTTCGTACTCTAATACAAAGACTGAAATTATATAATGTACAGTTGGATATCGTGTCTACTATAGATTTCTTACTATTCTTCCAATTTTCCAATTCTTAAGTGAAGATTAATAACGCGATATTAATAACCTAAATCGAATAATTAACTGAAAGTTTTATTTTGTTATTTCTGAAATTGTAATGCCTACTATCCAAGACGAAGTTTCATTTGCATCGTTGTTCCATAAAACCACAATAATATTATTATTTTATTATCCTTCATTAAGACGTCCTTCGACTTTAGTTTATAGTTGAAACGTAAACAGCAAATTATGCACTTTCAAGTTAAAAACTAGTCGGGAAGAATATACTAATGTGTTCCAAAAATTACAAAGGAAAATCCCGATCTTTTTCAAATCTTAACCGGTAACGATATTTAAACACACGATCGAATAACAACATCAGATATAAATGGCTTAAACGATGCTGTAGAAGATAAAAATAAAATTAATCGTTTGAAAGGAATTGTTTCCTTTATCAACTCTACATACGCCAGGGTTAAAGTGTAATCGCCAACGGAGACGTTGTTAAGATTCTGGACACATCTCTCGACTGAAAGACCGTCACCCATTTGCACCATCGCCGTACCCTCTTTGGTTTTCAGGAATTTTATCTGAAAGCAAAGAAGACCAAACTTTGATTCACTTACCTGCATGATCATGACGTTATAGGTCTTGATCTGCTTCGCACAATATTCTAGAATTTTCCTAACTTTCCTATGGAAATAACATAAGAAAAATTTTCTTGCTTTTTTAGAATTTCATAACTCTGGGACAAATGGATTTATAACAGTGAATAATACATATTTTTATAGAGAATTTAACGCTGCAAAAAAACGCTTATTATGATATCTCGTTATATCTATCGGATTAACAGTTATTTGAGCTCAAAATTTCTCACACAATAAATAAATAAATTTATACAATAAATCTTTTTCACACATAGCAGAATAGTGTAATTTGAGAAAATTCGAGAATATCATTGATTTCATTAAAGTTGTTTTTTATATTATAACATATGTTTTTACCTACAGGACAAGCTTCTTAAACGCAGTTAATCTAATTAGTATGTCAGCACTTCATTGTAAACAAAAAAAGAAGGGGGGGGAATATTGGGGGGGGGAAAAAAGGGGGGAAAAAGGGGAAGAAAACAAATTTTAAAAAAAAAAAATAAAAAAAAAAAAAAAAAAAAAAAAAAAAAAAAAAAGGAAAAAAAAAAAAAAAAAAAAGAAAAAAAAAAAAAAAAAAAAAAAAAAAAAAAAAAAAAAAAAAAAAAAAAGAAAAAAAAAAAATAAAAAAAAAAATTTTTTAAAAGGGCAAATATGTCTATACTATTAATTGTGGAATAATCTTTGAGGACAAATAGAACAGATTTTGTTTCAAATTGCTTTTCTCGGAATATCTATCTGACTTGAATTTCTCATAAACACCTCCCGGCAAACAAATTTATTCTTGGTACAAAACTCTTGGAAATAATGTATTATCTAAATGTATTAGGAATTCACAGTACACCGAGATTGTTTATGATCAAAACAGATATATTGAGATATACATTAAAATCGGAGTTTAGAAATGACTAATTGCTACTATATAAAGTCTAAAGTACACATTGTATACATACTCTGACAACGTTCCCGTAAAGGCAGCACAGGTTGAAGAGGCGATCAGCGTTAATCGTCTGCGGATCCAGTCCGTACACCATCATGACAGCGCCCTGCTGCGGCGGTCCACTCTGACGATAAAAGCAAATTAAACTTATCAATCTATGTGGTTTAATGTATGTAATCTATATTAAGCAACAATATATTAAGATAGCTTTAAGATTCCGTTTGGGGCACTATCCGTCGGAAAGTTTTGCACACTTAAGAAGGAAAGGGGAATCTCTCAACTGCGATGTATGTAGAAAAATTGATTATGTGCATCACGTGATGATAGATAGAGTGTGCCAAAAACAGTATCGAGATTCGTCGATGAGTAGTGTGAGATTTCGTTTCCAGAACATAGGTATTTGTCACAGCATCTTGACTGAACACAGTTCGGGTGAAGCTAAGATGCTGTACGACTTGGTAATGATACCTCATCAGCGACTTTCCTGATGGACTTAGAAAGAATGGGGAACAATAGGGCTAATATAATGGAATAAAAGCCCCTAAAAAATTAAAAATAAGCAAAATGTATGTAAACGTATCATTCCAGGACGGCTGCACCTACTTAACTTATTCTTTTTTATTGTTTGTAATAGTTAGCATAAGGTTTATGTCAAAGAAAATTTTGAAAAATTGTTTCAATTGTTGACAAAATAGACAGATTGACGTTTTGTTGTAACTTCATTGCATTACATGGTAGCACTGTAAATGGAAGTTTGTCTGATTTGCTTCGGTAGCTGCTATATTACTATAAATTAATATATTATTAGGTCTTTACCTATGAAATTGCCGTTTTGTATGAAAAAATTTAAACGAATTTTTTTCATGTATTTTTTATTTGTATTAATCGAAGTAATCACCCATGCAATCAATGCATCTTTGCCAACGCAGTGGCAGTTTATTGATGCCCTTCTTAAAGAAATCAGCTGGACGGGAGGCAACAAATTCTTCAAAGGCATTTTGTACTGCCTCTCGGGTATTGACTTTTTTTCCCGCCAAAGGGTTATCCAAATTCTGGAAAAAGTAGTAGTCTGTAGGCGCAAGGCCTGGTGAGTAGGGCGGATGACGGAGAACTTCCAACCCCAGTTCTTGCAACTTGGAGACCGTCTGCTGTGCAGTATGAGATCGCGCGTTGTCGTGCAGGAGCAGCGGAGACGAGCGATTGACCAATGCTGGTTGGAGATGTACCAGCTTCTCCATCATTGTGTTCAGTTCTTCACAGTACACATCTGCAGTAATGCTCACCCAGTTTGGTAAGGAGCTGTGATGAATCACACCGGCGCTAGACCAACAAACAGTGACCATCACTTTCCTAGGGGTAAGTTTTCGTTTAGGGCATTGTTTAGGTGCTGAACCAGGGTCCAACCAACTTGCTGAGAGCTTGCGATTATCAAACAGAATCCATTTTTCATCGCAGGTAACAATGCGGTTAAAAATTCCTTCATTTGTGTGTCTCTTGAGCAGTGCAAGGCACGTCTCGACGCCTACTTCGTGCTGGCGATCATTGAGTTCGTGGGGCACCCATTTGTCAAGCTTTTTTACCTTGCCAATTTGACGCAAATGGACCAATATTGTTTTGACGCTAACGTCGAAAGCTGCTGCTAATTCAGCCGTAGATTGTGTATTATCACCTTCTACAATCGCCTTTAATTCGTCATTGTCGACCAAAGTATTCGGACGACCGCGAGGTTCATTTTTCAGGTCGAAATTCCCAGAACGGAAGCGAGCAAACCAATAACAGGTGGTGCGTTGGTTTGTAGTGTTAGCTCCGTAAACGTCGTTGATGTTGCGTGCCGCTTGTGCCGCGTTGCTGCCACGACGGTACTCATATTCCATAATTACTCGAATTTTTAACGTATCCATGATGACAAAAAAGATTTAAATGTGATGAAAATGTAACACTAATCAATAAACAAATGACTACTTTTGGAAAAAGAATTCCATGTTTTTAAAATAAAATTAATTTGAAATTAGAATTCTTAGCCAAACAAAAATTATTTTGATTCGAAATGGCCAGTACTGCAGAACGGCAATTTCATAGGTAAATACCTATTATTACATCTTTCTTCTGCTTGTAAGAGAAACTTAGAGAACTAATTTGGGCCCTTGTTTATTACTTCATCTGCAACCCTTCTTTATTTCATACAAAGTTCAGTATTTTCTTCTTTCACAAATCATCTTTCCGCTTCTTTACATAGATAAATGATGAGCCTGAAGCCTCGTTGACAGAGTCCCAGAGGTTGGACATTTTGGTACAACAAGACATTTCGAATATTTAAATTACCTGATTCGGACCCTGCATCGATGGATGGTGCATCGGTGGTGGTGGGACGAATCCCTCTCCTCCATAGCCTTCTGGTCCATAGCCGCGACCGTCACGCTGTTAATAAAATAAACATTGGTTAATATTTTTTACATATTAATATCGTGGATTGATATTCTAAACACGCGTACGGTCTGAGTGTATCTGCGTTCAGCCTTCGGCTTGCGCGCCACTCAGGACACTTACGTATTAATGCATCTTTTTAACACGAACGCCGGACGCGACGCCCCGCTCGATGCTCGATTTAAGCTATCGCTAATCCCTCGCTACAATCGAGTGTCGAGCGTGGCGTCGCGTCCGGCGTTCCTTTCAAACATATGCATTAATACGCGAGTGTCCAGAGTGGCGTGCGAGCGTCGTTCTTGGACGCTGAACGCGCCACACGCGACGCCACGTTCGACGCTCGATTTAAGCGTACAATCTGTACGTACACTAAGATAACGTAAACTTTCCGATAGTGACAATTATTCTGATAGTTAAATCAATTATCACTGAGACATAATGGGTTAATCAAGATCAACTAAGCATATGAAACACGGTCAAAACATTTTACTTTCACCCACACAACAGTACAGTCTTATGGCTTAGTAGTATAAATGGGAAATTTTAATTCTGATAAAACTTGTTAATATTAAAGTGGTCCACGAAAACAAAACTTCATAGAGATTGAAGACCGGAAGAAATAGCAAAAAAAGAACACTTTATGGTTCACGACAAAATAGGAACACGTTAAAAAACGAAAAGTTTTGGTCATTCGAGCATACATTGCAAGAGCCATAGTATCTGTCTAGTACACACAACTCAACCTTTAAATTAGTGGTTAATATAACTGTAATCATTATAAACGAAATATGATATGGATAATTAACAAAATAAAATGATTAGATAAACAGTGAAAGGTGTTTAATACGTTGTCACGTTTCGTTATGGCTTTTACGTTGTAAAACAGCAATCGAACCTTGAATTTGGTTAATTAAAAGCTTTCCCATTTACGATGGGTTTGTAATTTTTATTGCCTATACACGAACACGCAATAAAACATCGAATACGGCTAATGGACGAAATTCGTAATTAAATACCATTAGGACTATGACATAAAACTGTTTTTGCAAATCGTGTGTGGAATTTTCTAGTATTAACATATTACAAGCGAAATGCGCAAATTAATCAATTTTTTTGGAAAATTAAGAAAAAAGTGAACGGTCGTAGTAAAATACAAAAATAATATTCACCATGAAATGAATGCTATGCTATGAATGCACCATGCTACCATAGCAATATTTTAGTCATATATATTGTCATCATTTTTTGATGCTTGCCGGCAAACCAACTGACAAGTTGAAAACCTCTTTTGTATACACTTTATAGAAGTTAACCTTTGACCACTTTGATGATAAACGGCGATTTGGTCTAAAAGATGGTAAAAATGCTAAACCTAGAGAGGGCTGGCTCTCGAGAGCAACTGCCGGAACACACCAACAGGTGCATGGAGAAAAATTTTCAGCTTGACAGTGGTAGCTAGACAGGCGGACTTAGAAAAATCTTCGAATCGGTTTTCTTTCTTAAGCATTGCGAAAACGGCTTACTTAACACTAGATTAGGTTACTACAGATGATAGACATTTAAATATTGACAGAGTAGAGCATCTGAATTCCAACTAAGACGCTTCTGTAATAGTTGAAATTGTTAGTGGAAATAAACACATACCGGATGATGAGGTGGAGGCGGACCATGTCTGTCCTTCATCAAACCTGGCGGCGGAGGCCCACCGCTACCGTAGTCCATGTCTGTAAAACCAAAATTATATACATACAATTAATATCAACAAATGAAAAAACAATCTAAATTCTCTTAACCCTATTGACACGATAATATCGACAAAATGCTTCGGATCTCCTCGTAACTCGAAAAAAATAGTGTCGTATTCTAAAGATTTATAAGAGATTATGTCATTTGATAATGACTATCTTATTTATATCATCAGTTGAATAAATTAGATCATCTCGAAGGTCGTTTTATATTGTATAATAGAAATGATTTATGAAGACTCCTCGACAGTTTTATTAAAGTAATAATTATACGAGTTTATTGGAACTTTAATTATTATTTATTATACTACAATTTAGATATTGGTGAGCGAAATATCGGGAAATACTTTGACTAAATAACGAGAACAGAGATGAATTCTTTTGTAATGAACTTGCTTTGTTTGGACGTAGATCTCACAAGCTGTTGCAGGATATCAATTTTTATCGACGAGTGCCTTCAACTATTGAAGAACTTTAACACAATGCTAACGTAATTTGATTACATTGAATTTCAATCTCGTATATATCGGCATGTATTACACTTTTTCTCAGACAAATATAATATGCAGGTTTATTATTTTCATTCCATTTTGAAGCATTTCTGTGGCGTATATAATTTTTGCCATTCGCGTGTTTAAAATAAACAATTCAGATTCATCTGTCTAATGCCATTGGGAACACATTAGGTAAATTTCATTAACACGTTCAGTGTCAAGCCATTTTTGTTTGTCATATCCTTCAGCTCATCTGATATTTTGACAAAAAACCAGATGTAATTACCATATAATATTACGTTACAGTATCATACGTAACACGATAAGTAATTCCTTCGTTTTCAACAGTTTATCAAATAGTGTACCGCGGGAGGTACAACACATGACCAAGTCTAACGTGTACCATCGATGGCACACGTGACCTAAAAAACAAGTGTAACGTGTACCACCGGTGGTACACGTGACCTAAATATTTAGTGTAACGTGTACCACCGATGGTATACGTGACCCAAAGGTCAAGTCTAACATGTACCACCGGTGGTACACGTCCCACGGAAATTGTTAACGAATGGATATTTTATAATTGTAGATTTTCACTTTTAAATTAAACAACAGTTTTTTTTTATATTGTCTATTAAAGGAAAAGTTATTGCGCTGTCCATGTCCCGAATTGTCGATAATTATTGAACGACATTTTCTAACGTCATTTCATTCGCTTTCACTAATAAAAATTTATCTTGACTCATAATAACACATTATAATAAATATAGAGAATAGGGTGGCCCAAAAAAGAAAAAAAATATATATTTTTTATTTTCAAGTCTCTTATGAAAACATTTTAGTTTATCATACTTCTAGAGGCACCATCAAATATCAAATAGGTCAAAAAAATATTTAAGAGGTTGCTAAAATTTTTAAGAACATTCAAAATGGTCGAAAATCCATTTTTTTAAAGCGTGTCTGAGTAGGCTCTTGGAACGTGATAACTAACATATTTTCATAATATAGTCGAAAAAAACGAAGTTCCATTTTTTTTGGGCCACGCTAAAAGAGGATTAAACTATACAAAGGAAATAACATGCAAGGGAATTGTTAACATTTTTTGAAATAAAAGTCATGTGTTGTGCTCGATATAAGTATTTATTCTTGTAAAGAGTGTCGCGTATGAGTTACAATTTTGAAAAATGAATGATGATAGTTGTTTTAATACAGTAGAAATAAATACTTAAACATAGATAGTATTTATTTATAATCGGATTTGATATAAGCCAATAAAATCAGAATTCAAGTAACTTATCTTTCATAAATGTAAACAACAGTAAATTGGATTAACTTTATTTACTAATTTAATTTAGATGTAAAATTTCGGTGGTAAATCATATTCACAGATTTAGTATAACCTAATCTAGAATGTTTTTATTGTGAATTATAACACCCTGTTATGGATTGTTCCGAATTTTAAAAATGAAAATTATTATTTTAATACGAAAGCATTTCATATTCGTAAGTTAAATGAACTTAATCAAGATAGAATGAATATGAATAGAAATTGAAAATGACTTGAATATTTATGAATTACAATAATTCCGGTAAGATTAAAAATATTTCATAGCGAAATTGATGCTAAAAAATATATTTAATCTAATATTAATTCCTTTATTATAATAATAACCATTACTATTACTAGTTTTGTGAAGGTGGTCGTTATAATTTAGGTTAAAAACCAAAATTACACTAAAATTTATTGTTGATGAATGTAATATAACCCTACTCATATGTTGTCAGTGATAGTGTTACACTGAGATATAACAATTTCATTTCTATTAATGTCATAGCAAGGAGAACTTGTGTCACTTCAAATATATCTTTAATATATACCAAGATGATTGAGTAACGTTAATTAAAAAAAATACGATTATTTTTGCAGTTTCATTAAAAAATATCATACAGATTTTAATGTTTCTTACATGTTATAACAACGTTCGGAGTAATATGTTTAAAGTGGATGTCGTCTTTTCAAAGGTAACCAGTATTAATTAAGGAGTAAGTATTTTAATATCAAATGTTATAAATATCAGTCTGAGGAAAGTTCACAGGAAGACAAAACACGTGCAAGTATATTTCCCCCGTGCGAGAGTTACAATCTTATCCATAATTTAATTATGGAGTGTAGAGGTAAGGAGAGCCATCTCTATGTATGAAAAAATGTCCGTCACTTTATGCGTTAAATTAGGGTAGCGCCACAGTAGCGACAGGATTCGTTATCGCTCAACATTATAAAAGTAAACACTCAAAAATCACTAAACCTACTATTTAAAGTTCGCAAAAATTCTATCGCACTCCACGTTATCTTAGAGCAGTTATTTTAGATTATACTAGTTGTGCCCGCGACTCCGTCCGCGTGGAACCTAATATAACAAACAGTGACTAATAAAATAATCTGAATATATTAAGTACATTTACTTATCTAGTTTTCTCTCGTAGTTAAGTCGCGTCGTCGTTAAAATTACCGTAACTTTTCATAGAGTAAACCGATTTTAATCAAAACAAGATTACCTGTTACTCGAGAATATGATTCATGATATTCTTGGTTTTATCATGAACACGGTATTTCAAGCAGTGATGCGTGTTCAAACAAACAAACAGACAGACAGACAGACAGTTGTTTAAAAAAATGATTGAAATGTATTTTATTATTTATACACAAGACACCTGGAACAATTTTTTTCACAATAATCTAAAAAGTACAGGTACGGTAGTTTTACATTCTTATTATATGTATTATGTATAGATTTACAAGGTTATTGCGGACTATCCATAACCTTTGCCTATGCTAACGCCATTTTGGAGAGTTCTGGTACTATTATTTAGTGCTTAAAGCTGGACATCTTTTCAATATGTCCCCCATATGTGATAGTTCTCCTTACGTCTAGGCTCCATAAATTCAAATGGTAGAATAGAACACTCAATAACTAATAACTACATTGGGCACTCGTAATAAAACCATGCTAACATCTATGTAGGTATATATATCGTAGCAAATACAAAAAAAATCAAGGACATCTATTGTAACATTAATGGTCATACTTAAACACCGTTTTGTGACATACACCTATGTACTTAATACACACCATTTTGCAAATGATCACTTGAATGCTGACTGTGTTGACTGCAAGAGTCTTCGCTGCACGATCTGGCGGCAGCGGCTAACGATGTCGACGGTGGATCTGTTGATATTCGATTTAATTCCTTTCGCATTTATCCCACTATCATCTGAACTGGTGATTTAGTAATTTTTAATTCGATATTTATCATTTGTCCGTACTGTAATTGTTTCGTGTGCTTTCTGTGAACGTTTACCGTGACTTGGTTTGTGTCTGATGGCAGAGTCTCTCTTGTTCTCATTTATTTTATTTCTATTTTTGGCAACCAATCTTCTAATAGACTATTGCTGCCATTGTCGAATAGGTAAAGATACTAAACGTTTCTTGCGATCATTTCAATATTCTAACAATAGGGTGTCCCCCTTGTTAGAAATTTTCAGGGAGATTTTGTGGTATCCGAGAATTCATGCTGCGTGGTATTATCTCACTTGTGCACAACAACCAAAGTGTATTACGTAAAACACTACCGATATTACAAAATATAGAATCAAATAACACAAGATTATGGATATAATAAATCCACTACACGAAATTCCAAGATACCGCCAAAAGCTCCATTCGAATTGATGTATTGTATAGAATTCTATCTGTAATGTTGTTTGAAGGTATTGCCGACTGCGTATTTTCAGTCCTAAATGTTTTGTTAAATTACGCTAACGTAAACTTTCACGTGTGGAAACCAATCAGTAAAATTACACAACGTAATAATATTGATCAATGCGATAGAATGTTTGTATGTTCCAACGTTACACTGTCCGTCCAAAATGCATTTAACCGCCGCTATATTGTGTACGGAAGCCATTACCGTGCCCGATAAAGAACCCACTCGGAGGGAATGCGGACAGAGTTAATAGTTTAAAAGGGTCCTTTTCAACTCGGCAATTGTATTACGAAAATAAACTAACATGTTGTCGGATAGTTCATATTTTAAGAACGAATTTGCGAGACTAGCTCGTGCAGTTTTGCAGAGAAGTGACAAGCACTTAAGAGCGTATTGTCGTAGCACACTGTATTCCTCCGAAGAGTTAAAAACAATATCTATAGTAATATTATAAAGCAGGAGGGTTTGTTTGTTTGGTTGAATGCGCTAATCTCAGATAGTACTCGTCCGATTTGAAAAAAATATTTCAGTGTTAGATAAGTCAATTATCGAGGAAGGCTATAGGCTATATTATATATCATCAAGCTAAGACTAATAGGATCGGGGCACCAACGAAGAATGTTTTAAAATCACGGTGTTTCCTCCTTTTGAGAGGTTTCGCTGCGTGTTAGCGTTAACCTAAAGTAACTATTCCACGCGGACGAAGTTGCGCGCAGAAGCTAGTATATTATTATTTATAACAGCAATAGAAAAGTAACTACATATAGAGTAAAATGTATTTGGACAATAATACTACGGTAATTTAACTATGAAATACTTATGGAATGTAACACAGCATCTTTATTCAAATTTACTTCATTTGGAAACTCCTGAAAACTATTCCTATTTTATGATAGCGAAATGAAGAAGCAGTGTAAGTAAAATAGATATTTTAAATCAAAATCGCGATGAGGAAAGAACAAATTTGCAGTCTGCACTTAATACCAGTATGGGTAAGCAAATGTGGTATCGCATCAAAATGATTTGTCTTTAAAGGAACTAGCACATATATCGTAACTGTTATTTACTTTTACAAGAACAGAAATGTAGATGAAGAAAAATGTAATATACCTAATTACTTAAAGAGTTTCTCATATTACAAAGAAATTATATTTGATATACTGTTCCCATAGTATTAACAGAATTTTTGATATTATATCTGCTACGACGAAAAAACTAATAAATGTAATTGTACCCGTAAGTAGAAATTCTATCCAATAAATGTAACAAAAGTATTTAAAAATGACAATGAAACCCCTTTTTAAGTACAATATAAATGAAAAAGTAATTCGCTAATGGAAAAAGTACCTTCAGTTCTAAGAAGAGGATGAGAGATTACGTCAGATGAGGAAACGTTAACGCTTTTGAAAGTAAGAAACTAATATCTAATAGAAAAACGATGAGATCAGTTTCGTTTGTGATATACGAAATATATCTTCGAATGAATGAGTAATCATTAATAAAGAAACTAATTGTAATATTAAACTATATAAGTTTCAGTACTGCAAAGAACTAGGAAGTATTAACTTTTCAATAATAATACGTAAGTCCTTTCACGATAATTATCTTTCATTATATGTCATAGGAGGCAAACGAACAGGTGTGTCTCCTGATGTTAAGTGATCACCACCGTCCATATACACTAACAACACCAGAGGAGTCGCAAATACGTTGCAATCCTGTCTGTTCGCGCATTTTCATATTCTTTATATGGGTGGATCGCGATTCCGGGCTCGCGCGATCGCGACGTCTACAACGGACAGTTGGGCTCCTTAACCTGTAATGTGAACTTTGCGCTGCCGGATTTTATTGGTTTATGTGTTGTTTTTTGGCCTTTAATTGCAATTATAAACATTTTATAAACATTGTGTGTGCGTGTATGTGACCGTGCATATAAGAACAACAGCGAGAACGATCTACAACAGCCAGGTTAGTGGTCTACCTTGTATGGGGGTTATGGAAATGCCGAACTGAGGGACAAATCAGGCCATCCCGGGTCCTTTAGCCTTTTTCACAAACAGTTTGACAGCAAAAGACAGTTTGTGGGGTATGGAGAGTGGGGAGTGGAGGAGAGGTGGGTCTCCGGCACTCTCACTGACCGAACGAAACGCAACAATGCAAGCATTGTTACTTCACGTCGGCTTTCTGTGAGAGGGTGATACTACCCCGGACGAGCCGACCCATTCATGCTGAAACCAGTAATAGCTTCAGCGTGGCTCTACCACCTACCAATATCTTTAAAAACCACATAATGGTTTTGAGGCTAAGTCGAAAAGCTGGCAGACTGTCAAGAGCCTTCATTAATAACAAAACAAAAGAGATGGAACCAATGAAAGTATTAAAATTCTACGCAAATATAAATAAACAAACAGAAGCGATTTATTATTGCAGAGATACTTTTCATTTTTACGCGTATATTACATTCGTAGAATAACATTTTGCAAATATTCTCTCACACCTGTACCCACACGAGTTTCGCTTTAAAATGAATGGGAGCACTCGGCGTGCACCTTTTTTCATACTATCATACCCCGCCTCACAATAAATGTTCGTATTCAGACGCACTCGTATATGAGCAGAAAAGCGATACGGTTCAGTGTACTGAAAATTGAAAAATATTCAACATATCGCGCTACTGGTAACGAATTTTTATTGCCTTTTTTAACTTTCCTTAGCGGTACCCCATCTGAGTGCTTTTTTGCAATCTTTAAAAATGTTTGTTGTTTCGTTCAATGTCTTATTATATTTGGTTGTGGGTGACAGCAGCTGAGGTGGACACCATATTCCTACTACAAAAACGGGCAGTTTGGGCAATTTATATAATGGGGCCTCGCGTATCATTAAAGGCCAAGTTTCAGGAATTCAGTATTTTAACTCTGCCCTTCCAATATATTCTTGATAATCTAATTTATGTTAGCAAAACTTAGCTAAGATGGATTTAGTAATAGACCAACATAATTTAAATATTTACAACAGTAACTAATGAATTGGTCATTCCATGTTTCGGGCTCACTAAGACCAGTGACAGTTTTTTAGCTAACAATGTTAGGTTGTATAACAAAGTCCCTAACCACATTACCGATTTGCCGGATAGTGAGTTCATAGTGAATGTTAAGCGAATTTTATTGTCTAAAGGCTATTATTATAAGGTGGATCAATACGTGAACGATGGTGATGTGTGGAAATGACGCCAATCTTTGTGCACATCACCAAAAATGAGTGTAACTATCTATGTTTGTAAAAATATGTATCATGAAAAGATAAACTAGATCAGGTTTCTTGCCGGTTCATCTCAACGACTGAATTGTTTTCCGAACCAGTGGTAGTTTTGACGTTCATAAGCGCTTTCTAAGGGCCTAAATTTAATATTTTTGTTGATGGAAATCTATTACAGCTTGAGAGTGTTAGATTTTACGTAAGGTTATAAATTGGGACAGCATCACCACTGCCTTTAAGTTTTCTATATCGAAGTCTGAAGGGTATTGACAAATCGCTCTGATAGACGTCCAACACGTTCCTCAGAGCTAGTAGGAGTATATGATTGATCTAATTTAAAACTGAGTGAGTTAAATTACAATGTACCAATAACAAAAGGAAAGGGTATTCATGTATAAAAGATATGCCGGGTCCCGGAGTCCTGGGATACGTGAGGTTGGGTCGATGAACTATTAAATGTTGAATAAAATTTAAATTTGAATAAAACGGGTGGGAAGCGCGAGAGAACGGGAACTCACACCGTTCGCTGGAGGAAATTAGATTCATCTCATATGTGAAAGACTACTTTGCTCGCGAATTCGGTTTTGCAATGTAGCAGTTTATATTAATTTATATAAGTAAACGTAATATATAAATAAAAATCAATTGCCTAATGTAAATGTCAGCGCATCGCTTCATAACGGCTGGACTCATTTGGCAAATCCTTTTTTTGTTGTATTTTAAGGAACTGAAATAT
Source organism: Antheraea yamamai (assembly GCA_036509395.1). Lineage (NCBI taxonomy): Eukaryota > Metazoa > Arthropoda > Insecta > Lepidoptera > Saturniidae > Antheraea > Antheraea yamamai. Next base: position 2,080,434 of record AP028447.1, read on the forward strand.
TGGAGTTAAATAATCTCCATATAAAATTTTGAGTGTGTGATTGAAACAGAATACAGCGGGCAGATCTGCAAAAACGTTGACAGAATTGACAGATTATTGATGTTCAGTTGGAATGTCATTACATTATATAGTCGTAAAATAAAGGAAAAATTTGGTCTCATTATCTTCTGTAGAATACTCGTCGCGAAGCCGGGGCGAGTAGCTAGTTTAAAATAACTTGAAAAATATTATAAAATTTGTTCAATGTAGAAACCACCTTTGACTGTCAAGTTATCTAAACTACTGAAGCTACTAATATACCAGGTGGCAGGTTAGTCGTTTGCAATATTCTAAGAGATGATAGTGCATGGTCACATTTAACATATAAAATAATAATATCAAAACAAATACTAATAAACAACAAAGAGAACTTATAAGTTAAAGTTTGTTCTAAGACTTTCAAAAGTATTGATACAAACGTAATAATCCTAGGTGCTATGACCAGTGCCAAAATCGGCAAGGGGCGACGCGGAGTTAATAACCTTCGATAATAAACTCTTTTGTTTTGTTTATGCTGTTCCCACGTTTTTTTACACTTCACTTTCACTTCACCCGACGGTCATTGGCACTGTGCTTTAATATAGACGCATAGACGATTGAGTATAATTCTTGTATTTTTCGAGACAATTAGTTCAAATATTAAGCACCTATTTCTTTATTGATTTAGAACCAGAAACGACTAACGAGGATCCTGTAAAAATATTGCGAGCGACTAACCAATCGCTTGGTAAAATTTGGACATATATGTACTTTTATGCTAAGAAAAGATTTTTTATTAATAAATTCTGAAGCGAGTGAAATAATTTATGAGTGTTGTGTAAGTTTTCAATGTAATTATAATGTCAGCTGGTATTAAGTACTTACTGTATGGCTGAGGTCTTCCGCCAGTGTACTGCGGAGACTGTAGAAGTGGGGCGCTTCGCTGCACCGGTTGGGCTTCATCCGACACTATTGACAAAGAAATAATAACATTTAACATAATATAATTATCAAATCCTCAGGCAGAATACACAGGGAGTATACTAGAAATAAATATTCGTCAATTATTATCATTCCATGTGCAGTTTTTGCAGACAGTGGACGTTTCGTCCAAAGTTTTAAAGTCCCGCGACTCCATCATTTTATCGTGAATGTAGTACTTTAGCAATGACGTGTGTTAAAACAAACAGATAGATAGACATTTCTAAAAACGATTAAAGATATTGTTGAATTTTTTTGCAAGTGTTCAAGTGGATTCAAGAACGGTTTAGATTTACAATTACACCCGGTAGGTGGCGCTGCAGGTTGAATTTTAGGATTCTTTGTATTATAAAGGCAGGACAACGTCCGCTGGGCCCGCTAGTATGTTTGTTTAACATTTACTATCAAAAAAACTCGTCTCCCGTCGGTCTCTGTTTTATTCTTTAAGTCACTAACATTTCGTATTTTCCGTGTTTTATTACTGCTTTCCAATTAAACTTTTTTAGGTACACATCAAAGAGATAAATTCAAACGTTTTTGTTGGAGGTAAATGTGACAGCAGCAAATCAGTTTCAGGCGGAAGAGCAAAAAATATCAAAAAAAACTATATCCGAAAATTAAAACCTCCATCAATCAAGTAACGTTCTATGTTATAGGGTAGCTTTATTCTCTTCATTCCATCGTATACTCGTTTAACTATATGTATTTAATATATGACTAGCTGACGGGGCCACGCGTTGCTGTGGCTAAGTGCATGTTGAATTAAAATTATAGATAAAATAATATGATAATTTTCAAAATTAAAACGTGCCGCCATCTATGTGATAACTATAACACTCGGTTCTACAGTTTTCTGTCAACAAACTAATTTAAAGCGCCATCTGTTCGAGATTGATTAAACTTACAATTTATAACAATAATCAACATTGACAATAATTAATTTGTAATTAATAAAGTATCGAGGCCATTAATCGAAATAAAAATAATCCTATCTCTCGAATTGAACCAAATTATACATGAATCCCAACGTTTCATGGAGATCGGTTCGGTAGTTTCGGAGTTCATCGTGGACAAACATCATTGGATTTTTATATATTAAGCAGACATTTCACACATCTTTACTTCACGAGTATGCAAATATATACCCGTGGTCGTTTTAATGTTTCAGACGATATTATACAGTAAGATACTAAATTACGGAACGTACAACGGAGTTAATTAATTCTGTGGCAACAGTAGTACATTTGAGTGAACTGCATCGCCTCGAGACTCAATTAAGGAACACCGACTGCTTCTCAATAATACAATAAGACTATTGAACAGTTCTGAATTAATAAAACTTCTGTTCGAACCATTTCTTGCTTGTGTATATTTACAGTTATTAAGAAAATGAGTAAGTAAGATTCATTTAATAAAACCGTGACAGATAAGGTTTATTGATTTGCTCTGAAAAAAAAAATACGATCTATATCAATGATATTATAACTAAAAAGCTGTCGATACGTTATAAGCGCTTCGACAGCGCCGTATTAAAACTTAGCCGACTAGCCTATTTTTGACGGCTGCCCCGTCAATCCGCCCGTATCTAAGCAACATATAACTATTTCTCTTTCACCACGGATATTGAGAATATGCTATCTTACTTTCAAATTTTATGTAAGACAGTGTGGTGTTACAATATTACTTTACGTATGTGTGCGTTATCGTGCAATTTGTTTTGGAAAAATGTCATGTAGGTAACGTATCTTTAGTAATAATATCACTGATCTATATATGATTTTTTAAAATCTAACAACTATTATCAGCTTCAATTGTTATTCTTGACTTCCTGTTTGGATAACTAAATCTAAAGTTTGCGCAAGAGCGGTACTAAACTGCGCTATGTTCACAGTAATAAGAACTTAAGAAACTATTTTATTTTTTATGCCAAAGGACAGTAAACAGGCAGACGGGCCATCTGATAGTAAATAGTTACAGTCGCCTATGGACAATTGCAATATCAGGAGTACCACTGTTGCGTTGTCGGGTTTGATTACTTTGAAGGAAATTATAATAAAAATATTATGAAGTTTCATGTCTTAACAACCGATAAATTATGTCGAGCAATGCAAATTCTAAAGCCAACGAGAGGCTCAGATCAAGAGGACCGTAATTCAGACGTCACGATTAGCTAGTAAGTAGCTATTTCAAACCTGACGAAGATTTGTGCTCGCAGAGTCTACGAAGATTGGGCTTACTTGGAGTGAGGTGAAGCGTCAAGCCATCGACAGATCGAGATGGAGAAGCATCGTGTCTACCCTCCGTCCCGACAGTTTGGGGACATAGCATTCCAAGAGAGAGAGAGAGAGAGAGTTATTCCAAAGGACTGAGATGATACACCTCCAGTGTCAATCTTGTCTAGGACGTTATAGGTATAAATATAAATTTTAGGTATAAGGCACTACATTCCCAGAATGACTGAAAAACAAAACTTCAGAGTCCAAACAATGGTCCAAAAATTCGCTCAGACGACCATATAAAGAAGGAAATAAGACGCAAGGTAATTTATAAATTTAACAATCCTACTGCCCCGGTCCAAGTTATGAAATATTCAGTCAGTTTTGCGAATAACAATAACACTAATTAAGGTATTCGGTATGTATAAGAAACATCTGTCACAACGGATTGTACTCCGAACTAAAACCTACTAACATTCTTTTCTTAGGTTGTAAATGGTGAGATTTGTTTTAAATTCACAACTCATTTATTCATGAGATTTGTGCGAATACTTCTCGAGTCAAATCGAATCTATTCATTTGAATTAGCAGAATAATTTCAACTATCCGAATAATTTGACCTCTTTTTTAAATGAATATGAGTTTATTAATTGGAAAATATTCAAACTAATTCAAATCTTTCGAATATTTTGAACTATTCGATATTTGACCTGACTTTGGAATAGGAATATTCGAATAGCTTTATTTTTTGGTAAGTCTTTTTTAACTTGTCATATTGCTATAGGACAAAATATCACTACATATTATAAAATAAAGTACTCTGCCACGTCTGTCTGTCTGTCTGTTCGTGATAAACTCAAAAACCACTGAACGGATTTTCATGGGGTTTTCACCTGTAGATAAATTGATTTATGAGGAAGGTTTAGGTATATGATTTGTCAAGGTTTTTTTATTACGAGGGCGGGACAACGTCCGCCGGGTCCTCTAGTTTACGCATACGAGTATACCTTTTCATCATACTAAAATTTTATCGAAAATACCGGTCGAACTAGACGTGAAAGTTTACAAAGTTTTATCTATCGAAATATATAAAAAACCAGTTACTTGATGTTTGTCCACGATGAACTCCGAAACTACTCAACCGATCTTCATAAATCGTTGGCATTTATGTTTAATTTGGTACAATTTCAGAGATCATTTATATTTCGATTAACAGACTCGATATTTTTTAATTACAAATATTGTCAATGTCGAATATTGTTATTATTTGTAACTTTCAACAGTCTCGAACAGATGGCGTTTTAAAGTAGTTTGTTGACAGAAAACTGTAAGACCAACTGTTATAGATATCTCATAGATGGCACCACGTTTTAATTTAGAATTTATTTTTCAAGTGCAGTTTATTTTATAGTGCACGTGTTCTGTTAATATATTTAGTACGTAACGTCGCTTTTTCTGTATCAAGTTTTTTGGCAGACTAAGCCCCTTAACCCTAAATACCAAATACTTTATCATAATTTGAATTGAACATGTAATATGTGATCCACAGCAACGCGTGGCCGAATCAGATAGTTTTTGTTACATAAATGAAACGATAGAAAAGTCTCGTTGTGCGGGCGTCACGTAAAAACTGCTAGATAGAATTTGATCTTTTTTTGTCCTACCTTTTTAGTTTAACTGCGTTCGCTTCGCGATAAAGATAGTGCAAAAATTCGTATGATTGTATATAATAGGAATCCTAAATTCCGTTTCGTTCGATTGATCCGATGTGAAATTATATGAGCACTTAAATTAAAGCGAATACGTATACCAGGTGATTGTGAATTGATTATAAAACTAGGCTCCGAAAACTTACCGTTAAAAAAATCTTCAACGGCCAATCGCGGAGCCGCGACTCCGGTCCTTCCCTGCACATATAAAAGACGAAACACACTCTTTATCATTGTCCTTTTCCAATTGCATTCCGTTATCTCAATTATAATCGTTACTATCTCTGTCACCACGCGTAGCGTTAACGGCGCATGCCAAAAATTTTTTAAAAGTTATATCAAAAGACAAAAAAAGCTACAATTAAAAAAAAAATAGAAAAGACAGAGAGTTAATTAAATATGCAACAAATAACACGTTAACAAAAATCCGTGTAGAGAAAAAAATTCAGTGTTTCGTGTTTTTGCAATGTTATTTCTGCTGTTCTGTGCGTTGGAATATAAATACTTCTGTATCGATCAATAACGATTCGGCTGTCATCGTTAATTTTTTTTTAAAGAGTGTGTTTGTCAATATTTGTTTTATATGTGCATGAAAGGTACGACATTTGAAATAATAAAAAAAAATGATACTGTTACGGGAAACCATAGGTTCACCACCGGGAACAACAAACATACTTCCAGGCGTAATATCCCCGTGTTAAATAATCTTCCGATATCTCTTCAGATTCCTTCGCAGTTCGCGTGTCTCAAGTAATTTACCTGGATGGATTATTTTTCCGATTCTTACGATTTTCGACGGCATGAAGACCATGCCAAGACTGTTTATATATCCGGAGTACCGTTTCGCCAAACTCGGTTGGCCCCAGTGTAAGGTAGACCAAATGGAGATATCGAATTCTCTAAAAAGAGAGTAGTAGTGGCAAACCTCGTTTTCCCGCTGGGTGTGCGTGCGTCTGTCGTGTTAAAAACATATAAATCGCTGTGGATGCTGTGAATGGATAAAATGTAATAATGTATCTAAGCGGTTATAAAAAAGAAAATTATAACACTAATTAAAATCTATGAAAAACACAAATTAGTATAATTAACAAACAAATACATCATTTTTTAATTACTTTTGAGATAGAACCCTTTAAAAAAGCAGATATTTTTTTAATCACTTTATGTTTTAATAATTAGAGAAGCTACGCTAAATAATAACTGCAAATAGATTATTTTTACGTTTAAGGAATCATTACAAAAGGAACATAACAGGTATTCATGCATTTAATACAAATAATTCATTGTTTGATGTAAATATTAATTACTCTGTTTATATCATACAGTAGAAATCGTCCGCAACTACGTATGCGTTAAATATAATATAAATATCTTAATAATAAACAAAATACTCTTAAATGTAAACTTTATATTAGTGAATGTGTTTAAAACTCCAGCAAATAACTCTCACAAACATACATACGAATTTACCCCTTTATGATACCACGAAGATTGATCTGTATCTAATTATAAGTACAATAGAAGCGGAGAGTAACAATAGGCATCGAGAATACCTCGTGATATGACCGAAGTAGTCGTGATCTTAAATAACTATTCACAGTTTTGGATATTATTCAATAAGATTTGGTAAAAACATTTTAACAGAATAAAATAAAAAAAACGAACCGACTAGGTATTTGAATGAACAGCGAAGCGACTATGGATTAAAATGAACAATGAACCGACTACGTACCTGAAGGAACTATGCAGCGACTACGCATTTCAACGCACAGTGAAACGACCACGCGTTTGTATGAACAACGAACCGACTACGTATTCGAATGAACTTCGAACCGACTACACATTCGAATACGATTAATCTAATAAGCTATTAATATGCTCCAGTAAAATAGAAAATAGAAAACTGTTATGTAATCTATAGACGCTATATAGTTTCACGAATGCGGTATTTGAACCTAGAGAGAAACAGGCTCTTAAGTCCAGCTGCTGGACTGCCGGACACACCTATAGATGCTTGGCGATAGATTCTCAACTGGAGGGTGATAGATAGCCAGAAGGGCTAAGAAAAAGCCCATTTACTACAATACAAAAACCCTTACAACTATGCATAAGCCCTACAAAAATACACATACATAATATCTTCAAGAATTTAATACAAAACAAAGTATATTATTATGCGAACCTAAAATTGTCATTTATTTATCACTGTGAGCTGTAACGAGTTACTATCACAAAAACGTTAAAGAAAACCGAATTAATTGAATCAACCGTTATCGTGCGAACTGGGATAATGTACGGAAGCTCGTCTCAGGAAAACGGTTTGGCGACGTCTTGAAAAATGAAAGCCTCCAAGAAAAGATGAAATCGCTTTCGGTTAAGTAGATTCATCTCAGTCCTTATTAACACATCATACGGTTTCAATTTATTTTTCCTTCTTTTATCTCTATACTTAACGATCTCAATAGAAATAAGTATGTATGTTATTAGCTGTATTTTTATCACAACGGACTAGTGGTTTGATCAGCGGAATATCGATTCCCTGTCCGCAGGTTAGAACTAACGAACTTTCCCGTATCCGCATACTGTTAATAATCTAAATTGGTAACTTTATAGCCGACGGTTAAGGAAAACATCGTGATGAAAACTGAACATGTGAAATGTTCTCGTAAATGTCTTGAAAATATACTATAGCTTTTGAAATCGCCAATATATTATGGGCTGGCGTGGTGATTATATCTTTATGCTCCTTTAGGAAGAAGCCCAACAGTGGGACTCTGCTTACATCATTATTATTATTATATACTTTTAGATAACGATAAAGTTAATGTATATAGACTGAATCAACACAAATAAGTAGCTTTCTAATAATCACATAAAAATTTTGCTAACAAAGAAAGAAAATATATTTATTGTAGCAAATACACGGACGATACAATAGCGAAAAAAATAGAGTTACAAAGATATGTATAACATAAAATAAATAGAAGAAATTAAATGTCCCGAGATAATACAAATACGCCGTAGTTTTCTTACAATAACACACAATTGTTGCTAAATGGATTCAATTCCTAAAATAATAATAATAACACTATAAATGTTTGAAGTTTATAGCATACTAGCGGGCCCGGCGGATGTTGTCCCGTTCTGGTAATAAAATTACAAATTACCTTCACAAATTATATAACTAGACCTTCTTCATGAATCACTTTATCTACTGGTGAAAACCGCATGAAAACCTCATCCAGTAGTTTATGAGTTTATCGCGAACAGACAGACAGACAAACCTGACAGAAGATTTTGTTTTATAATATGTAATGATAGATAGATGTATATAGGTAAATACATAAAAAAAAAATGTGTGTGTACTTATGTGCACGCGTTAGAAGTTATACTTCTTTGGCGTAACAAGATAAAAATCTTTTGAAATTTTTTATCTTTCGCCTTATTCTACGTTTGCAGAAAAAACGACACTAACAATAGAAAAAAGGTATTTAATACATTGAAAGTTTTAATACAAAGAAATACAAACAACAAATACAAAGCAACAAAATGTTGACTGTAGCTAACTTCAGGGTGTCGGCTTTTCGTGACGGTGTGCGCGTGCATCGTAAAAATTGACTCTCATCATTTTCCCCTAACGCGCCATAAGTATTAAATATAAAATGACATACAAACCCATCCAAAGATAAATCAAACATATACTCTGTACGTGTAAATATAGAATATACGAAGACAACAAGAAATCACCGAGCTATAATAATAATAATAATGGTAATCCGTATCACCCGAAACCTCAATCAATAACTGTCTACATTTGTACACTACAGTATATCTATACTATGCCCACATAATAGACGTAATAAAAAAGATTCATCGTATATTACAATATACTATCGTTGCTTAAATATAGTGATACAACGAGAGAAACGAACCAAAACGGAAGCCACTTTTCTTAATATGCTTTATTAGTTTTAGCATTTGACCACAGACTCACCCGATGTTAAATGGCGATGTGATTTAAGAGTCTGGAGAAAGTCTTTCCCTAAACCTAGAAAGGGATCGGCTCTCAAATGTAGCTGTCGTCCAACACTCATGGGTGCTCGGCGACAGATTTTCAACTTGACGGTGGTAGCTAGTAGCCACGGGGACTAAGAATATCGATACCGAAGTGCACAGGTGAGAACCACCGAATTTTCGCGAATCTGCATACTTTTTATAGTCCCAATTGGTAGCTTTATAGTCGACGAAGGAAAACATCACGAGAAAACCTGAACCTGAGATTTATTATTGTAAATGTCTTGAAAAAAAGACTGTATATTTTGAAATCGCCTGTGGGACTTTGTTTACATAATTATTAACACAATGCAAAAGCCTTACCAATGCCCTACAAATGCACACAAAGACATTCTCAACCTTTTTGAGCGCTCTGAATATAGCCATAAGTTCGGACTAGCGTATATATTATGTTCAAGAATTTAATACAAAACAAAATTGATATATTATTATAATAGGAATCTAAAATTGGCATTTGTTTATCTTTAAGTTGTCTCGATATTATAATATGTATTTAAATATAGTCCGCGTCAAACTTTTTAACCGCTTTGAAGTAGATGCGTAGAACACAAATTTAGGTACCACAGGGACGCAGTGAGGTAAAAGGGGAGTGAGCTCGCCTGCGCGCGTACCTCGCCCCCTATTTCACCCACGTTGACACATGTGTCCTGTCATTACTAGTTGCAGTACAGTTGCATTCAGAAGTCAATTTAGTTTTGTTGTTGGTAATTACATGTTATTGCTATTATCGTTGTTTTCTTTTTCTTGTATATTTCGAAAAATGATGTTTCTATGGAAGGCGTTGATTATTACAATTTATTTATTTATTATGCATATATTTTATTTACAATAACGGTAATGTAACACACATAATATCTGCACAATATATGCTACAAGATATATCCCATAGATAGAAACAAATACTGCATAAGGCGGATCATTCAACTAAAGTACGCGATCACCCAAAACTCCCCAACCAGGTGATTAAACGTTATATGGATTTTATTATAACTGACTAATAGATAATGTGGCGAACTGTTAATTTTCTAGCTTTGTCTATTGTTCAGTTACCATTGTCCATTTCTAGTTTTTACTGTTGTTTTATTACCTCAGTAATGATTCAATTTTTATTATCTGTTAATTTTTTTATATTTAATATTTTGCAAATATTCTATACGTATGTAAAATAAAGAGGTTTACGTAAATTAGCTGGCAAAGCGTTTACAAGATGACACAATCGAAGTCGTATCTTTATTCTAAAAAAAACTTTTGAAAGTTGTAATGTGGTCGTTGTACTGCCACATATTTATTAGGTACTTAATGTAAATGTAATGCAAATATCTCCTTGAATCATAATTGATTAAAAACGTACTATACTGTACTTATAATATCGTAACAAAGATGAATAAATGTCAATGTTAAATTCTTATGGTAATATTTTGAATTTGTTTTGTATTAACCTCTTGACTGTACTATGTGCAAAGCCGAATTCAGAGCTACATTCAGAGCGTCCATAACATTTGACGCGGACTATACCTAAATGTGTGTTCTTCACACCTATGTTCAAAGAGTTTGGCGAGGACTGTACTAATAGCGGTGATTAAACAAGGTCATCTGTTGTGATTGAACCAGCGTGTTCAATTGCAAACAAGCCCTTATGAGTACTGTTATTTATTATTATTACTGGTTGATATAGATATTTCTACAGCCGTTATGACACGACGTATAAAAAGGGTAAAAAGAAATTCCCAAAAATCACAATGCGCTCGGTACGTATCCCGCTTAACGTGCCCGTTCACGTTTCTTAGATTGACGTTGGATATCGAGTTACAAGAATTTTATTAGATCGACCCTCCGTTCACATACAGAATAAATAAAATAGGAACTATATTCCGCGCTCGCTATACTCATCGACTATACTTAATACAGATCTAGTGTCTGCTGGGAGTTTATTGTTAGAAGTAGCAGTAGAGAAAGCAAAAATAAAACTCTTTTTAACTAATTTCAACAGAGGAACAGAAGAATAATACTTTATATTTATTACAAAATATGTTGAAGCGATGAAGGCTTAGTTGATAGCGTGTTAGGACGCCGCGTAGATGGACGTAAGTTTGAATCCTAGCAACTGAGTCGGAACGCGTGGTCAAGGAAACCTTGGCCTTTTCCTAAGTCCGCCTGGCTGGCTACCACCATCTAGTCGAATAGCTGTCGCCAAGCACCTGTCAGTCGCGTTTACCATCCGTCTACTTGTGAGGGTACCCGCCGCTTGGATTAAAGCCACCACATTAACAAAAAAGAAATGGGAGTAACTGACAAGAGTATATCTAAACACAATCACTTTCGCCGTGGTATGATTACCATTCGCTACAAAGATGGTGACTCTCTGTGCATCCTTAACTTTCTATTATCATAACTGTCCTTACACTGTATTTTACTCGTCTCCAAGATTGATAAAAGAATATTGTGTAGTTTTATGAAACCACAATGCAAGTGAAACTTTTCTTCGGAGATATTAACTGAAAATTTTCGGGAAATTATTTGATTTAGGGTATGAAATCGCTTTTTAATATTAACTTAATAATTAGAAAACGGGAATGATAATGGGACATCAACAGTAGACAAGATATCCAATTTTAAATTTTAATTTCAATCTGCGTATTAGAGTACGGAATAGATCATAAATACAGTCGTCCATACGATAGACGAATTTTAAAAGCTGAGCATAATATTTATTTGAATCATTTTGAATTGAGACATATGCGCCGCCATATTGGCTTTGGCTGCTCTGCGCCTTTCACTTTAACCGTAATTCGCTGCCGCGCGCCGCCTGTAATGCGACATGCGATAGATGAACGAAAAAACATGGAAGCGATGGAATCATTTGACCCTAATCTTCAAACCACGCTTCATTGAGATATCTTCCTGCCTGTCATAAATTCTGATACAGGAGAACTCAATTCCTTTACATCATGGAGCCAGCCTTATCGATTTCTCGACGCGCCGAAACTTCCCTTCGACAAAAGAATAAACAAATCCCATTACCCTTCAGTTAAGTACAAGAAGCCTTTAAAAACAAAAGACACGGCCTGTTTCCATTCCACCTGACGGTAAAAAGCCTCCCGCGTGCCACCTTCATAACTTTTAATGAGGCCGCCTTGTTCGTTGCACGATGAAAAGATTTCTTTTTTTTTTCAGCTTAGGTCGCAGTGATGCGAACACTTTGAGGGATCGTTATTGGCCATTCGTCATCTGAGACTGTTATTTTAAGTAACTCTTCGAAACAATTGGATGAAACAATAAAGTATTTTACTATCGATACCTACACAAGTTAATGCTTAACCAAAATTTTAAGACGCACCGTCAAATGAGGCTGTTGGCGCAATAACTAGCCAATCCAAGTCAATCATCACCCTATGAATATTGTTCCGCGCAGGTTGTCTCGTCAATAAAGTTAAGTATGTTACGCATTTGCTATTACCGATCAGTAATGCCATAAAATTCATGGTGTTCTGGTGGTTTGACCAGTGAAATAACATTCCGATGTCCGCAGGTTCGTATCCCGGCATGTACCAACGAATTTTTCGGTATACGCGTACATTTATTAATTTACAAATTGGTAACACTGGTAACGGCTGACGGTGAAGGATAACATGGTGAGAAAACCTGAACCCGAGATATGTTCTTTTAGTACCACCGTATGTGGGAAAACATAAAACTTTAGATTTCTCAAAGTCTGAAATCGCCAATACGTCGTGGGCTGGCGTGGTGATTATTCCTTTATCTTACTTCCGGAAGAGGCCAATGACCCTGCAGTGGGTCTCTTATAGGCTGATAATCAAACCATAAAGGGAGGTAAATCTAACGGTAATGTTTACTTCGAAAAAGATGCTTAAAATGATAGCACGCTTATTCTAAAAAGAAGTGAGATTGTAACTTTAGTTGACGGTATACTAGATAAGTATTTAAATGTGGTAGAGCCTATGCAAAGCGCCGCTGTAAAGGTAATAGTTACTTCTGCCACAAGACAACAGTTCCCTTGCAATTTAGTATCCATAAGAAGCAACGCAATATAAAGTTAAGATTGCAGTCTTTTTAAAGTCGGCTATAAACTGCACCGGATACCTAACACAAAATGTAATCAATTTCAGGTGTAACTAGGCCACACGATTATTAGAACTTCTACCGCATAGTGGTACATCTATATATAATACACTTCAGTTTGTTGATAAGGATTTTCAAATTTTGCTCTACCACTGGCCTCTATAGTACAAGCGATTTCAGTTCCCAGGGACGAACCCGTTACTGGAATAATGAAAATGCGCGCGGCACTCTTCAATTGTTCCACTTTTCTTCATAAGCCATACGAGCTCACACACTTTGATTTAACAAAATGCAGTTTTATAAAGGCGTTCGACATCACGCCACAAACAGCAACAAAATTTAAAAATATTTTACTAAAGTCACTCAACAAAATTATAACTACCGTTAAAATAAATGCATATCCCGTAAATATGTATTTTAAACATGGCAATACAATACAAGATTTAAATGCAATATTCACAGAAATTATAAGTCAGATTAAAAAAAGAAAATGATTTTAAAAGCCTAATTTATTGAAAAAGATTATGGATTATCTAAGATCACGCTACCACTTTTAAGAGCTGAGTAATTACCATTATAAGAGTAGGTCGATAATTATTCGCTTAGGTCTTTATAACCGCGGCGTACACTTGGTAATTGTACACTTATAGCTTCTCTTCTTGACATGCGATCTTCGGAGCATTATTAAACAATTATATTTTATATACAGACATACCGAGTGTACATCACTATTCGAGGTAGAAACGAGTGACCCGCTCAACACTGCGCAACCCCAGTTCATCTCTTTGATGAGATTCCTTAATGACTTTTTTACATTCGATGTTTAGTTATTTTATTCTATAAAAATATACATAATTTTATTAAACAAACTATTAATGTTCTAAGAGACATAATTAACATCAATACAACAAGTTACGCAAATACAGAAAAGATATTAAAACTCTTAACTTAACTCTCGTAACTCTTCTTCAGAAAAAATCTTAAAACACAACAAAGACTTATCTCGCATATTCACACATTTAATTAATTCGATTTAACAAAGTTTAATTTAAGTTTCTTGCGGTGATTTATATAATTGAAGCTAAGCCTCCGTAAAAAAAGTAATGGTATGAAGCCAAAATAATACTCTAAAAACTGTTCTATCTGCAATTAAAAATTTCGTCGAAATCGGTTTAACTGTTTCCGATATTTGACTACACAAACGACAGTCACTTCAATTTTATTTATGCATATAGACACACAGAACTAAACTTACTCAATATATATTAATAATTAGTTCTTGCTCGTAGCTTTGCTCGTGCTAATGTAGATTTGATCGATCCCTCGGTAGCAGTACATTTTTTGGCTGAAACGTGTGTCCTTTTCGGTACTTCTGGCCACGCGTTTGCAAGATTTCACGATGGTCAGTCGAATAGTTATGGCTTGAAAGCGTAACAAACTCACATACGCATTGTATTTATAATATTAGTTAAAATACAAGTGGACCCGGCGGACTTTGTCCTGTCCTGGTAATAAAAAAAAACCTTGATAAATGATATACCTAAACCTTCCTCATGTATCATTTTATCTACTGTGAAAACCGCATGAAATGAAGTTTGAAATATGTTCTCAAAACTACGAACCGTATAAATAAGCACGAAGACGTCTTGATTATATCGGAAGGAAATTTAGTGCCGCTTCAGAGGTACACGGAACATAAATAAACAGAGAGAAAATGGAGTATATATGTATATTCCTCGACGTATAAATTGAATAAAATATCGAGGGTTCAACTAGTCCGTACCGGCACGCCTGTGGGTCGAGCGCAATGAATACTAACGTCGGGGACACACGGTCATTTCGGTGCGATAACAAAATCACCTAACAATATTAATCAATACTCAATATTATAAGGCTGAAGAGTTTCTTTACTTGAATGCAAAAATCTCAAGAACTACTAGTCCGATTTGAAAAATTGCTTTAGTGTTAAATAGCTCACTTATCGAGGAAGGTTATAGGCTGTATAACATCACGGTAAGAACAATAGGAGCGAAGCACTAATGAAGAATGTTTCAAAATCTAGTACTAGCATTCAACTGGCGAACGTCTTAAAAGGCAAGGTCATACACGAAAAATATTTTTAAGTTTATTTTTCTTTACTTCGACCGATGAAGCACCTCTTAGACTTGACACTTGGGGCGCCAGCTGTGTTTCCCTATGGTAAGGCGAAATATCTATAGCGTCTACAGTGATAAAGAATGAATCATATCCTCACGTGTCTTAACTACCAGAAACAACTAAGATTAAAGAAATCATGTAACTTGAATACAAATTGGACTATTAATTATACTATTCTGATACGATTGTCGTCCCCGGAACACAAAAAATACTATTCGAATTCATATAGTATTGCTTTAAAACTAGGAAGAAAAGAAATTATAAAATGGTCCCAATACGAAATACATAGATGAATTATAGAGGGATATATGCTTGGTACACATATATATTCCACTAACTCATAAATGTGTGAATATGTAGCTTAGCTTAAGTTAACTCATTTAGATTCGCGTCTTTGCGTAATCTAGGCAACCGCCCAAGCCGAGGTGTGCCGTGCACCACTAAGCTAGTTGTCAAAATAAAATCGGCTGGGTGCCTTAAGCGTTCCGCCTTAGTAGTCCGGTGAAGCTGTTAAAGCTTCGCTAGGCCAATAGTGTAATCAGTTCAAAAAAAAAAAATTATAGAACGTAGTAACAAAAATAAAACGAACTTATTGTGTCGTGTGTCTCGCACAACGGTTTTCAGATGCAGGTTCATTTAATTTGTGTATCACGATTATATTACACAATGCCTTTAAGTGTATATTATATACACACTGTGGCTTGTTTCATTGTCTATCGATTTAATTATTGTATATTTGTAACTACACTTTAGTCCTATACCTAATGATATAATTTTTACACATTTGGGCGATAAAAATATTGGTTGTCTGTAAATTAGGTTTACGGACGATAATTCTACGTGATAACGACTCGGACGCATCGGCCGTTGGAGTGGAAGGGGAATAGATACGTCACAAGCCGAACGCATAGGTCGATAGTGCCTCTGTATCGCTTGTTCCGCGCTCTCGCTTGTCGTTCGGCTCAGGCGGAACGTGACAATGAGTCGTGCGCGTGCAGTGCGTGCAGCCGGAAGGAATCGATTTATAAGACGTTGTCACGTCAACATTATAAACGTACTTTAAGAAAGAAACAGCATTAACCACAGACCACATAGACAGAGAATCCTTATTAATAAATGCGAATGTGAGTTTGTTCGTTTGTCACGTTGTCCGGGGTACAAAAAAATGACAAAAAGGATTCTAAAAATAATGTTCTGTTCCCCAGGTATAGATCATTTATATGGCGAGAGAAATAGGGAGGAAAAGCTAGTATCTTTATATATAAAATTCCGGTGTGCGCTTGTTCGTAACTCAACTCCTAAATGATTTGACCGATTTTGATGAACGCTTTTTGTGTACATACAGTTGACATGGATAGTTCTTAGTTATTTTTTATTATTTTTTTTTTATTGAAGCTCGGCAAAGTGACTGTACTGTGCCTGATGGTAAGCACAGTACAATCCAAAAACAATGGCGACCACCGAAAGATATACCATCCATCGCTGGTCGCCGCTGTCATTGTCATGCCGGCCTGAAACTGCCCTCCCCCCCCGGTTGCTGGATATACACCGGCTGATCCCGGAACGCGACACGCCCAAACGTGCCACTATAGCGGGTGTTCCACCTGGTGTACGGTGGTCGCGATCCAGTCGGGTACAGACACCCTACCACCCCGCAAAATAGTTATAGTTATAGTTGAACCCGATAGATAGCGCTGTTGTCGAGATCCAAGTTTTTTTTTAATTTGTAACATAAAAAACCTCCAAATTATCTACTTCGCAATATGTAGCAAGACAACGTATGACTACCGGTTTCACTCGTTTTCTATACGTATATTTACTGATACAAAAATAAAATTCGAAAATATTTCCCAGATAAGCGTGACAGTTCACCAGAGACGTGAAGAAAAATAGCTGATCAGAGTAAAATCAAAAATACTTTATTAAATTTAAGGCGCTTATGAACCCCAAAACTACCACCGGTTCGGACAAACAAACCAGTCATCGAGAAGAACCGGCAAGAGACTCGATTGCTTTATCTTTTTAACATACATATATATTTAAAATACATTACACGTTACAATCGTTTTTACTGGACGCACAGAGAGAGAAGTCAATTCCAGACATCACCATCGTACAAACATCGATCCGTTCTATAACAGCCTTTTGACACCAAAACCCGCTTGACATGGCCTTTAAACTCACAGTCCGGCCAATCGGTAATATGCTTTGGGACTTTGTTATAAAATAATTAGTAAAGCTTTTAGAGGTGGTAGA
This sequence comes from Antheraea yamamai, assembly GCA_036509395.1. Classification (NCBI taxonomy): domain Eukaryota; kingdom Metazoa; phylum Arthropoda; class Insecta; order Lepidoptera; family Saturniidae; genus Antheraea; species Antheraea yamamai. The sequence goes on from AP028447.1 coordinate 2,097,925, forward strand.
GCCACGCTGAAGCTATTACTGGTTTCAACATGAATGGGTCCGCTCGCCCGGGGTAGTACCATCCGACACACAGAAACACCGACGTGAAGTAACAGTGCTTGCATTGTTGCGTTTCGTTCGGTCAATGAGAGCGCCGGAGGACCACCTCCACTCCCCTCCCAACCCCCCTCCTCCAAACACAGGCTGGCAACGCATTAGCGACTCCCCTGGTGTTGTTAGTGTCTAAGGACGGCGGTGAGCACTTAACATCAGTTGACTCGCCTGCTCGATTGCCTCCTATGATATAAAAAAAAGCTTCGACAAACATCATCGTCGTATGTGCATAATATTTACGAATATTTATATGCATCCTGCGATGATATATGACGCAAGAATATGACACACACGTGGTAACCTCGTTCGGAATTCAGGTTACCTGCCAAAACCTATATATAGACTTCTATGAAGACATTGAATGCATATGTTATTTAAAATGATTATCTCTATAAATATATACCGTGTAGGGGTAGAAACAAGTCCTTGACTTATATGTTCTTGCGGTGCCCATTTGTGGGAATAAAGTTGCTTGTTGGGTCACAATCATTTTATTCAATATGTTATAATGATGTTGTTGTGCTACGTGACTGAGTGCTTGAACGCGCCTGATTTATAAAAATTATTTTAATTCAGATGTGCTGATGCGCACATAATAAGTAGGGCGACGTGCAATGTACGTAACCGTACATACCGACTAGCAAATTTAACTAGGAAATTTCCCACGGATTATCGTTCGTTTTCCATGCAGTTGTTATTTTCGTCTCATGTCTTTATAACTAACTACATAAATTAATAACTAATCCAAGACGTTTAACAAACTTTCATTTCGAACACTTCCCCTTCTGAGGCACCGAGTTCAGAGCGTACAAAATACACACACTCTAGTGTGTACACGTCGCAGTAATAAAAGAAACCGAACGAAAAAAAAACCGGACTGAGCGTAAAAAATTCAAAACAGGTGCAAATAAAGCGGCACGCGACGCGGCACCGTATAAAATAAAGAACAAAAAAATCCCATCACGCTACGCGAGCGCCCAACGAAGTGTCCTGTAAATAATAAAAAAAAATATATAGCCCTACGAACGAACAAAACGAACACAAAGGATTAACGAATTCAAACGAGCAAACAACATGCAAACCTTGTTTGTATATATATATGTATATTGAATGGATCATGGCTCAGTTGATAGCGTGTTCGTATATCACGTCGATGGATGTAGGTTTGACAATCCTAGCAACTGAATCGGAGTTTTCGGTGAAGGAAAACTTGTGATGAAACCATAGCGATGCGGTATGCGCGGATGTGGTAGAGCTTTTTCTAAATTCACCTGGCTAGCTATCATCATCAAGTCGAAAATCTGTCGTCAAGCATCTGTTGGTGTGTTCCGGCAGCCGCACTTGAGAACCAGTGGGCTCTAGGTTTAGCGTGTTTATCATTTTAGAGCAGATCGTCATTTAACATCAGATGACATTATGGTCAAACGATAATACCTATAAAGTTTAAAAAAACACTTTGACTCGACTTTATAATCTATACATATAATAAGAATGTAAATAATAGGTCTTTACCTATGAAATTGCCGTTCTGCAGTACTGGCCATTTCAAATCAAAATAATTTTTGTTTGGCTAAGAATTCTAATTTCAAATTTATTTTATTTTAAAAACATGAAATTCTTTTTCCAAAAGTAGTCATTTGTTTATTGATTAGTGTTACATTTTCATCGCATTTCAATCTTTTTTATCATCATGGATACGTTAAAAATTCGAGTAATTATGGAATATGAGTACCGTCGTGGCAGGAACGCGGCACAAGCGGCACGCAACATCAACGACGTTTACGGAGCTAACACTACAAACCAACGCACCACCTGTTATTGGTTTGCTCGCTTCCGTTCTGGGCATTTCGACCTGAAAAATGAACCTCGCGGTCATCCGAAGACTTTGGTCGACAATGACGAATTAAAGGTGATTGTGAAAGCTGATGATACACAATCTACGGCTGAATTAGCAGCAGCTTTCGACGTTAGCGTCAAAACAATAATGGTCCATTTGCGTCAAATTGGCAAGGTAAAAAAGCTTGACAAATGGGTGCCCCACGAACTCAATGATCGCCAGCGCGAAGTACGCGTCGAGACGTGCCTTGCACTGCTCAACAGACACACAAATGAAGGAATTTTGAACCGCATTGTTACCTGCAACGAAAAATGGATTCTGTTTGATAACCGCAAGCGCTCAGCAAGTTGGTTGGATCCTGGTTCAGCACCTAAACAATGCCCTAAACGAAAACTTACCCCTAGAAAAGTGATGGTCACTGTTTGGTGGTCTAGCGCCGGTGTGATTCATCACAGCTTCTTACCAAACGGGGTGAGCATTACTGCAGATGTGTACTGTGAAAAACTGAACACAATTATGGAGAAGCTGGCACATCTCCAACCAGCGTTGATCAATCGCTCGTCTCCGCTGCTCCTGCACGACAACGCGCGACCTCATAGCAGCACAGCAGACGGTCTCCAAGTTGCAAGAACTGGGGTTGGAAGTTCTCCGTCATCCGCCCTACTCACCAGACCTTGCGCCTACAGACTACTACTTTTTCCAGAATTTGGATAACTCCTTGGCAGGAAAAAAATTCAATACCCGAGAGGCAGTACAAAATGCCTTTGAAGAATTTGTTGCCTCCCGTCCAGCTGATTTCTTTAAGAAGGGCATCAATAAACTGCCACTGCGTTGGCAAAGATACATTGCTTGCATGGGTGATTACTTCGATTAATACAAATAAAAAATACATGAAAAAAATTCGTTTAAATTTTTTCATACAAAACGGCAATTTCATAGGTAAAGACCTAATATAACGTGCCTGTACTTTTTCGATTTTTGTGAAAAAAAATATTGGCGGTGTCTAGGAATAAGTAATAAAATTTTTAGAAATGTCTGTCTGTCTGTTTGTATGGACACGCATAACTGCTAAAGTACTGGGTTCACAATAAAACCTCAAATCATAAAGCATATCTCGGGAGTAACTTAGTCTCTCTTTCATTAAAATCGGATCACTCTATCATAAGTTATTATAATTTGAGTACTAATTTGGTTGAACGCGCTAATCCCAGGAACTACTGGTCCGATTTGAACCATTCTTTCAGTATTATATAGCTCACTTATCGAGGAAGGCTATAGGCTATATATCATCACCAATTAAGAATGCTTCAAAATCGGGTTTTTATCCTCTTGAAAGCTTCCGCTGCGTGGTAGCGGAAAATAACTATTATAAAAACATTAGCCCAAAATAACTATTCTACGGGGACGAAGTCGCGGGCAGAAGCTAGTAGTAACAACACACGCGAAAACGTTACCCTCCTTTTGGCGTGTCTGTTACATTAAACGGTATTCATATGCAAAAAGACTTAAAAGCTCATCTCCTATACATATAATAAGAATGTAAATCAAAATGTGTCTGTATTTTTTAGATTTTTCTTAAAAAATATTGTTGCAGATGTCTAGGAATAAGTATAAAGATACATTTCAATCGTTTTTACAAATGTCTGTTTGGACACGCATCACTGCTAAAATACTGCAGTCATGATAAAACATCTTTAAGAAAATCATAAAGCATATCTTCGAGTAATATTTAGTTTTTGTTTCATTAAAATCGGTTCACTCTATCAAAAGTTATTGTAATTTTAATGACGACACGACTTAAATACGAGAGAGAAGTAGATAAGTAAATGAAATTAATATATTCAGAAGATTTTATTAGTCACAGTTTTATTACATTAGGTTCCACGCGGAGAGAGCCGCGGGCACAGCTAGTAATTAAAATAAAATAAAATAAAATATACGTTTAGGCCGGATGGCGTAGAGTTTGCAAATTACGAAAAAATACTGAGGACAAAATATGATGTGCATTACTGTGAGAAGAACAATCGATTCATGTCAACGTCTGAAACAAAGATATTATCCAACAACCGAATGACGGTGACGCTAATATGATTATATTCAATTACTTCAATTGGTAAAAGCAATCAAATGACATTACCCAATTAACATGACAAAAACGGGGTTGACAGGCTGTAATTAATAAAGGAGCAAGCGATATTATAGAATTGTAATATTTACCTTCAGACCAATAAATATTATTAACAATGAGTATCGTATACTTGTGACAATCGATTTATGTAAAAGTATTTGCCTGTGTAATTGCTTTCGTCTCGGTAAACTTTATTTTTATTTATGTTTTATTATTTATAAACAGTCAATTTATATATTCCATTGATTTCGGAATAACCTACATACCGTGTATAAAATATAATTAGAAATCGATTGAAAATAAAAACAAAAAAGATTTATTCATAATCTTGTGTTATCTGACTCGTATATTTTGTAATATCGGTGGCATATTAAGTAATACAGTTCGGTTATTTTGCACTAATAAAATGGATGGAAAACAATACAACGGTGCATGAATTCTGAGATACTCAAACGTAAGCAGTAATGGTAAAAGTTCATAATTATAGTTAGACATCGGTATAACAATTATAGGGTTTAAGTAATGGTAACATAAAAAAAATCAAGGCGGTCATAAGGACTGCCCACAAAAAAGAAAACTCAAAACAATGAAATAACTGTGTCCTCTTTTGAATTTTCAAATTAACTATAGCATGAGATGTTTATATTTCACTATCATCTGCCCGTGACATCGTTCGCGTGGAATAGTTACTTTGGGCTAACGCTAACACGCAGCGGAAGCACTCAGAGGAAAAAAAACCCCGATTTTGAAATATTCTTCATTGGTGCTCCGCTCCTATTGGTCTTCCTGTAGTCCTGTAGTTCCTTAGTAGTTCTTGAGATTACCCCCTACAACAGTCTTTCTCAAAGTGGGCGATAACGACCCCTTGGGAGCGTTTGAAACCTAGAGGGGGGCGTTAAGGGACCCATAAAAAATGGGGGGCGTTGATGTGGGTTAGGGGGGCGATGTATAATTTGTAATTTCATTTACTTTATATAGTATTTTAAATTTCACTAAAATTAAAACCCACCTAATAACAAACAATAACAATAACGAATAATTAGTTTATATTACTACCCTAACACTAAGTTTAAACATCAGAACCGACTAATATAACTAAATTAATTAAAGTAATGAAATTGTGGTTTTTAAGTTTTAGGGGTGTATAAAAAATGGGGGGCGCTGAAAAATAATTGATTTTCAAAAAGGGCGGTAAAAGAAATAAGTTTGATAATCACTGCCCTACAACGTCACAAACTCACAAACTTTACCTCTTTACAATATTATTATTAGTATAGATAATTTGTAAATTGAAATTGTTATCATTAGTCTCTCTTTCACATCTATTGGCACTGCGAAAAATAATTATATTTTTTTATACGGTTTACCGATTAATCAAACATATAACGGGCCGCATAATCTCAATACTATATATCAATATTACATGTACACTGGCCGTTATACCACACGTCGCTAGTCTGACGCAAGCCGCCGGTCAGTCACGCTTACTAGCATGTCATGACGTGAAATTATAAGTTCTGCCTACCGAAAAAATACCGCCCAACGACCCTAAAAAAGTTTACACTTCAAAAACAATAAAAATATAGGCGACAATTAATCCAAACAGAAATATAATTACCGTGAAACAACTAAAAGATTTTCACGAGAATGGAATCGCGAGCATCGTCTACTCACAATTAAACATGTATACAAGAATACCTTAGTCATACACGGTTTTGTTTAACCTCGGCATCACTCCGCGTGACGTGTGACACACGCGCCCTTTTATAAAAAAATATCATATATACGTGTTTTAATAATATATGCCAATCTAGTGCAACAATTATTCATTGCTTCTAACTTAAAATCAAATAATAATACACCCTCAACCGTTTTTGTTTCTCCTCAGCGGCACTCGACGTGACGCGTGACGCGTGACGGGCGACACGTGTTTGTCAAAGAGCGGTACACGTCCCGCGTGTAACACTCGCGCTCTATCATGAATAAATAGCATACACGTACTCTATTATACACTCAACAACTATTTATTTCTTCAAAATAAAATATTACAACTTTCGCATCAAACATCTGATAAATGAGACGTTAAATAAATAAATTAATGTTCTCACATTAAAGTGCTAACTAATTTCGATGGATAATAAATATAGAAATGGATTGAAATAAAATTAAAAAAAAAACAGTTATCAATAAACGCCGTCGCCACACAATTTCTACATACACTAAAGCGAAATTCACTAAATAATCAAATTTAAACCTCAGAAAAGCGATGTTCAGTTCAAGAGTTCAGTTTGTGATTAAGGAAAAATTAAAGATAAGCGTTAATAAACAATCCTGATTACATACTAAGATGTTGGATGCGCTCGAGAGATATAGTAAAATATAATTTCATATTAATCATTATTAAGCGAAAAAATTACCTACAATTCATTTTTAACATTAAGTATAATACCATTTGGTTACCGAGCGAACTGTTATCAAATAGTTACGAATAATACTTGATCTACGAAATGTAATTAATGCTCGAGGTATAACCAAATAGTCACAGACTACGTACCAATAATGTATGACACGCCTTAGAAATAAAAAAAACATTACGTGTATCAGTGTGTACACGTGGAGGAAGTGAAACTTCTTTGCCTTATATGTATTAAATTATATGGTATACTAACTGGCGCGGCAGACGTTGTCCCGCCCTGATTATAAAAAAAAAAAACATTTACAAATTACATCTCAAGACCTGCCTCATGAATCACTTTATCTACTGGTGAAAACCGCATGAAAATCCATTTAGTAGTTTTCGAGTTTATCGCGAACAGACAGACAGACGCGGTAGGGGATATTGTTTTATACTATGTAATAATATGAGAATGCTCATAAACTATATGTTGTATGAAGTCCTGTAGTATACATACTTAACTATATATTTACGTATATTGCTATACTACAAACCCAGACAGACATATAAATACTTACACACAAAAATACATACCTATCCTACGTTTAACGCGCAACGAAATTTTTTCCCTACCATGTCATAAGAAATTTTCACTTCAATAATATAATATTTAATAAAAGAATACATTGATATTGAATACAAGAAGCGTCATCAAATAGTTACTATTAAAGTGAACTTAAAAATGAAAATGACGATTGAGGTATGATCGAATAGCCACAGCCAAGAGACGTGACACCGATCGAAATGTGATCGTAAAGTGACCCGAGTTAAACTCGGCATTTGAAATGATTCTCACTGTTGTCATGTGTATTATATTATATCATATTATATGTCATAGAAAGCAGCGACGATGGCTTAATTGATAGCGTGTTAGAACGCCGCGTCGATGGACGTAGGTTCGTTTCCTAACTACTACTACTCCTAACTAACTACTCCTAACTGAATCGGAACTTTCGATGAACGAAAACATTGTGACAAAACCATAGCATGGTGGTAGGTATTTTTCTAAGCCTGCCTGGCTAGCTACCACCCTGAAGAACGAAAATCTATGACCGAGCACCTGTGATCAAACCCTAAAACTTATAAAGTATGATAACTGTGTTTCTCCTATTTTAAGTTAACCTCTGCCCGCGACCTCATCCGCGTCGAATAGTTGAGAACCTTTGGCTAACGCTAACACGCAGCGGAAGCTCTCGAGAGGAAAAAAAAAACAATTTTGAAACATTCTTCATTGGTGCTCCGCTCCTATTAGTCTTGGCGTGATGATATATAGCCTATAACCTTCCTCGATAAATGAGCTATATAACAATGAAAGAATTTTTCAAATCGGATAAGTAGTTCCTGAGATTACCCCCTACAATGTCACAAACTTTGCCTCTTTGTAATATTAGTGTAGATTAACATGTACACACATGTATTTCAGTATAAGCACGCATAAATATAACATAAGTCATAGTGAGATAGTACCGCCATTTGGCATGAACGCAATCTAAACCGGGATAAACGCGGGAATACTCCAGACCGCACTGGAATTATTCCAAAGACAACGGGGATGTTTGTAGGCTTTCCAGTCTGCGGTTATCTTGCACGTTGCGAGCACAACCGCGCCGCCGAACGACGACCGACGCCGAGTAGTGTTTAAGTAAAACACCACATACAATATAACGTACATAGAGCATTCTCATATAGTATTCTATATTTATCTATACATATAATAAGAATGTAAATCTAAGGTGGCTGTACTTTTTAAATCTTTGTGAAAAAAAATTATTGCGTGTGTCTTGGAATAAGTAATAAAATACATTTCAATTCTGTCGTCTGCTTGAACACGCATCACTACTAATGTACTGTGTTCACGATAAAACCTCAAATCATAAAGCATATCTCGGGAGTGACTTAATATCTGTTTCATTAAAATCGGTCCACTCTATCATAAGTTATTGTAATTTGAATGACGGCTCGAGGTAAGTACAAGAGAAGAGGAGTAATCTTTAACCAATTTGGTTGAACACGCTAATCCCAGGAACTACTGGTCCGATTTGAAACATTCTTTCAGTGCTATATACCTCATTTATCGAGGAAGGCTATAGGCTATATATCATCACGCTAAGACCAGTGGAAGCGGAGCACCAATTAAGAATGCTTCAAAATCAGGTTTTTATACTCTTGAAAGCTTCCGCTGCGTGTTAGTATTAGCCGAAAATAACTATTTCACGGGGACGATGTCGCGGGCAGAATCTAGTAGTATACAATACACGCGAAAACATTACTCTCCTATTGGCGTGTCTGTTACATTAAACGGTTCAATTAAAATCGGTCCACTCCATCAAAAGTTACTGTAATTTTAATGACGACCCGACTTAAATACAAGAAAAAAGTAGTTAAGTAATGGGCTTAATACATTCAGATGATTTTATTAGTCACGGTTTCTTTACATAAGGATCCATGTGAACGGAGTCGCGGGCATGGTTAATATATAATATCGATGTAAATTAAAAACGTTATCGCAATTTATTCATGCGTTTTAAACAAAAACATTGCAAATCGACTCCAAGTTACACAGCGCAATCGATTAAGCGATGCGAGTATAAAATTTACATGCATTTTCGTTTAATTAATCAGATTCACACCGAATAGGTACAAAAGACTACAATACGGTCAGACAAGTCACAAACATATTGGCGCAGAAGGTGCACTCGCAACGAAGCACTATATCAAACAACGACGCCCGTCATTCAGCGACCTCGTCAAACCTCAGAGACATCGTTATTTCGATGGTAGACATTTACATAACAAATTTAAAGGGAATCTGTTATTTTACTACTATAAGTGCTCGAACTTCGAAAATAGACAAAATAACAAAAAAAAAAAGCAAACAAAGCTCACCAATAGCTTCAAAATAAAAAAGAATGAAGAAAATCGGCTTAGAAACTGATGAGGGAGATGTTCATAGCCGTTTCCCCACTGCCTATTTATATACATATAGGTTATGTTATTTTATTGTACGTTCAACAGCCGATTATGGTAATTAAAATCGGTGGCTACGAAAGAAACGAACCTTCTGTGGCTATCTATATTATGGGCACAATAATCCAGAGTCGTATCTAGTAATAAAATTTATAATAGATCGATGACCTCATACTTTATACTGCAGTTTAGTACAGTGCTTGTCCAACTTTCTGACCGCTCTGAATACAGTTGCATAGAACTTAAAATTTAATTTAGATATATATTATATTATATGTATGACTACGAGACATCTTAAGAATAAATAAATGCCAATTTGATACTCTTGTAATAAAATGATATGTTAACCTGTTTTGTATTAAAGCTTTAACTATATTACGCACAAGCTCGAACTTACGGTCAGACCCAGAGCGACCACAATGATTGACAACTTAGATCAATAATAACTAGATAACGGGTCGGCGCGAAAAATACGTCTCGGTAAATAAGAGCTCACTTGAAATGTGAGTTTTATTTTGTTTAGTTTGTTTGAAACACAGCCAATGTAACCACGTTTCACATGCCGCAGTGTATTCAAAAGATGCAAAAATAATACCCGAAAAAGCAATTTAACGGCCGGAGTATCTTACTTTCGCTAAATACATGTTGAATAAGTTATATTTTAAGCTTTAAACTAACAAATAATATCAAATTTTGAACAAAATTACAGATTTTAAACCTGTGGTACAAATGTTGGCTCTCCAACCACGCACAAACACGCACAATAACGGGGAAACGTACTTTATTCATTACGTGTTATGGTTCAATTCACACTAAATGTTGTTTATGTTGTCTTTTCATTTGTGAGGGGAGTAATTTATCGCTTTGCTCGTTTTATCGTAAGTATTAGATAATATTTTGAACATTTGTGACTTTATTACTAGGTGTCATGGTTGTAATTAGGTTGAACTTAAAACTGTTTTAAAACTTTAGTAAAACAAATACGTACACATAAGTATATATTTACGCGGACGGGATTTAGCTTCAATTTTGTACGTGACCCTTTATCTAGTTATTGTTGATCGAAGATTGACAAGGACTGTACATTGCAAAAAATGCGTCATAGCGTCTCGCTTGTAACTTTTAATCGTATCTCATTAAAAAATCGTAGGTCGTAACTTAATTTAATAATGGAATAAACATTCCTAGAATTGTGAAGAATAAACCAATAAAACACTATTTTCGCAGTATATGACTACGTAGTTAACAGCTTTGTTGTTGACTTTTTTTTAAATAAATCCCATAAATTTCTGTGGTTTTTTTTTGTAATCCAGTTGAAGATTATTTTTTACTGACATATCTATATACCAAAATCTACAAACATATATACTCGGTAATTAAGAAAAAGAAAATTTAAAGGTAAATCTCCAGTTATAAGCGTGTAAGTTGAGAGAGTAATTATGTCTAAGTAATATGTAGAAATTTTAAATGGTCCAATTTCAAATACGCAACGGTTGTTCTATTTATGGCTAGTAGTCTGCATTGTAATAGTTTAATAATATTATTAAAGAATCAATTTTCTTTCCCACTTTTCTGAATACCATCTCCAAAGGAACTGATAAAATTAGCAGTATAAAAAACGTATTATTAAAAAGGATTCAAAACTTATACTGCACTTCCATTACATATATAATAGTAGGAAAAAAAAATGTGTGTAGTTTTTGAACGCAGTTATTGTAACGCGGTAGAAGTGAACCTTAGTATTGTGAATATTTTTTAAGAGAATGAATTAGGAATATACTATCTCATTGTCTAATAAATAACGTGTGTATATATATATATATATCTCTATTTCATTACACATTTTCTTCAAAACTAATATTATATCGGTACGAAAGTGATTTATGACCCACAGATTTTTTTTCCTTGCTACAACTCTGCGCTGCATTGTACAAAACAAAATACACACAAGCATATCAACATTGGTAGGAATGTTGTGGCGATTTGCATACAATAAAAGGGGTCAGGAGACGGCAAACATCGGCGACTGGGATTTTCTCTTCGCTCGACTCGTCCCCGCACCTTCCATTAGATAGGGGGGATCGATTCACACGGTTAGCGGGACACCTTTTTTTAATGCGGCAAATAACTATTGCTAGCGACTTCCCCCGCGTTCTTGTAGATATGATGTATCCGTTGGTAACAGTTCATTTTTTTTTAAACCCATGTCCTTTTATCCTTTGACAAAGTGCATGTAACGGTATGGTCGGTTGTGTAGTTAGGGCGTGAAAGCGTTGTTTGTTACAAACAATCAAATAAACATACCCTCTTTCGCATTTATAATATTAGTTAGGGTTTTTATAAATTCGGTTTTGTTGTTTGATAAGAATTTAGGTATATTTTTGATATATCTTTCTTCACTACATATTATAAAACAAAATCCTCTGCTACGTCTGTGCGTCTTTCTGTTCGCGATAAACTCAAAATCTATATTGAAGGGATTTTCATGCGGTTTTCACCAGTAGATGAAGTCATTCGTGATGAAGGTTTATGTATATATTATAATATTACTAGCTGACCCGCGCAACTTCGTCTGCGCCAAATCGGTTATTACCTGTTCCAATTTTATTTTCAAACGCAAAAAAATCTTTAAAAACCTTAGAACCCCATTGTGGGGACACCTACCGGGTCCAATTATGAATCCAAACTACCCTATATTGGTAAAAAATGTCTTCCCGGTATCCCCTGAGTTGCTTCTTACAAATCAAAAATACTTTATTCAGTTTAGGCCCTAATAAGGCACTTATGAACGTCAAATACTACCACCGGTTCGGAAAACAACCCAGTCATCGAGAAAAACCGGCAAGAAACTCGATCGGGTACATTTTTTTAACATATATTTCCAATACATCATACAATGCTTTTAGTGGATGCACAGAGAGGAGTCAATTCCAGACATCACTATCATTCACATACTGATTCACTCTATAATATCCTTTTGAAACGAAAACCCGTTTGACGTGGCGCTTAAATTTACAGTCCGGCAAATCGGTAACATGCTTTGGGACTTTATTGTAGAACCTAACACTATTACCTAAAAAACTATTACTGGTTTTGCTAAGTCTGAAACATGGGACCACCAGTTTATCACAGTTTCTAGTATTTATATTATGCCGGTCTTTTACTAAATTCAGATTTTCAAAGTTTTTACGGACATACATTAAATTATCAAGAATGTATTGGGAGGGCAGAGTTAAGATACCGAATTCCTGGAATTTCGTTTTTAATGATTCGCGAGATTTGACCCTCACCTCCGCGCCCCATTTACTATCCTCGCAACAACACAATAATTTTACCGGCTTGTAGTTTTTATGTTCTACCCAACTCCATGAATTAACATGCTGTAAAAAGTAAACTTTATCTCCATGAAATTTTCATGTTGACTTAGCTCTTTGTTCTAATAGGAATTAGTAAAGTATACATGAAACCTGTATCTAATAACTTAGTAATTGTAACATTTATTTTCTTTTTCACATAAACAATATAAATATACACACCTTAGCGTCTTTGTTAAAATCGGACGCACGTAATTGTAGTAGGTTGTTAGGTAAAATATCATACAACAAAATACTAAATTGGGGTAATTGAAAAAAACTTGTATTCTAGAGTGTCTTCATCCAACCCACATTCACATATCGAGTTGTCCCTGATTCCGAGCTCTGCAAGATGAACTGGTGGAGAACACACCTCTACAGATAGCAGACGCATACACGCGTTAGAAGTTATATTTCTTTGGCGTAACAAGTTAAAAATCTTTTCAAAAATTTGATCTTTCGCCTTATTCTACGTTTGTAGAAAAAAACGACACTAACAATAGAAAAAAGGTATTTAATACATTGAAAGTTTTAATACAAAGAAATACAAACAACAAATACAAAGAAACAAAATGTTGACTATAGCTAACTTCAGGGTGTCGGGTTTTCGTGTCGGTGTGTGCGCGTATCGAAAAAATTTACCTTCATAATTTTTCCCTAACGCGCCAAAAGAAGTATAACTTCAAAAATCGATTTTGTATTTTTGATGAAAAAAAAACACATACAAACAAACATACTACAGATACCTTATGTATACTAAATATACTAGAGACCATAGACCTTCTTTCTAATGCAGTCAGTTAAGAAACAAATTACAAGCACAACATATCGCCCACAGATATCGGCGATTTCCAGTAATAACACTAAATCGACTCGAATAATCTAGAATCCCATATCAGCGTAATATTAACCCAGTTCCTTTGTAGTAACAATAAAGGATTCTAAACGTTCGTTACGTACTGAAATAATCTACGAGTTATTTCATAGACCGTACGGTATTCGAGAGGGGAATAGTGTTCGTGTGTGTGACCATTCGCGGGGAACTACACCGAACCAAGACGTCGAATATACATTTGTTAAAGTACATTCCCGTATCAATCAGGATTACAGTGTAATCGACACTAGAAAACGAATCAGGGTTCAATTACACTCCCATCAAATATCGTATTTATTGATAGTAAATTCCACACGACGAAATGCCAAATTTTATGGTTACAAGCGATACATAGCGACTTTCATTATCTAGCGCATCGATCATCTACAGTCGACGCTATACGTAAAGCATATATAAAATCTTTTATTTCATAAAGTCATAAAAACTACCCACGGAAGGGAAAACTCAAAACAATGGAATGTGTTCTTTTATGAATGTTTAATTGTAGTTTGAATTATTTCAATTAAAAACAGTAGCCTGGTTATCACATCGGTTATGCAGGTGGTGTAGAGCCACGCTGAAGCTATTACTGGTTTCAGCGTGAATGGGACGCCTCGCCCGGGGTAGTACCACCCTCTCATAGAAAACCGACGTGAAGTAACAGTGCTTGCATTGTTGCGTTTCGTCAGGTTAGTGAGAGCGGCGGAGGAAAAACAGGCTGGCAACGCATTTTCGACTCCCCTGGTGTTGTTAGCGTCTATGAACGGTGGTGATCACTTAACATCAGGTGACCCACCTGTTCGTTTGCCAGCTATGACATAAAAAAAGAAAATCGGTTTGCATTCCGAGCAATAATTATATACATCCTTTTAGAGTTTATTAAGTGATCAAACATATAATGGGCTGCACAACACAAAACTACTAGCATGTGCTTACTAGAATGTCATGACGTGAAATTATAAATTTCTCGCCTACCAAAACTACCGCTCAACGCGCCTAAAGAAGTTGTCTCTTCAAAATTACGTTCAATAAACAAACCCCTCAAAACTGACGCACTAATTTTAAAGAGCGATTGCAAATTGAACTGTTTCGTATCTTCAACGAATCGAAACTCAGTATGACAAGACGCGGGTACAAGTAAGCCAAACTGTCACAGAGAGAATTATACAATCAATGGCTTAGTAGATAGCGTGCTCGGACGCCGCCGTCGATGGACGTAGGTTCGAATCCTTGCAACTGAGTCGGAGCGCGCGATGAAGGAAAAACATCGCGATGGAACAATAGCAATGGTGCTAGGGATTTTTTTGTCTAAGTCCGCCTGGCTAGCCACCACCCTCAAGTTGAAAATCAGTCGCCAAGCATCTGTCGGTGTGTTCCGGTACACGCACTTGAGAGCCACTCGCCCTCTAAGTTTATCGTGTTTACCAACTTAGACCGCGTCGTCATTAACCATCAGATGAGATTCTGGTCAAAAGCTAAAACTTATAAAGGTACAAAAAAAAAACACGCTCCAACCGTACCTCTGAACGGTGATTGCTTCCATTCTAAGAACCGTATAGCCTATAACCTCCTTCAATAAATTGGCTATGAAATGCCATAACTTTTTTAAAATGCAGATGGATAGTTCCAGAGACCAAATAGTTCAAACAAACAAAACAAAACAAACAATCATTCTTCAACTTTATGGTATTAATAGCACTTATAGATTTGTATTTCATTGTCGATCCCCGTATCATTTGTGTCATATTATCATATCAAAACGATTCGACTAGCGACTTATACTACTTTCTGCCCGCGACATCGTCCGCGTGGAGTAGTTACTTTGGGCTAACGCTACCTTTAACTCGCGTCTTCGTTTACGTAGAAATATTTTTAAATAATATGTACGTTAACCCTGATTTTGAAACATTTTTCATTGGTGCTCCTATTGGTCTTAGCGTGATGATGTATAGCCTATAATAGCCTTCTCCGATAAATGAGCTATCTAACACCGAAAGAAAATTTCAACTCGGACCAGTAGTTTCTGAGATTAGGGCGTTCTAGTAAACAAACTCTTCAGCTTTATAATATTACGTATAGTTATATATCACTTTTGTACACAACAAACAAAGATCGGTCAGGGAACATTCCGAGCTGGAAATAAACATGACAAATCATAATGATGTAAAAAGCAGGGCCGTACTTCGATACAAATTTCGGGGTGAAAATATCTAAAGCCGTGTGGAGCGATTAAAAAAGAAAGTTTATTTGGTACGGGAAAAACTTGTGGGTCCGCATCACCGATGACCTTGACACGCTCGTGTCGTATTGCGCTTGCGCTAGACACCATGTATATACTCGGCTGTATCATATGCGTGTTTCCATTTTTGGATGGGTAAATTCTTGTGATTTCTCGTCACAGACCGTCATCGATGACGTCGACATGCTCATAACGTATTGCGCTTCCGCTAGACTAGCGACGCGTAGTATAGCGCTCTGTGTACATGTAATAATGATATTATGTTTGTGCAATGTGTTTGATTAATTAATAAACTGTATAAAGGTGTATATAATTATTGTTAGGTGTGACAATAGATGTGAAAACCAGAATAACGATAATAATTTTAATATACAAATTATGAAATTTAAATAATTCCAACTATAATTGAATTTTTTTAAAGCAAAAAAGAACACAGTTGTTTCATTGTTCTGAGTTTTCCCTTCTGTGGGCAGTCCGTATGACTTTTTTCATCACTTAATAAACTAGTTACACTTCACAATATGGTACGTAGAGCAAACGAAGGTCTACTACTATTCCCCGTTTCGTCATTTGCCATGTGTTAAACGACACTGCCAAATCCGAGTGAGTGTGAACCAGATAAGCGAGAAAACTCTATAATTGGGAATAATTGTCAGATCCCGTCATTTTAACCTTCGGAAACCTCTATAAACGAAATGAGATTGCTTATCCAGATTTGACTTCAATTGAAGTAAAGTTTAAATCTGTCAACGGATAATACAAAAAAGTTAAAATTGCAAACAAATGTCAAATCATAACAGATAAATTCGATAGATTTATTAAATATCAGAACATCGCCCGAGACGTTTCCCTCAATACGGCCCACGCGTAAAATCGAGGCCGGTTCATAATACTTTATTGTTATCGTATATGTTTTTGATATCTTCAAACAGACGGTGTGTCTTTAATATAGACCGAAGGAAAATATCACAGAAAGATAATCCATATGACTGAGAGCTTATAGAAAATTAAAGTATCTATTATTTGTTTCGAATATATGTTTTGATACTTCAAACAGACGGTGTGTCTTTAATATAGACCGAAGGAAAATATCACAGAAAGATAATCCATATGACTGAGAGCTTATAGAAAATTAAAGTGTCTATTATTTGTTCGAAATCTCTGAAACGACTGAACCGATTTTAGTGAGACTTTTGTTAACAGACTGAGGACTTTTCATAGTAATGGTCAAACTACATATCAATACGCTTTTCTATGGTGAGTAAGAAGTAATGTCAGAATTTAATAGAACCAACTTGCAATCAGTAAATAGGTGGAGTTATTAGACTTTTCACGATAAGATCTCGACTATCAAAAAAATTAAGCGAGCCCAAAATTAAACCATATAAATACACATTTCCCTTGAGACAGTACGACCATTTTCATACGGGCGGCACTAGCTATTCTATCATGTGAGTCATTACATTACAAAAGGAGCTAAGTCAAATTTTAATCGCTCATATGAGATCTTTAATTTTTTTAAAGATTTTCCGACTTTACCGTTCGTAGGATTTTTAGTTTCTCTATTAATCTTTAGAAAATATTCATATTATTAATAGGTAAAATTAAATTTGGATGATGTTGAAGTTCGTTACGAACTCATATGTAGAAAAAAAAGTGACAACAGTGACTGAAAAAAGTGACTTTAGACAACATGACTGAAGCAAAACTTTTTTAGCTCCATCTATATGTATAATTATATATATTAATTTTCTACAATTATTTCAATTTATTATGGGTTTTCATTGATAATACGAAACATAACTCTCTCGCTTTTCGTCTTCACTAATATTATATCTCCTTCTCAACGTTCCGTTCGCTTCGCCCGATCACGCGTTTTCGTAACGCTCTCGTGACGCATTCACCGGCTTACTCCTCAAGTCAAGCGTGCGTAAATAATGTTTAACTTGAAAAACTCAAGCGACGAACGTATTAGCTCAATTCATTTGTCGTTGTATTGTATTTGTCAGGATCAGGTTTGTATGTAAGAATATGTTTGAAAAATGATAAATTCGGTTTAAAAAGCAAAAAGTAAGAGAAACAAAAGACAACAGAGAGCTGCTATATAAAGAGTTTTATATCCCATTCTACTATAACTCATCGCTAGATGACGCTACGTATTCAGATCATATTTTATTGCCATTTAATACAGACTAAAAGCTATTGTTTTTTTGTAAAGAATGCCGAAAAGGTATGATATCTCTTTGGTTATTATAGTGAGTATCTACTTAGGGTTTATACTAAAAAACAAAATACGACTTTCAGAATTAACGTTGAAACTGTAGTATCGTGTAACGCATTCCGTATTTTGATTCCTAATATGAAAAACGTATTTCGACTCCACGCAAACTCTACACTATGCGCAAGGAGAGCGAAGGATTAGACTTCCCAGAGATAACAAAACAATACGAATGTTTTTGTGAAAGTGCAAAATGCAAAGATTAAAGTTCACCTTCATGTATACATACACATACATGTTGCATAATTGTACACATGTATATGTACACGTTTGTTTGTTTGTTACGCTTCCTATATATATATATAGGGTACAGACAAACAGGCGGGTCACCTGATGGTAAGTGACCACCGCCGTCCATAGAAACTAGCAACACCAAGGCAGTCGAAAATGCGCTGCCGGCCAGTGTTTGGGAGGAACCGGGAGACGAGAGGAGGAGAGGGTATGGGGAGGGGAAGGGGAAGGGGAGTAGAAGGGGAGATGAGCGCTCTCACTGACCGAACGAAACGCAACAATGCGTGCACTGTTACTTCACGTCGGTTTCCTGTGTGTCGGGTGGTACTACCCCGGGCGAGCCGACCCATTCATGCTGAAACCAGTAATGGCTTCAACGTGGCTCTACCATCGACTAAATTGCATACAAATTCTCAGGGATATATACAAAATAGGACATATTGGGTACCTATCGTTTGAAAACAAAAAAAAGGTACCGTTCCCGTGGGATAGATAAAAATATAGTAACGCGATCATAAGCTAGTAGGTTATACAATATGGAAGAATGACGTATGAGAATGAATGAACAAATCGTTTCTAAAATAATTGAAAAAAAAGCTGGCTAACTTTGCATTTTAAATGGTTAGAGACAAAACTGTTAGTCATATTCGATAAAGAATCTTTCTCAACTTATTGTCACGGCTTATAAAAACATTTTTTGTATATTCAGCAAAATATCTATTTACGTCGTTTTCTCATTTAATAGAAACGTCCAGTGTCACCTGCTTTTTATGAATAGAATATTATAAAGGTTTTTGTGTTAAAACGTTCGTTTTATATTAACTGAACATGACTAGGTTATTGTAATTTTTTTATAAATAAATCTATACGATAATGAAAAAAAAATCATTCCTTAATAAGCGTGTCTACATAAACACTACCTAAATATTGTGTTTCTGACATAGGAATATTCACCGTGGGTTAAAATTAAATATAAAAATTATATTTTAACTATTTTTACAGAATTAACTATTTATATTAACAACGGAACGCATTAACGATATTATTGCGATCTGTATAAAAAATACAGGTCATCTGAATACGAATGATATCTGCGACCTGTTCTACAATCTCTCCAAACATCCCGTGAAACTTATTGTTACAAGTAAACCGTAGGTGAATCATCGAGGCGTGGGAAAACGGAATACCCGCTCTTATAACTTACCGCTCCGATTAGTATAAGGGTTCTAAAAACAGCACGCCTTGTATTTTATTCGATATTTTTTAATTATGACGCCAGCCTAATAGAGATTTCCACCGTCCGTTTTATATGGCATATATAACATTAACCCCTAAGGAATTGAAAACACTTCTATTCTGAACATAGGTGCGAATACGAAGACAAGGTAACGAAGAATTCTATTAAAAACAGACTCCAACCTGAGTCTAATTAATATATGTAGATTATTTACCGTATATAGATTTATATATATCTATATAATAAAAATATTTTTACGAATTAACTAGTGATTAATTAAAAATTAAAAAAATCTGATTAACAACAATTATATGTAAATTACTGGCCTATAATCAGTCCACAAATTCTAATAGCTTAATAAGATCAGATCAAAAAAATACTGAACACTATTAAAATAAACTTTAATTACATCTATTGCACTGTCTTTACTGACGCGGAAAAAAACGTTATCTACACGAAAAACAGGCAGACGAAGTCGCAGCAAAAAGTTAAAAAAATATATATATTAATAAAAACCCTAACATTATTTTGGCCTACAGTGGTTATAAAACACTTTCACTACAAATGAAACTCCTCGCCGAATGTTCAGTTTCGATATGAAATAAAAATGAATTATAATGAATAATATTATATCTATTTTTAATACTATTCCTTGTGGTCGATTTGAGGGTTAAATGAGCGTGAAGTGTAATATTTAGTATTAAAAAAAATATTTTCCAGTTACAACGAAAATTAAAAAACGACTGCTTTTTTTTGTAAACATAAAACAGTGATTCTGAATTGTATGTTATAATAAATGAAATAGTTCGTTTTGATGTAGCGGATAAATTAACAATGCGTCATTGTAAAAAAACTCATATTATTTTAAAAAAAATACTCACACGTATAGTCCCAGCTGTCCTGGTCGTTTTTGAACACGTTCAATCTTTCAGGCTGAAACAGAAAACACGACTGAATTATATAAAAAAAACATTTATATGAAACAATCTGTTTCATTTAGGTATACCTTAAATGAAACGTATATTCGAAATTGAATCAGGACTTCAAATAACAGTGTACGCGATGACAGGCACTTGAATGATTTAATTTACCCCACATTTTAATCTACGAGATGCCATTATTTAAATGTTGAAGTTGAAGTTGAACGTGGTTTTTTAAAGTATCAATATATTATTTTTTTATTGTGAAGTTACATAAAACTAACAAGTTAACAAGACTTAACTAAGAAATTCCGAATGATAGTGTCGAAAAACCAGTTCATTATATGTACGGTTACGTAAATTGCATGTAGCCCTACTTATTATGTGGGGATTAGCACATTGGTTGGTTTGGTTGCACAACAACACCATCGTAACAGAATAAATAAAATAATTGTGACCTAACAAACAACTTTATTCCCACAAACAGGCATCCCAAAACATATTAAGGCAAGGACTTCTGCTCCTCATCCCTATGGTGTGTTTATAATACCTCTGATATATACTGGACACGTGAAGCATGACCTACTAGTTTAATAAGATTCGTTCTGTACATACGATACGGTTGTCCCACGTTTTAGACTTAGTAAAACCAGTAACAGTTTTTTGGGAAATAGTGTTAGATTTTACAACAAAGTCCCAAAGGATATTACCGATTTGCCGGATTGTGAATTTAAACGCTATGTCAAGCGGGTTTTGGTGTCAAAAGGCTATTATAGAGTGGATCAATATGTGAACGATGGTGATGTCTGGAATCGACTCATCTCTGTGCATCCATTAAAAACGTTTGTGAAATTTACTATTATATAGAATATATTATTATTCTAAATATCATATATATTTGTTAAAAAGATAAACCAGATCGAGTTTCTTGCCGGTTCTTCTCGATGACTGGGTTGTTTTCCGAACCGGTGGTAGTTTTGACGTTCATAAGTGCCTTCTTAGGGCCTAAATTCAATAAAGTGTTTTTGAATTTGAATTGTCGTCGTCCTTTTTTCGTCGTTCGTTCGTCGTTTATTTAAACAAACCCATTTCTGAAAAAACCCGTATTGTTCGAGTGTCAACCGTACATTTTTCTACAACATTTGTAAGACGCATCACTCTTGTAAATAAATTAGTTATAATTAATTTAATGTATTGCATTTAGACCGAGTAGCGGTGACAGCACTCATTTTTACCACATTTTTTTTTTGTTAAACATAGATAATTTTGAAGTATTCCAGTGTTTTAATTACAATAAGTGTCTAGTACACATGTCTTAAGATATCGCTGTAGCGGGCATTTTTCCAAAAGACATTTTTACATGCAGACGGTCGGTGATTTTAAACCAGTGAAGTTGTAACATTAGTGCTCAAAACGGTGTTAAATTTTTTTTTTTCACCAATCGTTTTGCACTTCTGCCAGAATCGATATTTTATGTCCATCGTTATAATAGTTGAAAATTGTACATTTAATCATATCTGCATTTTATTATTTATCTAAGAAGTTTGAATCAAATACCAAGATTAACATTTTGAATTCTTTTCTGAACTAAAACTTGAACGTAGTTTATTTAATCTATGTGTTAAGAGAGAACGCGTTCTTGGAGAAATATATAAAATAGGTATGAAGCGGGGTATATTGCTAATACACTTTGCCCCAACTATCAAATACGAGCGTGAATGAGACAATTGTAATGCGGACTGATTTTACCTACATAAAATAGACGATTTTATGGTTTTCTATTACCCATTTTCCTCCTTCGTAATTGAACCGATTTTAATACCTTTTTGAAAATTAATTAGGACTTTAAGGACTTTGAAGGACTGTGTCTGTATGTTTTCCTTTTATTTATAGTGTGTTTCAAATTTTCTACAAAGGAATAAAACATTTACAAAGTATTTTATGTTAAGATAATGAATCCGGTGAGTTTAGAGTTTATCAAAACGATAGCGAAATATTACATGTATTAATTATAAGGAAGCCTTAAAAAGCGTTGAGTGTATCTATAAAAGTATTACTTATATCTTTCTACCCTTAAGCCTTTCTATAACAAAGATCCAAAACACATTACCGACGTCCCGGATAGTGAGTTCAAACACCATGTCAAGCGGGTTTTAATGTCTAAAGACTGTTATAGGGTGGATCAATATGTGAATGATGGTGACGCCTTGAAAAGACGCCTCTCACTGTGCACCCATCAAAAACGAATGTAAATATTTATGTTTGTAAAAATATGTATCATGAAAAGATAAACTAGATCGGGTTTATTGCCGGTTCGTCTTAATGAGTGGGTTGTTTGTCCGAACCGGTGGTACCTTTGACGTTCATAAGCGCCTTCTCAGGGCCTAAATTGAATAATATATAAAAAGTATTTATGATTTTTGATAAATATTATACAATTTAGTATATACTATGGTTGAAAAGGCTATCGTTACGTAAAGTAAATCACAATTACAACATCAGAATAGCGGTACATGACGCCTCATAGACAATGGACTCTTGTAATCTGAGTGCACTCAAAACAACGATACGATCTGACGTGAGTGCAGTGTTTACTCCGTGACGGAATAAATGGCGTCATGAAATACGAGCACATTCACTCGACGGTAAACACCGAAGCTAAAGAGACATGCATCCATTTAATATATCTCTAGGTAGTTTATCGATCATTACTGAATTATTTAAGTTCCCTTTATCCCAGGCGATTATTTTTCTTTTTATATTTTATGTTTTTTTCCCTTTTACAATAATCTCATCTGAGTGGTCTAATATGATAAAAACGTTAAGCCTAGAGAAGGACTTGCTCTCATGTACATTACATATTTTGTACATTAAATATTTTTTGAAAATTATAATCGGGGTAGACTTTGTTATCGATATAGACGCCAAAAATAACCCTTTTAGAATTTTTGTCGTCTTTCTGTCTGTCTGTCTGTCTCTGTGAGCCCGCATCACTCTGAAAGTACCAAACCGATTTTGACGAAATTTGGCACAGTGATAACTAATATTACAAGGTTACATATAGGATACTTCTTGTCTCATAAAACGCAAGGGATTCTCCAGGGTAACGGATGAAAGTCAAAAATTTGCAGTTAATGAAATTCTTGATTTCATTTTTGGTAAATTTTGGTAAATTTTCTTTGTGCTATATATAGCAGACAGATTAGCTAAAAACTTAAGCTATATTTCCCTAAACTACTTAAAAAAAGTACCAAAAAAAGGAACGCTGGGTTCCGAACCGTGGAATCCGTCGGACCATATAATATAATATATATATATATATATATTATACTACGGATACATGACATTTCTATGCGTAATTCCACATATGAAAAATATGTGTATAGGAAACTGTCAATTATATGTTGTTACATTTATTTTTTTATTTTATTGTATAAAAAATGTTTGCTAAACAAAGTTGACAAGATTTTTTCCTAAAACATAAACCTAGAAGACAATAGTTACATTGCATTGTAGAAGATGAATCTCAATTAGAGTTCTATCAGTACGTGTGTTGTTTCGATATTTGATAAAATTAGTTTTCTAAATATTGTCGAGTCTTGAAGTAGTTGGGTTCAGGTTTGTGAATCTACGATTAAAATAATCAGTTGAGGTGTTTACAGTTACCATAATATGTTGCATTTATACTAATATTATAAAGAGAGGTAAAGTTTTGTTTTCGAGGAATGCTTGGTACTACTGATCCGATTTCAAAAATTCTTTCACTATTAGAAAGGTATATTATCCCAAGTTCAGTATCTCAGTGAACAAGGTGGTTTATATGTCAAAAGTAAAATAAATTTGACAAAATTAAGATTGAATGCAGATTTCACGTATGCTTTACAAATTCGTATAAAACACAACTAAAACAAAATGGAAATTTAATGTAGATAATGTTTAATTTTTACAGTATGTTAAGTGATGAAGTTACAAGGGGTACTGGGAAAACATTTATGGGCAATATATGTAAGTTAGTTTTGATCTTCATTGGACGCTTTAGGTAATGCTGCGAACAGGTTTTAAGCTTATTTTAAAAGATTTCTCACATACCAACTGAGTATATGTTTGAGTAAGTTCCTGGATAGTTTGGATTCACAATTGGAAGTGCTAGATGTCGCTGCAATCGGGTTTTAGGTTTTTCAAGATTATTTGCGTTTAAAAGTACAATTGAAACCTGTAATAACCGATTTCGTGCAGACGAAGTTGCACGGGTCAGATAGTAAAATGATTGAGGTTGGGGGGTTAAAAAAATGGCCTTTGAAATAAAATGGTAAAATTGAAGGTTAATTTAAGAAAAAAAAAAAATGAAAATTAATAAAAAAAATAAAAATAAAATGAAAAATAATTAATTTAAGAAAATTAATGGAACAATTGAAAATTATTCTCTTCGGTTTTATTGAATGTCAAAATTTTTAGGTGACAGGACTGCTTTCACTTCATGTCACTTTGCTTCATGTCAAGTTCAAGTCAATGTCAATATTTTAATGTTTACTATTTCTTTATGGTGTACTAACTTCAAATGATGATTCAATAAAAAAATTAGCGAAAAAATACTTTGTAAAATCAAAATAAGAAAATTTGTTTGGTCATAAAAGTAATCCATGACTTACATCTCCGCGGTTACAATGATGCAGTTCAACTTGATGTAGCAATTATATTAATTAGTACAGTTGATGATGAATTATGAACAAAAATGAATTCATTTTCAAAAGTTAATGGTAATATTAAAAACATATTTGTTTTGGATTCATTATTTGAATCTATTGTGTATCCATTACTTTTTCAAATGATGATACTGGGCATATCAATATTCCTCATAATGTACAGACTATATTTAATTCAACATCAGCCAGAAATACCACGCACCCATGGTGTCGTGTAAAATTAATTGAAAATTGTCTCATGAGTTGCGATAAATTTCTTTATTTTCGTAAAGTTATGTTTACTTAGTATTTAAGAGCCTTACCACCTTATGTAACCGCCTGTTTTTTGTTTCAAATTTATAATTAATTTCAATTCTCATTTAGACATCGTTTTTTTTCATGTTTATATCATTGAAAAAAAAAGTGGCAAATAACTGACTAGACATGATGAAAGCCATTGATTATAGAGGTTATATATACCCTTTGATAAAAGAACCCAAATAAAGTTCAAACTTTAAAAATTCAATGAACTATGGTCGAATGTCGACCACTGGGCGCTCACTAGTTAATATAAATAGACAGAAGCAAAACAATTAAATACATATATATTCCTTCTTTTTAAGTTTAAGATTTAATCGAGACCAAATAACATAGGTAACTTCGCTCGATGTTATTTACCCGATAAAATAAAAATAAAAAACAAGAAATCAAAGAATTCGTGTACGAAGAAAATATTTGAATTTTCCCTTGAGAATTCCAATTTGTACGATATGAGTTATTATTGGCAAACGATATGTCTACTAGCGACGAACGAGATGTGTAATTTAGAAACGGGGTTTGAATGTTTGTTCCGACAATATTTAGATAGCTAAACGTTCGACGAGCCCGACTGTGTTTATTTACAAATACATACCATATTCTATTTCATATGTCCCTAATTAACTTTTTAATTATGTTTTATTTTATTAATTTAAGTTTCAATTAAATTACACTAATGGGCCCGTCCGACGTTGTCTCGACATGGTAATAAAAAAAAACCTTGACAAATTATACCATATACCTAAACTTTCCCCATGGACATCACTTTGTCTACTGGTGAAAACTGCATGCAAATCCGTTCTGTAGTCTTTGAGTTTATCGCGAACAGACAGACGTGGCAGAGAACTTCGTTTTATAATATGTAGTGATGCTTAAAAGCATAATTATATAAATTTTTTTGCATGGTGGCAGGACTTTTTGTAAGTCCGCCTGGCTAACTACTATCCTCAAATTGAAAGCCTGTCGTCAAGCACCTATTGGTGTGTTCCGGCACACGCACTTGTGAGCCAGTCCCCCTCTAGGTTTATTGTGTTTACCATTTTGGGTCGTCATTTGACATCAGACGGGACTGTGGTCAAACGTTCGCCTATAAAGTATTTAAAAAACCTATATATCTATAAGCCGCAGTGACCACTTAACATCGAGTGACACGCATGCCTAGTTATCTACTTACAATAACAAAAAAAACTATACCTACGATCTTCAAAGAAATATTCCAAAAGGCAAACAGAAATTTCGTAGTAATCTTACCAAATTGCTAAAGGCGTCAATTCGGCGTAGCAAGATAACGTAGTACAAAACAGCGCTACGCTGTTAAGTAATAAAAACGATGAAAACCAAAACTGTAGCGAAGCACGCGTAGCGCGTCATACACAACATTGCTACGAACGAGCTACGTCGTAGCACATAAGCCATGAGCTTACATCTCTCACATTCATAATCTTCTATACATATAATAAGAATGTAAGTCTAACGTGTCTGTACTTTTTACATTTTTGTATCTTGTCTTGGAATAAGTAATAAAATACATTACAATCATTTTTAGAAATATTTGTCTGTCTGTATGAACACGCATCACTGCTAAACGTTAATGGTGGAACTTAAGATAATCGTAAAGCATATCCTCGAGTAACATTCAGTCTTGGTTTCATTAAAATCGATTCAGTCTATCAAAAGTTATTGTAATTTTAATGACAACGCGACTGAAGTACGAGAGAAAAGTAGATAAGCAAATGAACTGAATACATTCAGACGATATTATTAGTGACTGTTTTTTTACATTTGTTCCCACGCGGACGGAAACGCGGGCACAGCTAGTAATAACAATATCATTATTTAGTTCGCTGTTAGGGTGATACATATATAGACTTTCAGCGGCTCATATACACTGGTTGACCTTGGACTGTGTCAACATATAATAACTATACTTGACGTATCTGAATCATAGATGTCAAATTATAAACAGTATGATAGTATTGGATTGTATGTCATCACACTAGGTTAATTAAGGCTGTGGTTATTATTAAAATTGGTAATGCTGTGTACAACTTATAACTGTATTGTAGATTTCTAATGTTATAATAATTGCGTTGTCCATTTCAATTTCAGTCCGTTATCTGTAATAGTACCTTTAAAATATCAGTGTATATGGGGGTAGCGTTCAAATTAGGTACAGATACTGTATCACCTCATTTGATTGTTGGATAGACAACAGTCGACCATAGAACGCGGCACGCCTATGTTTGTCACTACGACAAGTCTCTCCTAATGTGGTCGAAATTCAAGCGGACACAATTACTAATGACCTACCGTAAATACGGCTACCTGAATCTATATAAATAAAAAATGGATTGCCGAATGTATGTAAGCGTATTACTACAAAACCTCTGCACCTATTCTCGCGTTTGTAACTGCAAAGACAAAGTTTAGGTATATAAAAGAAAATGTTTGAAAAAACGTACGGGAAGCTAAACATTTCGTGTTAAAATATCGCCATAATAAATGAGTGTGTAAATGAAACAGAAGACAACAGAGATATTTTTAAAAATATTGATAAAATTGACAGATGAATGTTAACTTGACATATAATTCCAATTCGCTCTCCTTTTTTGACACTATCTGGCACAGACAGCGCACAGTGTGTATCTACATGACATTGGCGGAACTGTGTATTACTTATACACACGGCGCCATAAATTAAAGAAGAAGACACCTGGTTATACTGTAAAAGTGTTATTTATTTGTACAGCCTGCCGAAGTTGAAGTGAGAGGCTAGTTTAATATGAAAAATCGCTATTCCAGTATTTTCCCGCGTAATACCCGAGTCGGACGGATAGCATGCCGCCTCCGGTCGTCCAAAGAGGAAAATGGAAAATTTCTGAATTTCAAACGGCCACCACCGAGCTATTTGCGACTCGAACGTCACTCGAAAAGGAACAGGTAGTATTTAATGGACCGTAAATTCAACGTCGCGTCGTTTGAAACCACTCGTACTTCATTTTTATTCCACTCAAAGTTGAGATCGTTTTTTTTTTTAAGATGACAGGGATAAAACATTATATTAACGTTATTAATATGTCGGTTGCACGTCACTAGGCGTGGTTGTGAATATATCAAAAGTAGTTCATTCAGTTTAGGCGCTGAGAAGACGCTATGAACGTTAAAACTACCACCGGTTCGTACAAACAACTCGTTCATCTAGAAGAAGCGGCAAGAAACTCGATTGAGTTTATCTTTTCATCATACATATTCTTACAAAACATGGATATTCACATTCGGTTTTAGTGGATGCACAGAGATAGGTGTCATTTCTAGACGTCGCTATCGTTCACACACTCATCCCCCCTATAATAATAGCCTTCAGGGATTAAAACCATTGATATGGTACATGAACTCACTATGATAGAAATCGGTAATGTGCTTTGGGGTTTTGTTATAAAACTTAACAACCTAAAAAAGAGTTTTAAATCTTAGTGAGCCTGGAACATGGAATGACAAATTTGTTGCTGTTTCTATTAGTTGAGTAATAATTTAGTTAGAATGCTACACTAGGTAATACACAATTTTTGCGTCTTACTCACACGAAAAGCGTTTCTAGCTCGAAGTGAACTTCAACAAGGCAGGTGATTCAAAAGAAAAGTAGGAAAATATTTACGAGTTTGATGAGTCGATTGAAATAACTAATGTAACAGACTCGCGAAGGGTTCTCTGGACTCTGACCACGGACTCGTCAAACTTCATTGAAAAGAAGCATAAATCCATTATTACTACCGGTGACTTAACATCGTCCCCTCCCCAAATAACGTAAACGTAGCCTTTTCATATATCAATAACTCCAAGGAATGTATTTGAAAGAAGGATTTATGATACCCAGTATGTCTCTAAATAGAAAAGTGACAAAACTCATAAGTCAAATTTTTTTGATTAATTAAATAAATACTTATACATCTAAAAGGTAAATATCTTCCAAATACAAAACATCTAGGTATAATTTTGACAATCAATAAGTATATCGAGCTTTGCTAAAACTAAAGCTAAAACTAAAGGTTTTGCATCCTATTTGAGTTGCATATATATATTTTTGTCACGCCTGCAATTGCTTCTCTTGTATGTTGTTTTATGTATCCGACTTTTTTATTTTATTAATTTCCCCTATATATATTATGTACCGTATTATTTTTGTACATTACTTACTATCCCTATATATATTATATCTTATAATTTTAATGCATATTTTTTATTTTTACGCACCGTGACTTGCATTGGGTTCCAGCTGAAAATCAGCGCTAAGTGTTTCTCATAACGCTAGCATATGCTGAGCTGGACACCATTTCATAATGCACAGATATGCATATTTTTGTCCATTCTTGTATACTTGTATTTTATGTTATGCTTTATGAATAAAAATATTTCTTTCTTCTTTCTTTGTAACTCGTGAAAAAAGATTTTTTTCCAAAGTCATATTTTATTTTATTTTATGTATTTAGCACACCAACATAAATATTACACATAGATAAAATTACATGTGGTAAATTACAAAATAAAATTACAGTGTAATAATTACAATCACAGGCATGCATGACATTAATAGATGACAAAATAAAGTAATTCTAATTAGTAACTATATAGACAGAATAACAGATATTTTTTTATAAGTACACAATTAAGTTATGTTTTTAATCAAGTGCCGCTTGAATGATCCTATAAAAGAACTAAACGGTTTGAGACACGAGATACTGTTTATCATTTTTTTTTAATCATAATATTAAAAAAAAAATTGCCTTAGTTGATAGAGTGTGTTCGGATACCGCGTCTATGAACGTAAATTCGAATCCTAGCAACCGATTCGGAGCTTTCGGTGATGGAAAACATCGTGAAGAAACCTCGCCTGACTAGCTACCACTTGTTGATGTGTTCTGGCAGCTGCATTTGAGAACCAGCAACCTCCTCTAGGTTTAGCGTATTTACCACCTTAGACCATGTCATCATTTAACATCAGCTAAACCAAAGTATAAAAAAAAAACCAAGCCGAATACGTCAGAGCAAGCGCCTTAACGGTAAGTATGCAAACATAAAAATAAATCCGCCGGTTGTTTACACGTCGCGTCTTGGACGTTAAAAACTTAAGTGGCTGTAATATGAAGCGTCGGTTGTACGCACGTCTCGCTCTTTCAAGCGCTTAATGGCGACTTACACTGAAGTGTCCGGTTACCGATACATTATGTCGATTTATGTGGTTTTTTGCAGCCGCTATATCTCTGTTATGAACGGTTGACAGATTTTTCTTTCGTTTTCTTTTTAACTCCATCTTTGGCAACCAACCTTCCAGGTTATTACTGCCATTGTCGAGTAGTTAATAACATTACAAGTGTCGTCTGATCATTTCAATGTTCCAACAAGATGGTGGCTCCCTTGTTAGAACTTTCCAGGGAGTTTTTGGGCATCTCAGAATTCATGCCCCGTGGTATTATTTTCCATCCACTTCACTTATGCACAATAACCAAACTACATTACGTAAAACACTACCAATTTTACAAAATATAGAATCAAATAACACAAGATTATGAATAAAATATAAAATCGACTAGATGACAGACTAAAAACCCGCCAAAAACTCTCGGTTGACAGAATTATGTAGAAACTGTACTGTACTGTGCGTTACGTGGTTATGTTAATGAGTGAGCATACATTATCATTTCAATTTTAAAGACAATGTATCTAAGGCTATCCACCGACGCGCCCACGCATATAAACGGGGATCGGAGAAGAAGACTCTGCAACGAAGTGGACCACGTGAGTACCTATTTTGTCTATCCTATACCCATTATTGCGTGGATTCACAAACACGATTTCGTTTGCATTTCGGAGGTAGCCACCTCCAGTATCCTTATTTTCGTCGCATTCTCTCATCATCAATTTCGTAATACAGTCCACTGCTCGTCGCTACACCAATTTCATTACCAAAATCATTCGGATTATTAATATTTGCGTTGAAAATATAACTATAAACTTATCCCAGAAAACAATAAAATATGTAATAATGAAGCGATGATGGAACAGTGGTTAGTTCGTTCGGATACACATACCGGTGTGATTGGATTGTAGTAAGAAGTATTATTTTTGTAAGTCTTAAGGATAAATGTTTCAGGAAACCGATATTCAAAATTGGTGTTCAAATTTAGATACCCCTAGCATATTCAGTGACATCATGCCTTTACCGTTAGAATATAATTATGTTATGGTATGTTGTATAATACAATTTTAATTTTTTTAAATATAAAAACGAATACCAACCTTAGCGAATTCAATCTTGAGTGTGCAGCATCCGGAGTATATGTCGCAGCCGTGTAGCGCTTCCTTCGCTCGCGTCGCGGACTCCACACTTTCAAATTTGTGGCAACAAGTTAAGGATAATCTTCATAAATTTGATACATATTGATAATTTTATATATGTCCGCAAAAACTTAGATAATCTGGATTTATTGAAAGACCAACATAACCTAAATACTAGAACCAATAATAAACTGGTTACTCCATGCTTCAGGCTCACTAAGACCAGTAACAGTTTTTTAGGTAATAGTGTTAGGTTTTATACCAAAGTCCCAAAGCATATTACCTATTTGCCGGATAGTAATTTCAAGTGCCATGTCAAGCGGGTCTTCATGCATAAAGGCTATTATAGGATGGATCAATATGTGAACGATGATGACGCCTGGAAATGACACCTCTCTGTGCATCCACCAAAATCGAATTAACCGTATATGTCTATAGAAAAATGTTGTCCTATGTTATGTATAATAAAAAGATATATTAGATCGAATTTCTTGCCAGTTCTTCTCGGTGACTGGGTTGAATTTATCACTAATCCTTAAAGCCGTTTCAACGATTCTAAATTACTTCTTCTGAATATTACCATTACTGTTTAGTAATTATATACATAGCTTAGATGACATGGTAAAAATTCTTCTATCTACCAATAATAGTCTTATCTAAATCGGCTCAGCCGTCTCTGAGATTACCTCCCGGACAACAACAGAAAATTCAATTTTATTTACACATCAGCGGCCGCCGGCAGCTTTGATTGCGTTTATACTTTTATAAATGGCCCTTTGCCCTTGCCCGCGGCTTCGCTTATATTAATATAAATTTGCCTTCTCCTTCGGGAACAATATTTCTTTATCTGGATTTCTCTCTGTCTCTCTGTGCATCCACTAAAAACGATTGTAACATGTAACGTGCATTGTAAATATATGTATGACTAGTTGTGTCCGCGACTCCGTCCGCGTGGTACCTAATGTAAAAAAAACAGTTACTAATAAAATCATCTGAATGTATTTCTGTATGTATTTCATTATCTGAAGTCCATTTACTTATCTACATTGCTCTCGTACTTACGTCTCGTCGTCATTAAAATTATAATAACATTTAATAGTGTAAACCGATTTTAATGAAATCAAGGCAAAATGTTACTCGAGCATATACTTTTCTTTGTGAGGTTTTACCGTGAACGCAGTACTTCAGCAGTGATGCGTGTTCAAAAACAAGCAGAGAGACAGACATTTCTAAAAATGATTGTCATGTATTTTGTTATTTATTCTAAGATACCTGCAACAGTTTTTTACACAAAAATCTAAAAAGTAGAAACACGTTAGATCTACGTTCTTCTTATACGTATTGTCATAGAAGATAAAAAGATAAACCAGATCTAGTTACTTGTCGGTTCTTCTCGATGACTGGGTTGTTTAGCCGAAAGTATTTACGTGTTTATAAAAGTATTTTTGATTTTGATTTCGGGATGGAAGGTACTATACGTCCTCTCCTGTAGCCTTGTTAAGTAGTTAAAAAACGATAGCTTAACAGACAGACCCATATTCGCATTTATAATATTAACTAGCCGATTTCCGCGACTTCGTTTGCGTTGTTTATTATCTCAATTGTTTTATTATATCTCAAACGGATATTAGGCAGCGTTTTCGATAAAAACTCCCAGGCGGCTTGACTTTTTCCGACGCTTCCAACGTTTATCGTTATATTTCAACCAATTTACATAAAATCTTGACAAATTATATACCTAAATCTTCCTCGTGAATTACTCTATCTATTAATGAGAACCTCATGAGAATCCGCTCAGTAAATTTTAATCGGTTTTAAAGTTTATCGCGAACAGACACAACAGACGCGGCGGAGGACTTTGTTTTATAATAGGTAGTAATAAAATCAATAGGATATAGCTAACGACGGTCAAAGCGATCGTATATGACAGTTTTGAAGTTACCAAATTAAAGAAAGAAATCAAAGGCAGTGATAAAATCAAACGATCGTTTTGAATCAAAAACGAGGGGAAGATAAGCAAAGAATCTATAGAAAGCGCATTACAGTGACGCGATCCCAACATTAAACTGTTATTACGCGGCCAAGTTCCAAAGACATTCAAGATTATTCAAACAATAGTCTTCGCAATTACCGATTCCCTAAATCTCTACGCTTTTTAAGCGGTAGTTTGCAACAGCGGCTTCGTTAAACTTAGATTACTCTATTGTTCTTTTGTTTTATTTATATTACTTGTGGCAACCAATCTTCTAATAGATTATTACTGCCATTATCGACTTAGTCAACACAACAAGTGGCATAGTCAACAGCAGACTAATAACATTCTACCTAATATCATAAACGAAAAAGTGATTTAATTTGTTTGTCAAACCTTCACGCCTTAACTATTCAACCAATCATCATACAATTTTACATACACGTTGACAGGGTGCACAGAAAAAGAACATGGGGTACATTTTATTTAAAAAAATGTACCCTTCTCTATACGTCTACAGATCTACGATAATACGAGAAAAGCCACGAGCGAAAGCTAGTATTTAATAAGAATATTAGTATTCAAATAGATCCACTCCAATTTATTTATTTTGAAACTGAAATGAATGTAGTTACATTTTTACATTTAGTTTTTGTTACATTTTTGAAGACAACGGGAACGAATTCGCGGGCGAAAACTAGTTACTAACTAATTATCGTAGAACACGTAAGAATTTTTGATATTAAAAAACCGTGGTCTCAAGCTGCAGACGTAGCTCAATTACCTCACACCACCCACGCTCATCTGTATACGAAATTCGCAAACTGATTTGAATACAAAATTGTTACAGTAACAGATAACTTTATATGAAAAAAAAAACAAATTAGACAAGATAACATTCGCCAAAAACGCGATCGCGCACCCTCTGTCATAAACTTTTAATGAAATGATATTCTTGTTTTCTTGCGATATTACATCGATCATGCAATAATTGGTAACGGAATAACTCAATCCACGCACATCACCGCCAACTACAAAATCCGTGTACATACTTAATTCATAGTTGTATGTAATATGTAATGTGTAATGTTGAAAGCCGAGCAAGCAACATCATATCCAATTCGCTCTGTACTTTTTATTCTTAAACCATATTTATTTTATTCAAAACTACATGAAAATTAGTCAATCACTAGTGTGAACAATTATCGATCTAGTGCAGTGATTGTGAGTTCAGATAATAGTGTAATAAAGTGATAATAATCAAATCAATCCGATAATATCAAAACTTTGTGCAGTGTTTTACTAAAACGCGTAAGTGACACAATATGCACGGCGCTTGCGACCTTTTTCTCGCGAGGTCTCGCTAGTGCATCGGCACGACTTACCGCACGCTCAGTAGCAAGTCATTTCTACCTACACCATTGTATTATCACTTGATTGATATACTCGTACTGATAATGAATGCACAAAAATGCGCCGGCTGTCCGAACACTTTAAAAGGTGTACTGTATCTGCAGTGCTGTAGATGTACGGACAAATTTCACCATTCATGTATGAACCTAAGCAAGAAGGATTTCGAGAGCTTTAGTGAAGATTCTAAAAAATCGTGGGTTTGCCCGTCTTGCCGCTGCAAGGAGCCTAAACAAGGTGACAACACGAACACACCTATCCAGGGTATATCGTCGCCTGCCGCTGTAGTTTCTGAGCGTGTTTTAGACCCAGCCTCGCACTACGACAACGTGACCCTGCGCACTAAGCCCCGCGGCTCGGCTGGCTGCGGCAGTTTATCAGCAGACACGATTAGGGGGATTATTAGGGAGGAGTTAGACCGCAAGTTTAGCGCCGATCTCAAGCTAATTCAGAATAAACTGGATAGCTTTGAGGAATCCCTGGCGTTCTCTGACTCGAAGCGAGAGGAATTGGCGCGAGTAAGCGAGACTCAAAAGTCATTAATAGCTAATCTTCAGTTGGAAAACGAACAACTGCGTAAATCTACGCGTGATTTGGCACAGAAGCTTCATCAGGTAGAATACTTGTCTCGCACAAATAATATCGAGCTTCAGTGCGTACCGGAGAACAGTAACGAGAATTTGTACAACAATATACAACAACTTGGCAAGATAATTAAGTGTCCGATCAACGACACCGACCTCCAGTACTGCAGCCGTATCGCCAAACTGAACACGTCGAGCCCTCGTCCTCGCTCCATACTGGTGAAGTTTAGCAGTCGCCGACTGCGCGACACGTTCCTGGCGGGGGCCATCAGGTACAACAAGAACAACCCCGGCGACAAGCTGAACACCAGCCACCTGGGATACGGCGGGACGAAGAAGAGCGCGGTGTTTGTGAGTGAGCACCTGACGCTCGAGACTAAGGTGCTGCACGCCGCCGCCCGCCAGAAGGCTAAGCTGTTAAATTATCGATTTGTATGGGTGCGCGACGGCAAAGTGTACTTAAGAAAAACCGAAAACTCCGGGTACATCCTGGTGAAGGACACAGACTTCCTTAATAATTTATCACAGTAGTTTGCTAGGTACATTCTGACCGGTGCTTATTTTACTACATAATTAATTGATACAAATACCACTTTTATTGGCATTTATTTCACTTTTCGCTTTCGGATTGTATACATTTTTTTTTTTTTTTTGAGTAATAATTTTACTGTAACTGTCACTTTAGCTCATATACATATTTCATCTGACTTTTTACTTTAATCTTTATATGATCAGCTTTTACTATCAGAACGTAAGAGGCTTGAGAACAAAAACTATAACTTTTTTTAATAACATTGTTTGTAGTAACTATGACGTAATTACACTCACAGAAAGCTGGTTGAACGGTAGCGTGTTTGATTCCGAGTTGTTTGATAACCGTTATGCTGTGTACAGAAGAGATAGGGAGTCGAGTGGATTCCACTGTCACAAAAACGGTGGCGGTGTAGTGACAGCCGTGTCAAACAGATTTACTTCAAAACGCCTGCAGAGTTTTGAATCGAAGTGTGAGGATTTGTGGATCCAAATCGATGGTTCAGATGATCAAGGTAAAATTATACACATATTATTATGTGTAGTCTATCTTCCTCCGCCGATGCAAGGCCACATTTTAGATGAATTTTTAAGTAACTGTAATCGTGTTTTGGAACTTTCTAATATCGACAACATTTTAATTTTAGGAGATTTTAACCTTGGTTCAATTGTCTGGAATTTTTCAAACGATTTATATGCATTATCATCTTGTGCCAATAATAGCTTATATAATACTATGTTGACAGATTTTGCTACTTTAAATGATTTAAAGCAATATAATAATATATTAAACAATAAAAATAGATTGTTAGATCTCGTTTTATGTAATTTTAACGTTAGTAATTTGAAAGCCGCGACTTGCCCACTTTCTGTCATTGATCCACTTCACCCTCCCTTTACGTTTAGCTTGTCATTTACTTCAGATAAAGCTCTCTCACAAAACAATACTAGTCAATTTTGTTTCTACAAGGCCGACTACAACAATATTAGTAATTATTTAGGTGATATACAGTGGGAAGAGGAGTTTAAAATATGTGAATCCGCTGATATTATGCTACAAATATTTTATAAATATATTCGTAAAGCTATTGAGCTATTCGTTCCTAAATCGAGACCTAAATCTAAAAAGTATCCCATTTGGTTTTCTCACAATTTAATTGGCAGCATAAAAGAAAAACTTAAATATAAAAATAAAATTAAAAAATTTAATAATAATCCTATGGACCTACTAGCATTTGAGTTAGCAAAAAAACGTGTTGAACGGCTGATAACAGTATGCTATAATTCTTATATATCTCAACTAGAGAAAAATATGAGTAATAACCCAAAATTATTTTGGTCTTTTATTAAAGCAAAGAAGAAATGTAATAGTAACTATCCTGCACATATGTCGCTTGACCAAAACGTCGCTACCAATGGGAAAGATATTTGCAATCTCTTCGCTAAGAATTTTTCTTCTGTGTACAATGGGTATTCTTCTAGCCAATTTGCAGTAGCGCCCAATCAATTGGCAGGTTTATGTACAAGCAATTACATGACGTCAATTAAATTCAAAGACGGTCAAGTTCTTAAAATCTTAAAGAGACTTGATGTTAATAAAGGCGCTGGCTCAGATGGCTTGCCAGCGATTTTTGTCGCGAAGTGCGCCAAATCACTTGCTCATCCTCTATGTCTGATTTATAATAAATCTTTAAGTTCTGCCTGTTTTCCGTCAGACTGGAAAGTAGCTCATGTATTGCCTCTTCATAAAAGCGGTGACAAAAACCAGATAAAAAATTATAGGCCTATATCCATATTACCGGTATTTTCCAAAGTATTTGAACAGCTTCTACATCCTATTTTCGAAGGACATTTCAAACAACTTATGGATCCCCACCAACATGGTTTTATGAAGGCAAGGTCCACAGCAACTAATTTGGTTTCATTCGTCGACAGAATCTCTAAAGAGCTGGATACGCGCTCCATAGTTGACGCTGTTTACACCGACTTCAGCAAAGCTTTCGAAAAAGTCCACCATCAATTGCTTCTCAGCAAGCTTTCAGCCTATGGAGTAGCAGAACCTTTGCTGAGTTGGTGTAGTTCCTATTTGACGGAACGAAAATCATTGGTTGTCGTAAGTGGTCATAGTTCTGATCCTTACAAAGTCCTATCTGGAGTTCCACAGGGATCTCATTTGGGTCCTTTATTTTTTAACATTTTTGTCAACGATATTGGCAAATGTTTCCATCATTCCAACTACTGTCTGTTCGCTGACGATTTAAAAATCTTCAAATCAATCAAGACATCTAATGATACTCTGCTTTTGCAGCAAGATCTTGACCGTCTTACAGTTTGGTGCCAAGATAATAAGATGGACCTAAATGTAGACAAATGCTACTTTATACATTTCTCCAGAAAAAAAAGTAACCCTGATACTAATTATAAACTTCATAATAATTATCTCAAAGAAGTAACGTTCATAAGAGACTTGGGGGTTACATTAGATAACAAGTTACGACTGAATAGGCACATTGATAATGTATGTAATAAAGCCTTTAAGTGCCTGGGCTTTGTTTTGCGTAATTGCAGGGATTTCAGACATCCTAGAACGAAGATAGTATTGTACAATTCTCTAGTACGAAGCCATTTGGAATACTGCAGTGTCGTATGGAATCCCTTTTACGAGGTTTATAAAAAAAGGATCGAGAGTGTTCAAAAGCGCTTCATGTGGCATTTGACCTTCTCTTGTAATTTAGCAAAG
Source organism: Antheraea yamamai (assembly GCA_036509395.1). Taxonomy (NCBI): domain Eukaryota; kingdom Metazoa; phylum Arthropoda; class Insecta; order Lepidoptera; family Saturniidae; genus Antheraea; species Antheraea yamamai. The sequence continues at coordinate 2,137,107 of AP028447.1, forward strand.
GCTATCCGCTCGTATTCTGATCGGCTCAGCCATTTCAAAATTAAGTCGCTGTCCGAACGTAGACGCACTTTCGATCTTCTTTTCTTGTACAAATTAGCGAATGGCTTACTCGACGTTCCCTATCTCCTGTCAAACCTCAACTTTGCTATACCCACGAGACTCCCTAGATCTGCAAGATTTATAAGTATCGTCAAAGAAACTCACAGTAATTCTAACCTAGGTAAAAACGCACCACTTAATAGATTAACTCGTGAGTTTAACAGTACGTCGAAACAAAATACAAATGTTGACTTATTCGCAGCAAACATTACCATGTTTAGAAAGGAACTAGAAAGAGAAATTGTCTAATCGTTATTGCCCGTACTCTCATTATATTAGATTATTATTTTTTTTTATTTCTTTTAATATTAATTATTCCAATTGATCATATACAATTCTGCTTCAAATCTCAAATTACTCTCAGATGTAATGTTTTTGTTTTTTTTTATTTCAAATTTTGTTTGAGTTTGTTAAGGGAATTAATTTTCTTAATGTAAAATATTAAGTAAACTTAGTGAATTTCATAATTTGATTTTGTAACCCTAACCATTTGCTCATTGTCAGACTAAGCATGCAGTCTACACCTCTAATTGCGATGACACTTACCGTTACAAATTGTGCGTGTCTTATTTTAATAATGATCAGTGTACATTGTGTTGGTGTTCAATAAATAAATAAATAAATAAAAAAATGAAATGACTAAACATTGAGGGACTTGACGGTTTTAAATAAATTAAAAAAATTATATATGACTAATATTTTTTTTAATATAAAAAGTGATCACCACCGTCCATAGACACTTGCAACACCAGGGGAGTCGCAAGCGCGTTGCCAACCTGTCTTGAGGGAGATGGGGAGTAAAAGAAGGCGGAAGAGGAGGGAAGGTGGCCTCCGGCGCTCTCACTGACCCAACGAAACGCAATAATGCAAGCACTGTTACTTGACGTCGGTTTTTCTGTGGGTCGGGTGGTAGTACCCCGGTCGAACCGACCCATTAATAGCTTCAGCGTAGCTCTAGCACCATCGAAATATTATAGTTATTATTATAGAGCCACGGGAATAACTAGTATAATATTAATTACATGGTGGTAAGACTTTTTCAGAGTTCGCCTGAATAGCTACCATCCTGAAGTTGAAAGTCTGTCGCCATGTCG
>AP028447.1:2138329-2220829 GCA_036509395.1 Antheraea yamamai
TCCGGCAGCTAAACTTTAGAACCAGTCGCCTCTTGGTTTCATGTTTTTACCATTTTAGAGCACATCGCGTCGTTAATATCAGACGAGACTTTGATCAAACTCTATAACCTATCTATATACATATAATAAGAATGTAAATCTAACGTGTCTGTACTTTTTAGATTTTTGTGAAGAAAAAAAAATGTTGCAGATGTCATGGAATAAGTTATAAAATACATTTCAATAATTTCTAGAAATGTCTGTCTGTTCGTATGAACACGCATCACTGATAAAGTACTGCCGTTCATTATGAAACCTTTTCAAGAGAATCTTAAAGCATATCCTCGAGTAACATTTTATCTCGGTTTCATTAAAATCGGTTCACTCTATTATAAGTTATAGTAATTTAAATGACGACGCGACTTAATTACGAGAGAAAAGTATATAAGTAAATGGACTTAATACATTGAAATGATTTTATTAGTCATTTCTTATTTACATTAGGTTCCACGCGGACTGAGCCACGGGCATCGCTAAAGTATTAAAGTAGAACCATCGAATTTAGAGGACAAAATAATAAATTGATAAAGCAGTCGTTCTTCCATTTGAAGTTATATAGCTTGTTAGAATATACTTCTCTATTTCCCGAACAAACTTCTATTAAAACGATCCACCATTATACAGAAATGAAACCGAACACATGTTTATCTCCGTATTTATCTTAACACAAATAACACACGTGCTCCTAATAATTCATTCGAATATTCTTTATGATAACACACACATAGATACACATCCAAATACAATACGTGCATATAAAAAACTATGTTATGCATAAATCAGTAAGATATATATTATTTTAATATCCGGACGGGGTATTTATTTATATTTTTAATCGTTGAACTCGAAGCGCCGGGGTTAGAACGTACGAGTCATTTTATCGCCGACGCAGCGCGGCGTCTACTACACTCGATATAAGCTATGCAAAATGATAAATAAATAAATAAAAGAATAATTCAGACTGTTTGCTTTAATCTATCATAGGTTCTTCTCTCAGAATATCAGGACAAATTATTAAAATGAAAGTTAAATATTAAAAAAAATATTGAATGAGATAGGTATATAAAAAATTGAGAATATCAAACATTGGCTCTTAGGATTAGGTAGGTATTTACGTACGTACATTAGATTTATATATATTTATACATTTTATAGTCACAATTTGAATATGTTCCGATTACTAATTATATTTTGTATAATCAATAAATATCGATATTTTATTATTCTGATTAAAGTTCTATTTAAAAACCGAATAAATTCTGTATCATAATCTTTAGTTATACCACTATGTACGTGTTAATAAGTTTACCTATTGTGTAACACTAACAAAGATAAGAAGAATTATTAACGGGAGATGTTTGGTTATGAATCACACATAAGATAATTCAAATAACAAGAGACAGCTGTTAAAATGTTGAAACTCTACGTACCTTTGTCTTGTTTATGGCCACTTATGACAAATAGAAAAAGACAAAACAAATGTTATATCATTAAATAAACATAACTGATCGACAAAATATACAATGAGCATTCCGTAAACGACACGACATTAAATCTTTCCTAATAACGCGAGTTCGTTCTAACCCCAATGTGTCTCTAATAATACTCGTTCGAACGCTCACAATCCGAGGCATATGAATCATTGCCAACTGATGCGGAATGTTTTGAATCCGAGCGAATTTTTTTTTCATGTACCGTTTAACGCCTATTAATATTAACAAATCCTTATTCATTTGTCATTAGAGAGAGAAAGATTTATTTCTATCGCGTTATTTTCTATGTAATATTTCATTTCTGAATTAAATTTCTGATTTTTTTTTCTTTTACAACATCACACTCCCGCAGTTCACAGTGTTATTCTATTCCTAACTTTACTATCTACGAACTGCAGAACGATAGTATATAGTTTCTAATTTGTTTTTACTTTTATTGAGGGTTTGTTCAACAAAAACGCTCCAACCCCAACAATTATTACGATTACATCAAAATTGAAAAGAACAGAAGTTAAAAAAGTCGAAGCAGTTATAAGGAGTGCAGACAGACGTGAAAACTGAAAACAACGGTATAACTATGTTATTTTTGAATCAGTTATAGTCTGAATTAATGAAATTTCATAATTTAGGGCTTGAAAAAATTTACAATACATTGATTGTAATTCATCCATCTATTCAGCGAAAAGACGTTCATTGTAAGGCATACGCCATAAATTTATTTGCAAAATAATTCAAGTAAATAATCTTCGAAAACCCGTACAATACAGATTTATTACAAAACCTCTTATTTTCTGCTGTTTTGAGGAAGAATTGATACAAATACGTGCCGTATCTTACATTTGTTATCCCTTAGTAAATCCTCTCAAACCTTTATAACTCTACAAACCCCTCCAGGATATTTTTATTCTATGTAAGACAAATCAATAAAACAAATTTGAACCGTACACATGTTTCAAAATTGATTCGTAACAGAAAATAATGACAGACGGACGGACATACGCGAGATTGGATAAATATACACGGACGTAACAAGAGGGAATAAAATAAAAAATGAACGAAAACTATATATTTGATTATTTATAAACAGTTTTACGGTTCAAGGAATGAGGTCAGACCGTCGATTGATAAAGGTGCGGTACACGTGTCAGCGGAAATAAGAAATATATAAGAGACTAGCTAACCCAACCACGAGTTGCTGTGACTCAGAATTATAAAAAGAAATTCAAAATTAAAACGTGGCGCCATCTAGGAGATATCTATAACAGTCGGTCTTGCAGTTTTCTGTCAACAAACTAATTTAAAGCGCCATCTATTCGAGACCGATGAAACTTACAATTAATAACAATAATCAACATTGACAATAATTTAATTTGTAATAAAAAGATATTAATCCAAATATAAATTATCCTATCTCTCAAGTTGGATAAAATTATACATAAATGACAACTTTCATGAAGATCGGTTGAATAGTTTCGGAGTTCATCGTGGACAAACATCATGACACTGGATTTATATATTTAGATAACAATTAGCCCATTAACGATTAAGCGGATAGCGGCTTATGCTGACCTTAATGAATCATCTAAACTTGAAATACAAGAGTTCCTAAATTACTGTACTCTGGAAAAAAAGTGTTTTTTTTCCCATAAATGAACTTAAACAGATACATCTGTAAGACTACCCGTCAGATCAGGATTTTATTCAAGGTTCACAGTATTGTTAGATGCGGTTAAGAAAAACTTTGGTAAATAAATGATAACCCTAACCAGACTTAGAAAAAAAATACTATATCCAATATCTACACCAAAACGTCAACGTAGGTCAACACTTTTGTTTCCGCATAGTTTTTCATAATTTTTTCTTCCTTCTAATCGGTATTCTTTTTGTAAAATTCTTTTTTCATTTCAATAACATATTAATTTCAATTCATACTAACATCATTAACACAAATGAACTCTGTCTGTCCGTCTATTTATTATGTTTTCACAAGTAAGTTTTTGCAATGAAATTTTAGAATAGAGTTACCCCAGGAACGTTTTACTACTTTTGTTTGAAATTTACCAGATACCACATAAATAAAGTTGCGAGTTTAACATTTTATCACCAGATACGCCAACGATACCTACTTAGCAATCATATTTTCATGGTTTTATTTTTTTTACTGTTTATAAGGATTATCGATCGATCGCAATCTCACTTGATGTTAGATGCCCGATGTGGTCCAAAATAGTAACAATCTAAACCTAAAGATTCTACTGTGTAGAAATAAACTGGTTTATTATTAATTTTCTGCACAAAAACCCATATTTTAAACAGTCTGTTCTGACAAACATATTTATAAAATACAAAGTCCATTCATGTTAATTACATAGCTGATATCAATTGAACATCAATTGTATTTCCGTAATTATTAATGTAACTAACAGCACTATCTGCTGTGGGAACCTAAACGCCTTAATAACCGAACTAATAGTACCATAACGTACTGAGAAAAAAATTACCTAGAGTATGAAATTATCAGTGCTTTGAAATCTTTGGCCAGTAGCAAAACCTTTATAATCTATACATATAATAAAAATGAAGTGTCTGTATGTAATATCAAAATAATATTTTTTTTACTGATTAGGTACGAAAGTATACACGCTACTGATAACAAAAATGCAATTTTTAAAAATTTTTGTTGGTCTGTCTGTCTAATCTGTTTGTTCCGGCTAATCTCCGAAACGGCTGGACCGATTTTGACGAAAATTTCACTGGCAGATAGCTAAAATTACAGCGGGTTAATTAGGCTACTCTAAATTAGACTAGCTGTTAACCGTTGCTTCGCCCGCAGTGCTATTTCCAAAATGGTTCGATGTATTTTTACAGAACTTTCAGCGGCAGATAGCTGACCATATAAAAAGTAATTCAAGCAATTATAGATTATACTAGCTGGTAGCCGTGGCTTTGCTCGCAATGCTATCTCCAAAACGGTTTGACAGATCTTCATGAGATTTTCACTGTAAGATAGCTGAGCTTATAAAAAGTAATTTAGGCAATTTTAATTTATATTAGCTGTTAACCGTGGCTTCGCCCGCAATTCTATCTCCAAAACGGTTAGACCGATTTTCACTGGACTTTCACTGGCAGATAAATGACCTTATCTCATTATCTATCTTTAAATCATTTTTTTTATTAATTCATTATACAGTGTAAGTATACAGAGCACTGAGATAGTATATGGTGGGTTAAGATTCTAAATATGTTGCTGATGATAAACCTCATTTGACATACTATTAGTATTTATATATCTATTGTATACGTTACATGTTACTATAAGTGGCGTGCGTGTCGTAATTACAATTGTATTTAAAGAACATTTCTATAATTGAACATGGTCTCACAATTTTATATTTCTTTAATACAATTAAAAAAACGCGTGCGGAGCTGCGGGTACAGCTAGTTTGGTAATATTATTGTTATACTAGTTTTTGTACGCGTTAATGTAGATTTAAGTTATTAACTTGGAAACAGTACCATTTTCCGGATAAATACACTATGTCCTTTCCTACACCCCACAGTAAGTGCAAGCAAAATTTCATGATCAGTTTAGCTGAAACTCCGATTCTTATTTATTAATATCGTTTCAATTACCTATTACTACCAATAACTACTATACGTGAGATACCAACAGCGTATTATAACGCCAGTATCAGAGTTGTCATTACATCAGCGATTCCGACTCGCTCGCAGTAAGACCGCGCAACGTAAAAGGTGTTAAAAAAATAAACACTTTCGTTTTTATGTTTTCGTTCTAATTTCCATAAGAGGTTTTCGGTACATTTAATGTTCAGACGTTGAATAACGACTGTATCCAAAATGTTTTTGATTTATTATAATGTGTGTTTTACTCCCGGACATGTTGATATATTGATGTTTTCAGACACGCGTGAATCGAAATCGGTCAATGATCATTAATCAATTTTGTGTAAATGTAAAAAAAAAAAAACTAAGGCACAAGCTGCAACCGGCTTTTCATCGAATAGACTCCAACAAATGATTTAATCTATAAAAATAACCGTTTTGCTCATTCGAGTCGACATTCTAATACTGGAGGAGCGGCACGTATGAACGAATTTGTAACAATATCGGCTGATGGTGAAAGAATACATCGGAAGAAAGTCAGCACATCTTGAAAAATATTTCTGTAGTACCATTGAACCTATTTGGGAAGAATGTAAAACTGTACATTACTCTACGTTTGAAAATGCTAGTATGCCGTGAACAGGCGTAGTCATTACGCCAGTACCTTCCCTCGGGAAGAAGCCGTCTGTACTAAGTGGAGAGACAAGAACAAGCTGTCATTTGCCTATTAACCTTTACTAATATTATAAATGCGTACGTATGGGTATATTCCTATTAATCTTTTAATTTTTTAAAGTTAAAAGTAACATGGATAAAATTAAAATAATTATGCTATAAATAAACACAACCCCTTCTAAGTATTTCATTTACAGTTTGTTATAGTTCGTAATAAAAAATATACAAAAGCTTATTAGCCTCGATTTTTTTATTGAAAAATGTAACAATATCTTGGTTACGATTATACAGTATTTATTGACTTTAATCCTATTTTCAGTAATTGCCAGTCGACGATGGTCTAAGACGCTAACACGCTAAACATAGAGGGTGGTTTACTCTAAAGTGCAGCAGCAGCGGGAACACACCAATAGGTGCCTGGCGTCAGATCTTCAACTTGAGAACGGAAAACTTGACGTTATAGAAGCACTGTGTGGATTTTCATAACCGGTTACTGAGCTTTTACTTGTTCGACTAGGGAATACTGAAAATAGGATCAAAGTCAAGAAACATTGTACAGTTTTGTAGTACCAAGAAGGTGTTACATTTTTTAACAAACAAAACTGTACATAAACTAATTAAGGTTTATGTTTACTTATAAAATAGTAATTGTAAGTTTTAATTTACCAATGTTTCGTTATTGTTTTAACTAAAAGTACGAAATAAATAAAAATTAATAAGAATATATCCATACATAAATAATTATTTCCTTTTTATTTTTTTTTTCAATTATTGTAAGTGTAGTTAAGTTCCTAAGTTCCCTGTATCTCAAAACTTTCAGTATTTCGTAATTGTTACTTTTAAATTCAACATGATATTTTAAGTTAAATTTTAATTATGTACTATTAACTTAGCATATTCAAAAACTGTTACTACTGTCAACCTAGGTAAAATCTCTTTCTCTTGTTAGAGTATTTACTTGTTCCTTAATTTAAAAAAAACCAAGAAGGTGTTAATTTATAGAGTTAAAAACGTACTAGACATTATAGTAAGTAAATCATTACATAGTATAAAACAAAGTCCCCCACCGCGTCTGTCTGTCTGTCTGTTCGCGATAAACTCAAAAACTACTGAACGGATTCTCATGCGGTTTTCACCAGTGGATACAGTGATTCATGGGGAAGATTTTAGTGTATAATTTGTCAAGGATTTTTTTATAGTCAAGGCGGGGCAGCGTCTGCCGGGCCCGCTAGTTAATAACTATAATGAAAAGGATATTCAACCATGGCCTGGACGCCATTCTTCTTGAAGACGACGATCCTCTGTACTTGCCCGTGTGGGTTGCTTATCGTGTGTACCACGTCCTGAAACAAACATAAAGAATCACATTAATACTCATATATAAATAATTATTTTGTAACATTTTTATTTTATTTCAAATTATTTAGAAAAACTAACAGCTAACATTAAGGAAACAGCAAAACTGTAACATACTTAAAACAATTACAAGTTTTTACTTAACGAGAAATACTAGTTGACACGGCCACGCGTTGCTGTGGCTCAGTTATTACATGTTGAAATAAAATTATGATAAAGTATTTGGTATTATGGGGTAATGAGTCTGTCTGCCTAAAACCTGTCGAGGTAAAGAACGAAAACGTGGCGCCATATATGAGATATCTATAACAGTCGCTCCTACAGTTTTCTGTCAACAAACTAATTGAAAGCGCCATCTGTTCGAGACTGATGAAACTTACAATTAATAACAATAATCAACATCGATACAATCATTTCATTTGTAATGAAAAAATATTGTCGCCATTAATCGAACTATAAATTATCCTATCTCTCAAGTTGGACGAAATCTATACTTAATATTATAAAGAGGTAAAGTTTGTGAGTTTGTGACGTTGTAGGGTGTAATCTCAGGAACTACTGGTCCGATTTGAAAAATTATTTCAGTGTTATATATAGCTCATTTCTAGAGGAAGGTTATAGGCTATATATCATCGCCAAGGCCAATAGGAGGGGAGCATCAATGAAGAATGTTTCAAAATGGGGGGTATTTTTCCTCTGGAGAGTTAGCGTAAAGTAACTATTCCACGCGAAAGAAGTCGCGGGCAGAGGCTAGTTATATGTAAATGCCAACTTTCGTGAATTCTGAGATGGTACAAAAACTCAATGGAAAGTTCTAACTGGGGGGCACCATCTTGTTAGAACATTTTAATTATTGCAAATTACTTATAACACTATTACTTACTGGACAATGGCAGTAATAATCTGGAAGATTGATTGGCAAATATATGTATATATATGAGTATTGGACAGGACAGTGTGAACACAGCTTTAAGCTTCTCACAAGAAGCTCCGGAAAACTATTATATTGTGAAAATGTGTTTTAAATTCGAATATTCCCCGAGGCACCTGCGTGACGTTCGAATTTCCGACAGACTCCAATCTGAGACGTGTTGACGCTATTTTATATATTCTAAACAGAGGAATAATATTTCGATATATTTTATGAAACGCTTTATATATAGTGGTATATTACAGTGGACGTTACTTTCCACTTCCACCTGGAATAGATTTGTCGCTACCAGGTCCTCAAAAGTGAAGCGGAAGTGCAAAGTAACACCTACTATAATATTTAATGATGGATTTCTGCAAAATAACCTTTTTAGTGATGTGTATAAATTTTGCTTTACTTTTAATTTATTGTTTCATAAACTTCTGCCCGCGACATCGTCTGCGTGGAATAGTTACTTTGGGTTAACGCTAACACGCAGCGGAAGCTCTCAAAAACCCCGATTTTGAAACATTCTTCATTGGTGCTCCGGTCCTATTGGTCTTAGCATGATGATAGCCTATAGCCGTCCTCAATAAATGAGCTATCTAACACTGAAATAATTTTTCAATATAGACCAGTAGTTCCTCAGATTAGCGTGTTCAACCAAATAGTCCATCCAGCAGTTATAGTATACATAAAAGATAGATATAGATAATCTCAGCTGTAGTATTTTTTTTCTCTATAAAAAAATGTATACCTATAATCAGGGCTTTTTGGGGGGCCACGCGGGGGCGCGCATTGCCCTTAATGGCAACTGCGAAAATATCGAAAAATTTTCATGAAAACTGCAAAAAATTATGGATTTACACAACTTTCGAAAATTAGCGTGCCCCCAAAAAAGAAGTGACAAGATAAGGTATGTCTATAATAATATGCTTTTGCCCCAGGATTCGCTCGCGTTATGATTTGACCTATCCCTTAGGAGAAAAACTTCTTTTCTGGGTGGAAGGTACCCATTTTGTCCTTTGTACCTTCTCTGTATCCCTGTCGACTTGTATGTAAAATATCATGACGATCGGTTCAATAGGTGTAAGGTGTGAAAGCGTAACAAACAAACAGTATATCATCACGCTAATAGGAGCGAAGCACCAATGAAGAATATTTCAAAATGGGGTTTTTTTTCTCTTGAGAGCTTCCGCTGCGCGTTAGCGTTAGCGCAAACTATTCCACGCAAACGAAGTCGCAGGCAGAGGCTAGTAAGTAATATAGGGAAAAAAAATTTGAACATTTTTGTCACTTGCAAACTGTGAAGAAATTTTATTTTGTGAAAATGAATGGATTGGTCTCATTAAGCTATAAATTATCTACAAAAAATTCATTTATTCAAATTTTTATCTTTAATATTTAAATTTCTACGGATCTATCAAATTTGAATTTTTAATAACTTAAATGGCAATTTCGTAGTTCTTTTGACCCGCTATACAAAAGTTGTAACTAATTTTTCGTATCATTAATAACAACAAAGTTCTTTATAGTTTAGCCGCAAAAGATAAAAAACGAAAAATTATTAAAAAATCAAATTTGAAGGATCCGTAGAAATTTAAATATAGAAATTTGACTCAATCAATTTTTTATTGATAATTTATCGCTTAATCGCTAAGACTTATCCATTCATTTTTACAAAATGTGACAAAAATGTTCTAAAATTTTTTCCCTATATTATTTATATGGAAGATTTAAAGTTCGTTGGAGGACCTCTTAAAATTGAAATTAAGAGCTGTCGTTTGGGCATAATTTTTGTTTGGATATATCTTATGATATTTTGGGGTGAGAAAAAAAATTAGGCTTTTTTTGGCACACCCAATATACATACATACGTATAAACCTATCGAACGAACTTCTCTATACGGTATTGATAACCGTATAAAAATCTATTACATAATTTAGAATAGCTAAAGACAAACAGATACGAGAAGCGACTTTTTTTTCTCTTTATGGCCATGGCTTTGTTGTATTATTGTCGACTATGACGCCCCGTAACAACATCACATACATATTAAAATCCACAATAATCAAATTTAATTAAATCTTAAAAGCCAAACTTGCGATTTTGTACAACATTTTTTCACTGAGACAGAGGGTCCGACAGCATCCAATTACAAAAGCCTACATCCATGGATCGAGTAATATTACAAAATACCTAAAACCTTGGTATGGAACACATTCCTTCATAATATGGTATATCATCCTCAACCACACGACAGTCGTTTTACGGTATTTATAAATTTGGTATATCGGTACGCAAAACGAGTCAAAGCAATGTAATCAAGTTGGATTCACTTAACTCCGTTGCAAGTTAAGCACTATTGTAATTGACATGTGCCTTTGGGATTCGACATCGTGTAGCTGCTAGTAGCACCGTGTGGTGAAATCAATACGTGTGTGCCCAGGAATAGAATATGGTGACCCCATTCCGATTCCAATGATATCGGTTGTAAACCATTATACATGTTTATTACCACTTCATAGCTATCATAAGAGATATTATTAAGTTTTTATGTCTTTATAATAAATATATATATATATATATATATATCTCTCTCTCTTTCTCCGTGGCTTAGTTGATATCGTGTTCGAACACAGCATCGACGGAGGTAGGTTCGAATCCCAGCCCCCGGGTCGGATCTTGTGGCGAAGGAAAACATCGTGAATTGATAGGTACATAGGTCTCGAAATACAATATTAATCCTATTACGTCACAGCTATTGTCCTTTTGCACTTATATGGAATGCATACACTACTATGATATATGTAATTCGTATGTAATCAACGGTATCTAAATGACAAAAGACCCGTAGTGTGCCCACCGTCGGTATCGGTAAAAGAGGAGGGTGTTATAGGAGTATGGGTAGGGCGTCAGTGGGTGAGGTAGGAAGCCCACTGAATAGGAGCAACGCCTGCCAATTTACTTCGGTGCACTCCGTTCCACTTGCACTGGTATTGCCAGTTACAAATCTCGGATCGCACGTGCGGTTTCACGACCTGTCTTGATTCCACTGTACATTTCAATTACTAATTACTATTAATACTCCTTACTACAATCAAATTGTACATATGACTCGTTCGTACATTGAGCTCGCATCCAAGCTCAACTCTTTAGACATATTTTCACCATTCAGCTTTTAAATTAAAAAGGACGATTATACATATTTTATGTCCATGACTATTTAAAATAACGTTCTGTAAATTATATCGCAATATTCTTGATTATATTTGTCATCTTGTTTCCTTTTCCATAGGTTAATTTAATTTTTATTGATGAATTCATTTTCGCTTATTTTCATTTATTTTTGTTCTATTTTTTTTCCTTTTTCAAATGTTTATCAATATTTCATGTTACATAATTAATCTATACTAACATTACTTATTACTTTACTTATCTATACCGATCTATGCTAATATTATAAAGTTGGAGAGTTTGTTTGTTTGGACGAAAACGCTAATCTCAGGAATTACTGGTCCGTTTTGAAAAATCCTTTCAGCGTTATATAGCTTATTTAACGAGGAAGGCTATACATATATCATCACACTAAGACCAATAGGAGCAACAATGAAGAATTTTTTCAAAATCGTTTTATTCCTTTTAAGAGCTTCCGCAGATTGTTAGCGTTGGCACAAAGTAACTATTACACGCAGACAAAGCCGCGGACAAAAGCTAGTGTTACATAATTTAATTTTTCAATATTATTTATAGTATAAGTTGTATCGATGTGATAAAGCGTTGTAGATTTTCAGTCCAGTATACCTTTTATTATTGTTATTATACTATTCATAGGACTGTTGACCGATGCATCATCCACAATTGTAAACAAATAGATAAATAAATAAATTGAGTTCGAATTAATAAAAACTTGAGAAAAATACACCTTATGTACGCACGTGAGAAGTCATATTTCTTTGACATGAATATAAAAGAAGAATCTTTTAACACATTTTAACTGTTGAAGTAATAATATTTTCGAATAACGAAATTAAATACTATAAATAAAAGTTTAAATAAATAAAATACACATATATACGAATGAATAAATATTAATTGTCGAATGTATGTAAGATTTGCATGAAAGCATATATTTCAGAATAACTTATAGAAAAGTAAACAATTCGTGTTAGGAAAATCTCCATATAAAAGAGTGAGTGAAATTGAAAAAAAGTAGGGGATTTTCGAAAACATTGAGAAAATTAATCCCGTTCCCGAGGGATAAGCGAAATCTAGATTAACGCGAGCGACCCCGCGAGAAAAAGCTAGTGAAACATCATTTCGTTTCTGTTTTATATATCACTAGCTTCTGCCCGTGTGGAATGGTTACTTTCGGCTAACGTAAATATGCAGCGGAAGCTCTCAAAAGGAAAATAAAAACCCCGATTTTGAGACATTCTTCATTAATGCTTCGTTCGTATCGGTCTTAGCGTGATATCATATATAGACTACTAGCCCCTGCCCGCGACTTCGTCCGCGTAGTAATAGTTACTACTCTGGGCTAACGCTGACACGCAGCAGAAGCTCTCAAAAAGAAAAAAACATCTCGATTTTGAAACATTTTTCATCTGTGCTCCGCTTCTATTGGCCTTAGTGTGATGATATATAGCCTATAACCATTCTCGATGAATGAGCTATACAACACTGAAAGAATTATTCAAATCGGACCAGTAGTTCCTGAGATTACCCCTTACAACGCCACAACGTCACAAACTCACAAACTTTACTTCTTTATAATATTAGTATAGGAATATAGATAGCCTTCCTCGATAAATGAACTATCTAACTTTGAACTAATCTTTCAAATCGGACCAGTAATTTCTGACATTAGCGCGTTCAAGCAAAGACGTCAGTTTTATAATATTGGTAGAGATTATAGTATGGATATATTTTATTTGAGCCCTGTCTTCACCAGTGATAGTCATTATTAATCAGATAAACGATTGCGTTTCAACCCCCCTCCCCGCCCCAAAAAAAAAACCTATTTCCATTCGTGCCCCTCGACTTTGTTGGATCCTCTCGGGCTATTGAATATTACAACGAGCGCCGGTTAATTTCGTTTGGGCGGTAGGACCGCGGGCACCACCTCCCTTGCGTTCCGGACTTGTAAAAGATTCAGATTAATCTCGCAACGGTTTTCATTGTTCCATGTAATTTAAGATTATACGAACGGGGAGATCGCATATGCAGTTGTTACTCAAAAAAAAAAAAGTGAAACTTATTGCGGCGTGGTAGTAAAACACTCGAGTCGTAACATTTCAAGAAAGACTAAATCCAATTTTACCCGTTCCTAATATTTTACGTTATTCTTTCTACGAGATCTTCAAATTCTGTACTTGTAAAACACGACACATTTTTGTACTTATGCGGTATGCGTTACCGTTGCTATCAGGAACGTATACAGGGGGGGGAATGATATGCTAGTTGGGATTAATCCCCTCCCCCGCCTCGAAAACTAACGTTACATAAAATAAACGGGATCATAACCACTGTGAAATAGGTACATGTCACTCAATCAAAACAACTAAACGGCTTTACTTGATTGATTTGATTGAATTGTAGTACAGTGATTACAGCAATTTTTTATAGAGTTCACATGATAGTTTCAATGTTTATCGTCCCCGAAGTAAAAGTTTGGCTACGTACTAGGTTGGTATAGTAACCATTGATATGGTAATCGTTGCCAATTGCCATGGTAACACGGCAAGTTTGCATTTTAACATTACTTTATCGTATTCAATGGATATGTGTAAACTATAGACATTGAAAGTGCTAGTTATTATTTAATAGACAATTAAAAAAAAATATAGATTATCTTAATCCAAAAGTATATTATTATATTTCTTATATACACTGAGAGAATAAATTTATTTTATACATATAACAATTGTTTATAGTAAAGGAAATAAGATGTCTGTTATATTATAAGTAAAATTTTATATCAAACTAGCGGGCCGATCGGACGTTGTCCCGCCTTGATAATAAAAAAAATAATCTAAAATTCAACCGCAGCGCCCTCTACCGGGTTCAATTGTGAATCTAAACCATTCTCGGATCTCTTGAAACGCGCACACAAAATTACATCACAATCGGTCCAGCCGTTTAGGAGGAGTTCAGTGACATACACACGTACAGAAGAAATTAATATATAAAGATATAAATGTAATAAATATGGAGAAACTCATAAATTCATTGAAAAAAATCCAAATAAGTGTTTTAATTAGTATGAAATAGATTGGTCCCTTACTATATATATGTTTATATGCGTGTGGGATGATTGATAACACAGTGAAATCTGGAGATATAATCTTCTATTCGTTTTTGCACAATTTACAAGTTTATAGACTTAGATAGTAATCTTTCTTCACAGCTGACATTTCAAAAACACAAGTCATACCAGTTTGATTTTTTTTTAATTTAATTTAATTTAAACAATACAAACGGATACGAGTTATTTGAGCTATCCTTCACTGTACGGGTTAAACGTAGACACAAATATCTAAAATATCCAATTAAATATGTTTTTATCGTTTATTCATTCCCACATATATAATATATGATAGCACATATTTCCCTTAAGCGCTCGCCTTAGTAGAACGGTGAAGTTGTTAAGGCCTTGCTAGGCCAATGGCGTAGTCAGTTCGAAAAAAAAAATAGTACATATTCAATTAAAAGTATTAGATCAGATTTGAATAAGTATATGAATTCTAAATTTTACATATAAACTGAAGAAGTTACACTTCCTCTGCATGTACACACTGATACACGCTGAAAGGGAGTGGAGCACCAATGGAGAATGTTTCAAAATCGAAACGTTTTTTTCCTTTTGAGAGCTTCCGCCGAGTGTTACCAATAGCACATAGTAACTATTCCACGCGGACGAAGTCGCGAACAAAAGCTAGTTAAATTATATATAAGAATTGTAGAGGACAATCTTTAACAAAAAGAGTCTCAAACACGTTACAAATTAAATAACAAAATAATTAAACACGGAAACAATTCCGACCACTAGTAAAAATAAATAGGCACATGAATATGAACTAATCCATGTAAATTGTAATAAATTCGGTATGTGCAAGCAGAACTTTATCGCTTTTAAATAGAAAATGTACACGACAAAAACACGTGTCACTACTATTCCGTGTCACAATATGTCACCGGCGGATAGGGTTGACGCGTTCCAAAAACATTCGCAAATTAAACAAAAATATGCAACGAAAACGTAAACTGAGCTTCGTAATCTCTCTGTAAAAAAAATCGTTTGTTATTGTATACACCTGATAGACGCGTCTACGTTCATGTGAAAATGGTTGTCTTATTTATTTAGAATTCTGTGTTTTACTAATTAACCATAACTACTTAATCCCTATTATAACACATTTTAAGTTAACCCTTTTATATTTTACCATATACCTATAGAGTTTAGCGTCTACGAAAAAGTATCCTCTATCTACTAGTGCAAGCTTCATCTAAATCGGTTCAGCCATTATGGATATTAGCTCGTTCAGACAAAGCACATAATTTAAAAAGAAAACATCTGTATCGATTGCAAACTAAAAATATTCCAGCACGAGATAATAAAATCTTTATTTATTTATTGCAGTAAAAACTTCCTTAGAGTTAGAGTTTTCACTTCTATCACGTGGTCATAACGACACATACACTTTTTTAAATGTAATTTTTAAACTTAAAAAAGAAACGAAACCGAAATTGTGTTAAGAAATAATTATACAGTCGAATGCTTATAATTCTTGTATTTAAGATTGACGTACATGTTAATATCATTCAAAACACATTACGTAGAAGAAAAAAAACATTAATGCTAAAAAAAATGTCAACCCTAACGTTGCACTATTATAACGAACCTCGTAAACGCACGTGCCGGTGATTACCGGCGAACGCGTGTCGCCGAACGCGTCGAAAATTCAATTTTAGAACAACAAATTCGCATTCACATACGAATGTATCACTTAACGACCGGCCAATAGCGACACTGTATTTGAAAATCGAATGCAATTTATAGTAGCGCGTGTTTACGGAGAACGCTATAATGATTTACTCTACACACTGTCTGACCTATGTTTTGACATACAGTAAGCCGGTTTGAATGTCGCGTAGTTCTGTGATTTATTTGTTAAACCGATACAAGATGATTATATCTGTAATCTCATTGGAATATCGACTTTGTTTCCACAGAAATACGAGTTGGAACGACCGCCGTACGTTTTCAGCGTGTTATTTTTTTCTCGCGTAATAAGACAAATAGATCACAGATTATCTACGACAGAAGGCGATGTATTATAACAATGTCTCAAATAGATTACAAAGCTCGAGAAAAGAGTGATTCAGTTTTTAAAATCTCACTAATTTATACAAATAAAAAATAATTACCGATTGTATATTAGTCTTCCTTAATTCTTTCTCGATTATTACTTCCATTGTCGATTAATAATATGAAAAACGTCTTGCGATAATTTCAATGTCGTAACAAGATCGTGGCCCTCTTGTTAGAACTTTCCAGGGAGATTTTGTGGCATCCCAGAATTCACACTCTGTGGTATTATTATTTACCATCCACTTCACTTATGCACAATAACCAGACTACATTACATGAGAATGCCGCCAATATTACAAAATATAGTGTTAATTAACTCAAGACTATGAATAAAATAATAAAACCGGTTTACATAAGATCACATTTGCATAATCAATTTATAGATAACATAAATTGAGTCGTTACATTTCAAAATGACCTAAATCCAATTTTAATTGTTCATATAACGTGTTTAATTTTTTAAGTTTTCCAGTTTCCATACACCGAGACCGAAGTTCAAGTTTTGCTGTTCATAAGGTTTACAGTTTCTTTTACAAGTAAAAAATTTGAAGATCTTGAAGATTTTTTTTTAATGTTCAACAGGTACGCGCTTGGCCACAATCTCACCTTATGGTAAGTGACGATGAGGCCGACGATGTATCGCGCTTACCCACTAGATGCCTGTTCACTCTACTCTTGAAGACTCCCTCTACTACTCTTGAAGTACATCTTATAACTTATAAGATGACGGGAAGACAGACGCCGGGAGTGAATTCCACTCCTTAGCCGTACGTATAATGAATTTGGAAGCGAATCGCTTCGTACGAATTACGGGAATATCAACCACGTAAGGGTGGAAACCCTCACGGCGTCTAGTCGTCCTAGAATAACATAAAATATTAGGGAAGGCTTAACTTAGTTAACAGTCCAACCTTGAAGGAGATATCGAATGAACCGAGTTCCGAAGTTGGAAACGGCTTAGAGAGTTGGGAAATAAACAGTTTGCGGGTAGCTGCTGTTGCATTGGGGAGCGGTCCGGATGTGAACCGAGAGCGGACGTGCACACATCCGACGACACATCCGCCATCGTCGGCTCGGGGTTAATGGAGGGGATGAAAATGCACTCCCGTTATGTAAAGTTAACCTTTAAACCGGGTTTGTAGTGCGAGTTTATATATATAAATATTTTCATCGCATAGTAACGTATCGAATTTATTCAAAGCAATACGAGTGTTCGAGATAAAACTTATTTCTGCATTTCACTTAATCCCACAAGATTTAGTTTGTCGTTAATAGATGGCGCCACAGTATAGTTAGCTGGCGATTTAATATGGTCGCTGTCTTTTAATGACATGCGACTGTCGATCCAACATAATTCAGTTAACCAGGTGCCACCAATTGATCAATTGTCCTCTTATTTGTTCGTTGTCTTGATGTCGTTTCGTCATCTTGGTCATGTTGGTACCGAAAACAAAGTGTTGGGTCGACAAAATTTCTGTAAACAAGGAGTCATTCTTAATACAAAGTCACGGATGATGTGGGTTCGAATTCCACAATGCCAGATCCATTCATGAACACATATTATATATCAATGTAATTCCAGAGCTTTGATTGCCAGCGAATGCCAGTTTTGGCAAATTAGCGTGTCTAACATATTTTTGAACAGAGTCACTTAAAATTATGATATGTGAAATTCAACAATTCAGCTATTTATATTCACTAGTGGTCGTCCGATGGTGGGAGTTCGACCACAAGAAGCGCTATACACTTTTCTTCACATAGTTATCTATACAAATAAATAAATATAGTAAATGTCTACTTATAATATCAATATAACAGCCTGCCTATAAATCTATACTATAACTAGCAGTCCTGGCGGACGATGTCCTGCCTTGATAATAAAAAAAATGTCTAAAATTCAACCGCAGCGCCCCCTACCTGGTTCAATTGTGAATCTAAACCATTCTCGGATCCACTCGAACACGCAGACGAAATTTCATCAAAATCGGTCCAGCCGTTTAGGAGAAGTTCAGTGACATACACACGCACAGAAGAAATTTATATATAAAGATAAAACTGTAACAAAGCCAAATCTGTACATTTAATATTTTGTGAAAATTTTGATCGGGGTTTTGGAGTCGGGACTCTGTTTTCGGGACTTTGTTATCGATATAGAAGTCAAAAATAATCCTTTTACAATTTTTGTCTGTCTGTCTGTCCTGTGAACACGTATCACTCTGAAAGAACTGAACCAATTTTGACGAAACTTGACACAGTGATAACTAATATTACAAGGTTACATGTAGGATACTTTTTGTCCCATAAAATGGAAGGGATTCTCCAGGATAACGAAAAACAAAAAATTGTGGTTAATGTAACTAGACTTTTTTGCGACACATTAGTACAAGAGTCAGCAACGTTGGAAGAACAAGAATTTTAGAAAAGCTGGTTCTTTAATATGCAAATATATTATGCCCTTCCAAGTAGGATTCAGGATACCTGGTAGCCGGTTAACGTTGTGTTTTTTAATGCGCATCACACCTTTACAGATCGAAATTTGGATTTATAAATAATTTTAGAAATATTTTTTTTCAGTAACTTTTAAACGCTATTAAAAACATAAATTTATCACTGCCAGACAATTTTGTTATTGACAATAATGTGCACGACGATATTCTTTATAAATAAAATAATTCATTTCAAACCATTTAATTTTTTCCATTGCAAAGAACACATTTCGTTTTATTAACTATTATGATATTGAGATTTCACCGCAAACAATGAAAAACAACGATAAAAGTAGATATATGACTTGGGACTAACGCCATCTTGAATACATGCGTCTATAACAGGCGCTTCCACAATTATCGCTATCTTTATCATACAGCCAGTGTTGCGCTAAACTATAGCTATAGCTAAGTTATTCTATACATAATATTTTTAATTTACCCTCTTATATGTCTAAATAAAATAATATTAAAGTTACTATCTTAACATGGTTTTAACATACTTTTTTTATTTACAAAAAATAGCATCGAGCACATTATGGTTAATAACAAAAATGTCTGGCAATAATAATTTCATGTTTAGTAGCGTTTCAAAGTTAGTGAAAAACAAAACATTCAAAAATCTTTGCCTGTAAAGATGCGATATGCACTAATAAACGCAACGTTTGCCGGCAGCCAGGTAGCCCGTACGTTGTTCGGAAGATCATAAAGATATATAAAAACCTGGCTTATAGGAATTCGCTATCGAAACCGTTCCTCGCTCTTAGACAAATAATTACAGGCAAGTGACAGTTAACGCGTCGTGCGTCGTCGTCGTCGTCATATCTTTTTAATATTTATATTTTTCTTCAATACAATGGAGTGTGAAAAAGTTTTAATACAAGTTGAAAATAGTTATGATATCATTCAGCATTTAATTTATCATTATTTATTTTATGAATATATTTTATCGTTTAATTTACAGTTTAACTCTATCAACTTGATATTTTATAATGTAGACTATACTGACTGTATAATAAACGTCTACAAAAAAGGGAAAGGAACTTCGTTCCAACTGGGGGTCCATAAACTCTCAAGCTTTTTTTTACATTACCACCAATATATGTAAGTTAGTTTTTATTTTAATTGAACCCGGTAGATGATGCTACGAACGGGTTGTAGGCTTATTTTAAAAGATTTCTCACATACCGTCTGGGTATATGTTTGAGTGAGTCCCTTGATAGTTTGGATTTACAATTGGAAACGGTAGGTGTGGCTGCAATCGGGTTTTAGGTTTATTAAAATTTTTCGCGTTTAATAATACATTTGAAACCGGTGATAACCGATTTAATGCAGACGAAGTTGCACGGGTCAGCTAGTACAAAATAAAATGAAAGCATACATAATATTTATGACAAAAAAACTAATTTTTAAAATTCTTGTCCGTCTATTTTCTTTTGTTCCGGGTAATTTTCGAAACAGTTGCACCAATTTTGACGGGAAATTCACTGGCAGATAGCTTGCAGCACATAGATGGTAGAGCCACGCTGAAGCTTTTACTGTTTTCAGCATGAATGGGTCGGCTCACCCCCGGTACTACCACCCTCTCATAAAAAACCGACGTGAAGTAATAGTGCTTGTATTGTTGCGTTTCGTTCGGTCAGTGAGACCGCCGGAAGCCCTCCGCCCTCCCCAGCCCTCTCCTTGCCCTCCCCTTCCCCCAAACACAGACTAGCAACTTCACTTTCGACTCCCCTGGTGTTGTTAGTGATTATGGACGGTGGTGATCACTTAACATCAAGTGACCCACATGTTCGTTTGACTGTTATGACATAAAAAAAGGTTATGTTCTAAAGAATAACTTAGGCTATTCTTATTCAAAAAGCGCTTCGAGCGGATTTGATGACCTAAGGAAGTAGTATTCAGAACTTGACACGTATTTTTACACTGAACAAGTTTTTCTTTTGCTGAATTCCACACGGACGAATTCGTTCGTAGCTATTAACGAGTATATAAAAATTAATATCTGTATTTAATATTGCCGTCATATCATAAATTGTAAACGTAAGCGGCGTGAAATAAAATAGATATTTCTAAATTGTTTTTGCCGATAACACTTAAGTTCGTAAAAGTGAGTAAATAAAAAAAAAAGGTAATTGAACTGCTCTATCTTCTCCTATTTATATAATCGTAGACAAATCAAGCATCAGCGTGTCAGTCAGCGAACAGGCCGCCCGTCGCAAATAGACGCGGAATGATGCGACCGAAATAGAACAAGCGCGCGTTTCTCAGCGGCACCGAGCGAGCAATCGCAATGTGTCATATATACCAGGACGACGTTTTAGTCAACGTCTCTTAATAAAAGTTTAACGAGAGTTTTATTCAAAATACAAAGACTAGTTTATTTAGGCTCTAAAAAGTCATTTACGCACGTCAAAACTACCACCGATTCCGGGAAACAGAAACAAAACAGAAAAAACTCAGTCATCAAGAGGAACCGGCAACAAATTCGGTCGGGTTTCTCTTTTTAAAGTATATTTGCTTGATTTTGAATGTTTTTATACATCAACTAGCTGATCCGGCCAAACGTCGCTGTGGCTCAGTTATTACGTGGTGAATTAATATTATGATAAAGTATTTGCGTGGCGCCATCTATGAGATATCTATAACAGTTGTTCCTACAGTTTTCTGCCAACAAACTAATTTAAAGCGCCATCTGTTCGAGACTAATGAAACTTACAACTAACAACGTTAATCAACATTGACAATCATTCAATCTGTAATTAAAACATATTGAGGCTATTAATCGAAATATAAATTATCCTATCTCTAAAGTTAGACCAAATTATACATAATTCCAACATTTCATGAACATCGGTTGAATAGTTTCGGAGTTCATCGAGGACAAACATTTTTTTTTTTTTAACTGACTACGCTATTGACCTAGCAAGGCTAACACTTCACCGGACACAACAGCGCTTAAGGCCCAGCCGATTTGAGGCGAGGACAAACATCATGACACTGGAATTTTTATATCTATACTAATACTGTAAAGCTGGAGAATTTGTTTGTTTGCTTGAACGCGCTAATCTCAGAAACTACAGGTCCGATTTGAAAAATTCTTTCAGTGTTAGGTAGGTCATTTATTGGGAAAGGCTATATAGGCTATATATCATCCATGGGAGTGGAGCACAAATGAAGAATGTTTTAAAAACGTTTTTTACCTTTTGAGACCTTCCGCGCAGTTTTAGCCCAAAGTAACTATTCCACGCGGACGAAGTCGCGGGTAGAAGCAAGTTATTATAAATGAAGTATCTCGTACACAACATCGTTCTTTATATGCATCGCCGTCCAGCAACTATACAGTAACACGAAAGGATGATAATAAAACCGGAGTGCATCTCATACAACTTGCGACCGTTAGCGACTTAAGTTTTATGATGACACTTCAAGAGTCGTCAACTTAGAAGCGTTTAAACAAGTTAACGTTTAAGGAGCACTTTCGAGTGTTTCTCGCGATAAACATTTTCTTCGGACGCGTCTCACGAATTTATATTTAAATAAGAGTATAAAATAGGATAACATTTTAGATGTATTGTTAGTCGGGAAAATTAATTTAGTTAAGTCTCTTTGTGAGTTAGAACTTGAAAGTCACCAGACTAATTTGAATCCGACGTTTATAAGGTAGGAGGGAGGAGTTATCACGGCTAGTCGCCAGTATCTACCAATAGAAGCTTAGTGCTTCTACGACTGATAACTGCAATGAAGCTCTGAATAACCCAAAATATTTAAGAGCATAGGAATGCATATCTGACGAAAGACTTCTCTCCGTAGAACTCTCTCCTCCCAATTCCTCTCTCATACGTACAAACAAACAACCACCATATTATTATTTTACGTATTACCATTTCTAGGCACTACAAAAGCCAACACACAATCCAACTACAAGGGAAATATTTTTATGTTTATCTACATCAGAAACTAACATATGTCACTCCAATCCATTCATGTGCCATGTCTTGACATTAGTACTATATAACGATCATGGAGTAATCAATAACTATAGAAAGTTTCTGAAGATATCATCATAATCATCATCAGCCATCAGCAGAGACCCACTGCAGGGCCATAGGCCTCTTCTCGAAGGAAGGTATGGGCATAATCACCACGCCAGCCCACGACGTATTGACGATTCAAACTCTGAGAAATCCTCAGTTCTATGTTTTCTCACATACAGTAGTACTGCAAGAACATTTCTCAGGTTCAGGTTTCCTCACGATGTTTTCCTTCAACATCAGTCGATAGTATTACCCATTTATCTGAAGATATGTCATTCGAAATCTTAGAGGGCATTCGTCTCATCAGCTATCTGTTACAGAGTGGTCAAAGAATATAGCAGAAGAATCGAAGAGCGAAAAGCAAACCGCAGGCAGAGGTCATTCGAGTAAAGCGATTCGATTGATTTAGGTAATTGTTAATCTGTTTAAGTAATCTAGCGGTTAGGGCAATGACAGGGCCATATAGAATAGTCAAATGAATTTTGATTATAATTCGACATTTTTTGGACTCGATTTTTAAGACAACCTAACGTTATGAAGTGAGTGATAGAAACCTTTATTGATTAGGTACAGAAACCCCCTTTTTTATTAACGTGGAGAAATCCATTATGAATACGCCACCCTCTCGGGGGAGAGAGTGGGTTATGTCGGACTCGCACGGACTAAAACCCCACGGTGTACCGACAGACCGTATTGTTGAGGCGGCAAGGGATCGTCCTACGCTAATCACTTTGGATAGCCGCCCCAACAGTCCGTCCGGCGGGAGGTGGCCGCCGGGCTCCTACATAATAGGGAGACAGATTAGGTACACACCAACTGCCTCCCCTCGTCAGCTGGACCTGTGCAATGAGGAGATGGGCCTTACAGAAACCCCCTAGCGAATGAGATCTAGAAATCCGAATAACCACGCACCAGTAGGCTCATAAATGTGGTGTTCCACTTGTCAACACGATATAGCTGTATAAATATATTGTACAGCGCCATCTATTGAAACACAAACGACTTAACACTAACCTAGATCATTCTAATGAGTTACCACTAGTGGGTTTCTAGTTCGACACGATTAAAATCCTACAAGTGTATTTATTAGATTTCCTTCATAACAATAACTATTAACCCTTACCCCTGACGTATTTAACTAATTTGAACTAGAAAGAGTATTGCTAACATCAAACATAATCTATACTAATATTATAAAGAGGTAAAGTTTGTGAGTTTGTTGAGTTTGTGACGTTGTGGCGTTGTAGGGGGTAATCTCAGGAACTACTGGTCCGATTTGAATAATTCTTTCAGTGTTATATAGCTCATTCATCGAGAATGGTTATAGGCTATATATCATCACGCTAAGGTCAATAGGAGCAGAGAACAGATGTAACATGTTTCAAAATCGAGATGTTTTTTTCTTTTTGAGAGTTTCTGCTGTGTGTCAGCGTTAGCCCAGAGTAGTAATTATTACTACGCGGACGAAGTCGCGGGCAGGGGCTAGTCGTTTATAAGAGTGAATAACAGGTCATTTTCGTTCAAATAAAACACTCACGTCTAACTCGGAATACCTTGTTACACAATAATCTCACATATTTAGTTAAGTCAGATTAAGTTTTTATTTATTACATATGTTTAAGTCACTGTATATTTTAGTTCTCATTATATGAAATTGTGATAACCGCGATACAGTTTGTAACCAGTGCAGATACCAATATTACTGTAAATTATATACACAATGACTTGGAACAATATAATTAAACTGACCAATAACAAACACGTCTCTGGAAAGAAATCTTTAAGCCATATTAAAGTTAAATTCGCTGTAACAGTGCACTGTCAGCCGTAAGGTAAAGTTTCAACTCCTTCAACTAGTGACAGTTGCGCGGAGTTTGGTCCGCACAGTGGACGTTTTGCAGTTTTACTTTATACAATTCATTCTTATTTTCAAAATAGAAAGGTACGATAAGTTCATTTTATTAAAGACCGAGTGGAAAGAGGAGATCTCAAAGCACACGACACTCGATCAAACCAGGCATCATTGAATTATTGAAATAACTAAAAATTGCATATTTACATAATAATTCGTAAAAACTATTTTATACCCTACAGCATTTTTTTATCGTTTAAAATACTATGTGACTATAATTATAACGATAAATGGTATAGTCGAATCTATACATAAAATAAAAATGAAGTGCCTATATGTAATATCAAAATAAAAAAAATTACTGATAGTGTATGAAAGTATACACATTACTGATAACAAAAATGCAATTTTTAAAATTTTTGTCGGTCTTACCGTCTGTCTGTTCCGGGTAATCTCCGAAACGGCTGAACCTATTTTGACGGGAATTTCACTGGCAGATAGCAGAAATTACAGCGGGTTACTTAGGCTACTTTAATTTAGACTAGCTGTTAACCGTGGCTTCGCCCGCAGTGCTATCTCCGAAACGGTTCGACCGATTTTTACGGGACTTTCATCGACAGATAGCGCACGTTATAAGAAGTAATTTAGTCTATTTTAATTTATACTAGCTGTTAACCATGGCTTCGCCCGCAGAGCTATCTCCGAAACGGTTCGACCTATTTTTACGGAACTTTCACCGACAGATAGCTGACATTATAAGAAGTAATTTAGTCTTTTTTAATTTAGACTAGCTGTTAATCGCGGCTCCGTCAGCAATGCTATCTTCAAAACAGTTGGACTGATTTTCATGGGACTTTCACCAGCAGATAGCGGATATCATAACAAGTAATTTAGTCTTTCTTAATTTGGACTAGTTGTGGATGGACATATTGTATCATTATAATAATATCTTTTAGTCATTGTTTCATTAGTTTCGTATAATGTATAAGTGAGCACTGGGGTAGTTATATGGTGGGTTAAGGTTCCAAATTTGTTGCTGATGATAACCCTCATTTCACATACTGTTAGTATTTATATATCTAATGTATACGTTACTGTAAGTGACGTGCGTGTCGTACTTATAATCGTTTTTAAAGAGCATTTCTATAACTGTGTATGGCCTCCGAATTGTAAATTTCTTTAATACGATTTAAAAAAAAAACGCGTGCGGAGCTGCGGGTACAGCTAGTAAGAATGTAAATCTGACGTGCCTGTATTTTTTAGATGTTTGTAAAACAATTGTTGCAGGTTTCTAGGTATCTATACATCTAATAAGATTGTAAATCTAAAGTGTCTGTACTTTTTCGATTTTCGTGAAAAAAATTGTTGCAGGTGTCTAGGAATAAGTAATAGAATACATTTCAATCATTTTTAGAAATGTCTGTCTGTCTGTTTGTATGAACACGCATCACTGCTAAAGTAATGGGTTCACAAAAAACATATAAGAAAAGTATATAGCATATCCTCGGGAGTAACGTAGTCTTCGTTTCATTAAAATCGGTCCACTATATCTAAAGTTATTGTTATTTTAATAGCGCCGCGACTTAGTATGAGAGAAAAGTAGATAAGCAAATAGACTAAATACGTTCAGATGACTTTAGTAGTCATTGTTTTGTACATCAGGTTCCACGTGGATTAAGTCGTGGACACAGCTAGTAAATAATAAAATACATTTCAATAATTCTTAGAAATGTTTGTCTGTCTGTTTGTTTGTTGGAACACGCATCACTGCTAAAGTACTGCGTTCAAGATAAAACCTCATCAAGAAAATCATAAAGCAAATCCTCGAGTAATACGACGACGATAATACGAATACTAACGAATACTACGATAGACGATAATATTTAGTTGTTGTATCATTAAAATCGGTTCGGTGCATCAAAATTTATTGTAATTTCAATAACGACGCGACTTAAGCACAAGAGAAAAGTTGATAAGTAGCTGGACTTAATACTTTATTAGTCACTGTTTTTCACATAGGGTTCCACGCGGACGAAGTCGCTGGCACAACTAGTATAATCATATTTTAAGTGCCCTGCGATATTACTTCACTTTGAGAGATATATTTGATTCTATAATGATAGATAGTTCAATAACAGACAGGCTACGGTACAAACACAACACAATATACATTTCTCTAACAAAATTCGTCATTGTAATATTTAAGAGTTGCAGTGAAATTGTGCAACAGTGCAGAGCCATAGTGGTCGCGCTGTTGCATTTCGATAGCTATTGCATTCCGTAGTTGGCTTAATATACGCTTGCACACGATTCGTTATACCTTTATTCTCAGGAATAACAACCTAATACGGACTCACCTCAATTAGGGCTGCGGTCTTACCCAAAGCCGATTATAAATAGAGCGAACTTACGGTGCTAAAATCAACACGAAGTGGACTAAATGCTATTCATGATAATGTATACCATAAAGAAGAATAAAATGCAAATTCTTATATTTTTTTATCACTGCATATTATAAAACAAAGTACTCCGCCACGTCTGTCTGTCTGTTCGTAGTAAACTCAAAAATTACTCAACGGATTTTCATCCGGTTTTCACCAGTAGATTGATTGATTCACGAGGAAGGCTTAGGTATATAATTTGTCAAGGTTTTTTTTTTAAATATCAGAGCGGGGCAACGTCCGCAAGTATAAGCTCTTTACAAAAATCACTCTTTTATACTAACTAGTTTGGTAAAGTGACTGCACACTACCAGATGGAAATTACGATACAGCTGATAAAAAGCGCTTCTTCACTTCAATCTTGTTGAAAGGGGTACGCAATAACGGTGACCGAATAATCATTATTGTCCGATTATTTTATTACGTGTCGTATGCATTGTGTTCTATATACGGTAGCCTAATCAGAGATGAGATTCCGGAGCTTGTTATAGAGTTATCAAATAAAATTCGAAATTATAACCAACTTCTGAATTTTCTTTAGAACTCATCATTATCTCCTGGTTCTATGTCGACATACATGTTTATACATATCTTCTATAGGTATAAATAGACAAGTGTAAAACAGTTCAACAGCCTATGTACTCTGTTTGTCAACCGATTTTTGTTTTGTTTAACACATATCCATTTTTTTTTCTTACAATCGAGTAATCAATACCCATCTTTGCCAATTAGTACAATCTATGACAAAAAAGACTTAATAATATTGCAAATTTTAACATTTCAATTATGGTGAAATTACGATCTTCGGCCGAGCATTATTATACTAACTGCGTCCACGGCTTTGCACGTTTTTGTTACTATTTGGTGTAATAAATATTTTACAGTATTTTATAGTACAGTTGTAGTAAAATAAATAGCATATAAACAATCTCCAAGAAAGAAACACCTAGATATATCAAATTTTATAGTGATCCGTCGAATCATGTTTGAGTTTATCGCCGTTAGACATTCCAACATCAAAAGAGATAATTTTGAGCTATCGATTATTGGTAACCAATGCAATTAAGTAATCCATTCCCGGCGCTCATATAAATCTAAAAAAATCCGGTATTGTTAAAAGTAATCTGTTGATTCTTGGCTAAACTTTCCACACGTTAATACGTTTTTGCAGTTTTATATAATAAAAACGAAAAAGGCAGCAGCAGACTTCAATCTAACGCTGAGTTAACACATCCATCCCCCTAACAGGAGCTCTCCTTTCTTAAACTAGTTCATAAATCACCGCTCGACTATCGGAGCACTTCGATCCCCGATCGGATATCGGCTAAATCGGTTGACAATTTTTTTTGTTAGACGGGCGATTATCATCGCTCGAGTATTAATTATCGAGAGTCGTTAAGCGATTTGTTTTTACAACAACCAATCTTAAGAGAACAATAACTAATTACACAACAACTTGGTTAAATAACAGACTTCAAGCTACAACAGCTTGATGCTTAATGGCCGACATAATACTTCAGAAGAAAACAACAAACAATACTTCATTTCTACTACCATCAATCAACCATTATTAAGTAGAATCCACTCAAGTGGCTAAACCTATACATATAATAAGAATGTACATAGATTTTTGTGAAAAAAAATTGTTGCAGGTGTCTAGGAATAAGTAATAGAATACATTTCAATCATTTTTAGAAATGCCTGTCTGTCTGTTTGTTTGAACACTCACCGCTGCTAAAGTACTGCGTTCATGATAAAACCTTTTCAAGAAAATCATATAGCATATCTTCGAGGAACATTTAGTCCTTGTTTCATTAAAATCGGTATGGTCCATCAAAAGTTATTGTAATTTTAATGACGACGCGATTTAAGTACGAGCGAAAAGTAGATAAGTAAATGGACTTAATACATTCACATGATTTTATTAGTCACGGTTTTTTTAAATTAGGCTCCATGCAGACGGACTCACGGGCACAGCTAGTTTAACAATATAAATGGAAACAAAACTGAAATTCTATTACATGTTTATTCTCCCATAACATTACAGTTAGTCTGATCACTTGAAATTGATTTAAGCTCTGTAATATATCACTCAAAGTTAAAAAAAAAAACAATTGAAATAATTACAGTGTAGCAGAAATTTATCTTGTTCTTGTGAGTACATTATTTGACCAGATGCTCTTGTAATATTGCTAATTGCTAGCTAATTGTTAGCTAACGAGCTAATTGCTAAATGTGCAACTGATAAAAAACATCGCTTATACGTAGAGCAAAATAAGCTTTAGAAAATGCCCTAGAACCGTACTAACAGTGGGTTATGATGTTTTCCTTTACCAAAAACTCACATTCCTTGTAAGATTCGAACAAACCAGAGTGCCATCTATCAAGCTATTATCGCTTCAAATAACTCTCATGCTTAAAATCAATCCGTTAACATCCTAACTAATATAATAAAAGCGAAATTGAGTTTGTTTGTTTGGCTGTGTATATGTTTGTTACGCTTTCACGCCTGAACTAGTCAACCAAACGTCATAAAATTCTGCATACAAGTTTTCAGGGGCACTGAACAGTATATAGGGTGCCCTTTACCCAGAAATACTGTTCCCGAGGCATATAACAAATCTACATAAACGTAACCGCAGGTAAAAATATAAAAATTAGGGTAAAAATTTATATTCCCCACAAAAATATTACAATG
This sequence comes from Antheraea yamamai, assembly GCA_036509395.1. Lineage (NCBI taxonomy): Eukaryota > Metazoa > Arthropoda > Insecta > Lepidoptera > Saturniidae > Antheraea > Antheraea yamamai. The sequence continues at coordinate 2,168,316 of AP028447.1, forward strand.
GACGTTACTTATATAATTTATTGTATTTTTTTTATTATTACTATACATAACGCCTACTATAATATTTAATTAGGGGTTTCCGTAACGTATCGCCTGTTTCAATCAAATATACAAGTGGAACCAATAATGAATAGATTGTAATTTATTATATTTAATGGAAATCAGCTTTAGTACGCAAGATTATTTTCAATGTGGTTAATTAATTGTACAGCACGTAACAATTAGACACATAAGTCATGAGAGATGCTTTTACTCCCCATCTTCTCACCGTGCATATTCATAGTATTAATATAATGCCCTAACAGACTATAATAATCAAAAAAGCAAATTTTAGGAAGAAGTATTGATTTTATAAAAATAACAGTAGTTTAGTGCCTAATGGATTTTTCCATAGGCAACCACTCAGGAGTCATGAATTTAAAAAATATGTACTTAATTTTCAATACATGACAAATTCCTGCGCGAAATTTCATTACTGACGCCCTGGTTTAAATTGTAAATAATATGTCACTCAAACTTAAGTATATGCATAGTATAAAATTCAATTTTCATCCTTAAACGATACACAAAAGTATTATTATATGAAACACTTCAAATGACGTCGAGTTGATATAAACGATAACTTCGCACGGCAGCGAGTAAAACAATATCTAAACTTTAATATTGCGTAAAGTCGTTGAACAAACAAAAACTTAACATAAACTAGTTTGCAAAGTTCCCACGATACGCTCCGATTATATTCATAACGCGATATTTTTCTTGTGGCCCTCGTTTTCAAAGCGACAAAGAACTGCGATATAAATGACAATGCGACGGACAAAATGTTTTATTTTTGTTAGCTTGATTATATAACATTATTGTTTATACTTTACAGATTTTAACGTTTCATTTTACCGGTGGAATATCAACCCGATGTCGCGTACATTTACCAATTTCAATTGGTAACACTAACGGCTGACTGTAAAAGGAAACATCGTGTGGAGACTCGAACCTGATAAACGTTCTTGTAGTACTGCTGTATGTAAATATAGAACTTTGGATTTCTTAGAGTTTGAAATCGCCGATACGTCGTGAGCTGGTGATTGTGCCCTTAACTTCCTTCGGGAAGAGGTCTATATATTAAATGAAGATATGTTTTCAAATTAGTAATGGGCTAAAAATTAGAAGGGGCGGGTTCTCAGGTATAATACTACTTCCGAGTGTTTGAACACATATTTAACTTAAGGGTTTTATAGCCTCACAAGGATGTTTTTCTTCAATAAAGATAACACTGAAACATCTAGGTTTCAAAACAAAATGAATCGTATGCCTTAAATCAAGACTCTCTTCAGTTAGAACCGAGCTAATAAAGTTTACATAGTAAAATATATAGCCCCCACGGACGGCCATAAAATTGCTTCACCGATATAAGATTCATGAAACAAATCGAAGGTACAAAGAATCCCACTTTATAATTCAACATTAATCTAAACAAGAAATCCGAGGGCCTCCTTTTAACCGAACCGTTTAAAAATTCACTCAACAGAGTAGTAGAACAGGAACCACGCACCTCGTCAGCGGCTAACCGCTTTTGAGTTAGGTGGTTATAATATATTTATAGGGCTACGTCGTGAGATAACAACATATTGCGTATTTAGAACCGATTTGTTATACATGAGAACGTGATTCACACGTCACGATACGATATAATATCGGATCGTTAAGTTTTGTCCTCCAAGGCTTCACTTCGAGTTTCTTAAATAATTCTGTCAAATATGTAACCGTTATAAGCATGTGTTAATAAATTAGTAATAAAATATGTTTAACACTGGTCGTCCCGTGTTTCAGACTCAGAGTAAAACCAATAATCGTTTTTTTAGGTAATAGTGTTAGGTTTTACAACGTCCTAAGTCCCACAGCATATTATCGATTTGCCGGACTGTGTGTTTAAGCGCCACGTTAAGCGGGTTTTGGTGTTAAAAGGCTATTAACAGAGTGGATCAATATGTGAACGATGGTGATGTCTGGAACTGATTCCGCTCTGTGCAATCACAGAAAACAATATATGTTATTAAAAAGATGTACCCGATCGAGTTTCTTGCCGATTCTTCTCGATGATGGGGTTGTTTGTCCGAAGTTTTGACCGTAGTTTTGACGTCCATAAGCGTTTTCTTATAGCCTAAACTGAACAAAGTATTTTTGATGTTGATTAATTTTGATTTATGCGAAAGGATGTATGGCTGTCGGCAGAACGTTTGATATCCGAATCGAAGGCAAATTTGCAGAAAAAGTAACTTTTTTCTGATCATCCTTACTTATTTTCCATTAACGATATATCACAAAAGACCAGACTCTTTACCGGCCACGACGCAGAATAGCGTTAAGTTGTCCAAACTTACCTGAAACAATAAAGAGAATTGTTAACATTTATTACTTAAAACCAAATATGCAGTCAAGCGTTACGCAGTGGTATTACGTCATCCTGTTAAACTGACAGATCGTAGGTTCGATCCCCATATATAACCGACTTTTGTATGATGAAAATAATTGATAGTTATATTTGATTTTTATTTTTACTTGGACTACTAGTAGGTATGAATGTGAACGCAATTTTTTTCTTATATTTTTATTTATCAAGTGACGGACTTTTAGAGAACAGTCATTTCTTCGAAAAGAGTATTTCGTATTTAACAATTTTATAGTAAAAATATTAGCGGGCTCGGCGGACGTTGTCCTGTCTTGCTAACAAAAAATTCTAAAAGTCAACCGCAGTGCCACCTACCGTTTTCAATTGTGAATCTAAGCCATTCTTGAATCCATCTGAACACACATAAAACATTTCATAAAAACCTGTCCAGCCGTTTAGGAGGGGTTTAGTCACATACACACGTACAGAAGAATTATACATATAAATTTTAATAACTTGGACGATAGCTTTATAATCGTTATTTATTACAAAATATAGCTTAGAGTACATCTATAATAATACAATCTATGCTTAGTTTGAATTCATAACCGTGTGTTAAATACTTCATTTACATTTGCTATTGTGCTATGGTGCGAAAATCGTATACGTACGAAACGACCCCAGCCGTTTAATACTGCCTCTAATAGGAAGCTGAGTGCGCGCGAAAAGGTACTTGACTGTATATCTAATTAGGTTTAACTTCTCACATTACCGGCCCTGAATAGCGTCCTAATTCGCCATAAGCCGGGCTTATACGCCCACATTACTGTAGGTGCTGCGCTTGAAGAAATTATTACTTGTAATGGAGAGCCGAGGGTTGTTTAAAAATATATTTCTCTTTTATTATTAAGAATCATATAACACAGATACTAAAGAATTCCGTTTTTATTTCATTTCTGATTAACTGGGCGTCCTACTTGGAGTTAGTTAATGTTGTCCTGAAGCTCCTTAGGCTTTGGCCGACAAGTTCGGGGAAAAAAACGTCGAGGACTGTTGACAGAAGTGAAAACTCAAAACAGTGGAATAACACCGTTTTAAATTCTTAAATCATTATAGTCTGAACTATTAAAGTGAAACTTTTATTACATCGTCTCAAACTTTTTCGTCTGTGTGTTGCATGTCGCGTGATGGTCGGCCGCGAAGTAGGGATAAAGTGAAAGGCGCTCGTCAGAGCAGCCAGGGCCAATATGGCGGCGCCTGTAGTTCGCAGCAGCTGACCGTGTAGTGTATAGACTATTATTAGTTAAATGTCTATAGTGTGAAAAAAAGTTTCACTTTTACCGTGGTTTCATAAAACCACACAATCCTTTTTTTAAATTACAAAATTTGTAAATTGAAATTATTAACACCAGTCTGGTTTTCACATATATTGGCAGTTCGAGCGACAATCACAACATATCATTCTTTCTCTTCGCGATAAGCTCAAAAACTACTGAACAGATTTTCATGCGGTTTTAACCAATAGATAAGGTGATTCATGCGGAAGGTTTAAGTTGATGATTTATCAAGGCTTTTTTTTTATTATCAGGACGGAACAACGTCCTCCGGGCCCGCTAGTTACATACATTTTTATATAGTTTATTAATTAATCGAACATATGATGGGCTGAACAATCGCCATACAAAATGTCAATATTAAATGTACAGAAGCCGCTAAACTAACACGTCGCTAGTCAATACGTGCAAGCGCAATACATCACGAGCATGTCGGTAAAGCTTAACTAGCATGTTGCTGATGCGAAGCCATAAGTTTTTCTCCTACCGAAAATCACTAAAGGCTGCTAAATAAGTTTTCACTTCAACAATATACATATATTTAAAAGAGCAAGTAAATAATAAAAACTGTATTTTTATAAAGAACAGATCACATTATTTTGATGAGACTCTATAGGAATCTAACTCCGTGTCTAAAAGACACATCATTTAAAATCGGAGGCCTTGATCACTGTTTGCTTTATTTGAAAATTGATCAAAAGAAGTAGTTTGTTTGGTCACAGTTATTTACCATTACACGGAAGATAATGAGGTGGTGTCGTTAATCCATAGGAATGAAAAAAATATTCTTCTTGTTATAAGTGTTGACTTCGTTGCAAGAGATACAAAAATTCCTGTTACTTTAGACAATAGTCGACATATGTGCTATAACATCCAGCTTTACATAACCAAGACGCTTTTACGTAAGTGAAGGTAAATACAATGGATGTAATCGAGCTGCTGAAGGAAATTGTTAAAATTACTTTTTACATTAGTACGTTGTATGTTACAGATGTATTTACACAGAATTACGAAAACTTACAAGTTGTTCTATTGATTTAGACAAACGATTACTCCTCTATATAAAAATAGACAGACAAAAATAATCAACGTATATTTAGTACAGAATTGAACTACGAAAATCCCTTCTAATGTCGAGATAAACCGATGCAAATACCATTTTGAACGGGTGCCAATCGCAAAGCACGTGATGAACAATAATATACATATATATATATATATATATATATATATATGTCTATCCTTTGAGATATTAACAAATCAACGGACAAACAATTTACTACTGCAATATAGAAAATTTACTGTAGTGCACGAGATAGATGTAATTGCAGATATGTTACAAAGATATTCAGCTGTGGAGCCAAATGTCGTTTATTAATGTTAAACTATGATAATACAGTTCTAACGTTTTCAGACACTGTAGGGTCGGATCCTGCAATGAAATAAAACGGAAATATTGGTACACTAGGGCATCGTGCTAAAACCATAGCATAATGGTAAGGCTTTTTCTAACGCCCGTACTCAAGTTGGAATTTTATTGCCAAGCACCTCTTCCGACAACTGCACTTGAGAGCCAATCCCCTTCTAGTTTTTGCATATTACCATTTTAAACCACATTGGCAGTTAACAATATATATAACTGTGGCTATTACTTAAAACGCATTATTGAGTTCGTGCAATAAACAGACAGACACAAACGCATTAATTTGGTTAGTTAGTTGTTAGTAAAAGTTCATAATTTCCTTCAGCGTCATCATTAACCGAGACATATAGCACGAATGTCAGAAACAGATCTTTCTGGCTAACGTCTGTGTTTCTTAAACCAAGACAAATGTAATGTAGAATTATTGTTAACTAGCGGTCCCGGAGGACGCAACCCCGTCCTGCTAATAAAAAAAAACTTGACAAATTATATACCTAAACCTTCCCCGTGGGTCACTCTACCTATTAATGAAAACAGCATGATAATTCGCTCAGTAGTTTCTGAGTCTATCGCGAACAGACAGACAGGCAGACGTGGCAGAGGACTTTAGTTTTATAATATGTAATGAAGATCTGAGATCAAATAATTTGTTAAATTTATAATATTGTTAGAGACAAATGCACTGGTTATAAAATTGTATCAAACAATGATTATTATTCATCGAGTTTGATAGAGGGAGGACCTGATGCCCGTGTATTTATAAAATATTACTGGCTTTATCATTCCCCTCATGGTGAAGTGTGTTATTTGCATCGTTTATGGCATGACAGCAAACAAGCCCTTACTTATTTAAAATTAACGACATTTAATACCATGGCCATTGGGACCAATTCTAGGGGTTGAAGTGCTATAGATCTTGTTCTATTGCATCATTACAACGACATCATTCAAGACGGAACACGTCAGTACAAGCACCGTTGCTTTATGACAAAAATACACACAGCACTGGTGCTTCCTTGTTCAAGCCTCGCGCATGTTATATCACTCTTGAAGTTAGTTAATTGATGTAACCAACATACCCTCAGAAAATATGATTTGGTTGACGTCTTTAAGACATTCATCATTATTATCATCAGCCTGCAATAGACCCACTGCAAGATCATAGGCCTATTTCGTAAAGAGATGTATTGGCGGTTTCAATTTGCGAGAAATCTACAGTTCTATATATCCCCACATGTGTTGATCTTAGAAAACTATTTCTAAGGTTCAGGTTTCCTCTCGATGCAATGTTTTCTTCACCGTCAGCCGATAGTGTTACCGATTTAAATTAGTACATGTACACGAATTACGAAGAATTCGTTCGTTCTTTTTAGCACATTACTGTGTCTTTTAAATAAAAAGATAATCGTCAAACCGTCAACTGGCGTCGCTTTATCTTAAGCGTAAACTGTCTTTTGTTTCTTGTTATAATTTCCTTATTACTACTTAATCTAAATAGCTTTACCTATTGTAAATTACCTCTGTTGAATTTTATCATTACAGCCTTAATTTCACAGAGAAACGTAATAATATATTCCCAGATAATACCGTAAAATGCATATATCCATCAGTAAAAACGTCGTCAACATTGATTCAGTATTTTCAGAGAACAACAGCAACACACATTTAAATTCAACTGTCGTATGAAGAGAATGAATCTCTGTTCCGCACACGCGTTCCTCTTAACAACTCACGCCATGTGTTTCTAGCGCGTGGTCGAGCATCCCTATTATAAAACGGACATCAAAAGTGCTTCTGGACTGATATATCTACGACTATTCTCATCACCTATCACCTCCGCCCGTCAAAGCAATAAATCATTGGCAACATCAATTAAACGACCGGTAGATGCGAACCCCGGTTGCTATACTTGAAAGAACCGACGTTCCATTGTTCGATCCCTAAGGAATGCGTGTAGTATTTCTAGAACGTTCGAACGGAAGGACCGGACAGCGGGAAATTTAATTCATCGTGATATTTACCATCTTCAAAGGGACCGGATTCAATAGATTGATAATGTCCTCTATTCACACTCTGCATATGTACATACATGCAACAAATGATACCAAGTTTTTTTGGCGCGACTATTATGTAATTTTCTCACGCATAGTTTTTTATATCTGGCGTCCGCAATGCTTCTTAAATCAATGTTCTTAAATCCTTTCTTTTTTATCCATTCCTACTTCAATTGGTATTCGGGGTTATTACTGGTTATGGGCGATTCAAGTATTTTTATTTACTTAACGTTGTAAGTATACGGCGCTAACACATTATTCAATTAACATGTCGGAACACATTAATCTTTGCATAGGGTAACTAGCGCACGTAGAGGCAATTCTCGCAGCCTCGCATTTTTGTCACTCTTAAATAACACTGTTTCTTAAAACATATGCTTTCACGTATGCTGAAGATGGCGATTACCTCTTGCTTTAAATGCATGATTAGGTTGCAGTGTGTTAAAGTTTAAAATCTCGAAGCACGGTGACACCATTTTGAATCGACTTGTTTGAAAATTGTCACCTTTAGTCACTGTTATAAATCATATATCACTTACACAATTCGTAGCGAAACCAACGATAAGTTAAGAATCATCATGGGGGTTTTGGTGGGATCTTGGAATGTCGTGTAGTGGATTTTACACTTCATTACATAGTATAAAATAAAGTCCCCTACGCCGTCTATCTGTCTGTCTGTTCGCGATAAACTCAAAAACTACTGAACGGATTTTCACGCGGTTTTCACCAGTGGATAAAGTGATTCATGAGGAACGTTTTGGTATATAATTTGTCAAGGATTTATTTTTAATCACGGCGGGACAACGTCTGCCGGGCCTGCTAGTTATACATAATTTTGGTGTTATTGGCTCTACATTTTGTAATATTGGTGGTGTTTTATGTAATATAGTTTGGCTATTCTGTACAAGTAATGTTATGGGAAGTAATACCACGGAGCATGGATTCTGACTTGCCATAAAAATTCCCTGAAATGTTCTAACAATAGGCCCACCATCTTGTTAGAACATTGAAATGATCGCAAAAAAATCCATATCCAAATCCATTACCTACTTGACAGTGGCAGTAATAATCTACTAGAGGATTGGTTGAAAAAAAAGTCCCATCAAGCCGTTTAGACTATAAAGCGTGGTAAAGAAACATTCACTCGAGAAACGTTACCCTCTTTCCGCACCGTCGAGTAAAAAGATAAAATAATATAAAAAAAATCCTACTTCAAGGATTATTCCTTCCGTTTACGTAAACGCAACCCCGTCTGGACCGCATTTTCTTAACGAACAATAACTTATTTATAGAATCACAAGTCACGTTCAATTTATTATGATATTTCACAGCCAATTAGTCGTTCGCAGTTTACGATATTAACAGAGAATAATTAATGATCAAAACATTTCGCTTCCGTCAGTGAGTTAATACCTCTTTGAGACAGACTTCAAAATACGTTGTTACACAATTAGTCACAAATAAGTTGGCTATTGTACGAGGTGAAAACACCTTTTATCTTAAGAATTTGAATGTTTTTTTATCGTAGAATGTTGACTGTCTCAGCATTTTTTTATAAATCAATTATACTATTTCTTAATCTATGTTCCTCTTTCATATATACAAGTAAAAAGAATAAAAAACTAACGTGTCTGCACACTGAAAAAAAATTATTGCAGTTATTTAGGAATCATTACATAGTATAAAACAAAGTCCCCTACCGCGTCTGTCTGTCTGTCTGTTCGCGATAAACTCAAAAACTACTGAACGGATTTTCAAGCGGTTTTCACCAGTGGATAAAGTGATTCATGAGGAACGTTTTGGTATATAATTTGTCAAGGATTTTTTTTATAATCAGAGCGGGACAACGTCTGCCGGGCCCGCTAGTAAGTCATAAAATACATTTCAATCATTTTTATAAATGTCTGTATGTATTTTTGTTTGTACACGCATCACTGCTAAAGTACTAAAATTATGATAAAACCTCGCCAAGAAAATAAGCCCAGTGCAGCGGTTAAAATACAATATCATACAATCTATTTTTTTTCTAAATCTTAAATCTAACTAAATTGAATGCAATTTTTTAATTATTATTGTTAAACTAAACCTAAAGATAGGTATAGGCTACATACACTACTAACGCATTTCAACGACGAGTAAGCAGTAACAGAAATAACAAAAGTCACTTTTAGTCCAGGAAGAGTCGGGAGCAACAACTAGTTTCAATAACAAATCGTGCAACGTTAGCTATAACATTAAACTCGAGTTTAGATCCTATACAAATTAGATTATTTCGCAATAGTCTACAAAAGGGTTTGCGGTCCTGATGCTGGGCGGGGTACTACTGCATCCAGTGAGTCTCAACTGAATGGTGCCCGTTAACCCTCGAGCGAACATACCCGGACTATCTCATAGCGGTCTTTACGTGTCGTAGTGTGTGGTCCAAGTTATGAAAGGTTGCTCAGCACAAACATCATTGCAGACTAAGTAACCGCACATCAAATACTTGCCACAGCTGTGGTTTTATAAACATTCAATATTTAAAATTTCGATTGATTATCAATGTATTTATCTACAAAATCCCATATAAAGTTGCGACTGTCGCATTATAGGAAACGGATAATGTGACTGCCGATTTGCCGGACTCTAAGTTTAAGCGCCATGTTAGGTGGATTTTAGTGTCACAAGGCTATTATAGAGTGGATCAATATGTGAACGATGGTGATGTCTGGAATTGACTCCTCTCTGTGCATCCACAAAAAGCGATTGTAACGTGTAATGTATTGTAAATATATACATATAATTACATAGTATAAAACACAGTCCCCTACTCCGTCTGTCTGTCTGTCTGTCTGTTCGCGATAAACTTAAAAGCTACTGAAAGGATTTTCATGCGGTTTTCACCAGTGGATAAAGTGATTCATGAGGAATGTTTTAGTATATAATTTGTTAAGGGGTTTTTTATATTCAGACAACGTCTGCCGGGCCCGCTAGTACGTTATAAAAGATAAACCCTATAGATTTTCTTGCTGGTTCTTCTCGAAGACTATCTTGTTTGTCCGAAACGATGGTAGTTTTGACGCTCATAAGCACCTTCTTAGGGCTTAAATTGAATAAAGTATTTTTGATTTTGATTTTAACAGAGTCACGTGGCATAGCACCTCGCTTACATAGGCATTCACAGTTCTACTCGAAACTTATCGACAACACTCGATTCTGGTCAAACGGTCGGGCCGTTCACATCTATACATTTTTCTCGTATAGTCTACCAAATAAAATCAAATTAAATTCGGAGAGGGCCTGCGACGAGGACGCTCTGAGCCCATGGCCGTAGCCGGGCTTAGGGAGAATGGGTTGAGGGCCCTGCTTCCCATTGCACAGGTCCGGCGGACAGAGGAGACGGCGTGTACACAGTCATCTCTTAAGTCGGGGCCCGGCGACATTTTTAACAACGGGCCAACCGCTGGGGCAACACAATGAATTCTATAGAGATTTTGTGTCGCCCATATACAGCAGCGGATGTATACCGTGGGGTCTTAGTGAGTAGGAATCTTACACTGTCCACTCCCTCCCCCGGGAGAGTGGCGTATCCATGCAGGATTTCCCCATGTTAAAAAAAGAAGATATTTATGTAGGTAAAAAGAAAACAGGACAACAGTTTACAAATTACGCCATACGATATGCAGTAACGCCCACGTTTATTGTGCCCGAAGCGAACTCGAGAATGGGATTTTCAGATTCAGTCGACTCTCCGACTGCATCTTAACTTACAATATGCGAAAATTTACTAGAATCTCAGATAGCTTCCAGTAATGTGCAACGATTTAACTTAGAGTATGACTTTCTTGGACTTTGACGATAGTAGTAGTACTACTACGAAGGACTACGACTTTAATATTAGATCATGCGATAGTAACGCTTGAAAATTAACGTAGCCACATGTTGAGTCAAACAGCGGTTCTTTGAAAATACCGGCAAAGAACTGGCTTTCAGAATACACAGACTGGTGCTTGATTCAAGATAATAAAGGTAAGGACTCAAAAATATCCTATCACGAAAAAATAACTTAAGTAGAAGCACTGATAACTAATTGGGTGCTTATTCGGACTCTGCGTCGATAGACGTAGGGTCGAACCCTTGCTAATGAATCGGTGCTTTTAGTGAAGGAAAATATCATTATGGAACCATAGCCTGGCTAGCCTATTGATGTGTTCCTTGCTGCTGCTACAATTGAAAGCCAGGTATGGCGTATTTACCACCTTAGACCACGTCGTCGTTTAACATAAGGTGAGATTGGATTAGGCCATGAGGAAATTATACAGTATAAAAAAGAGCCGTAGCTTTTGGTAAAGGTAAACACCATGACAAAATGATACCATAGTGTTAAAGCTTTTTAGCAAATACCCGCCTGGTTAATTACCGCCCTTAAATTGGAAATCTGACTCCAAGCACTTATAGGTGTATTCAGGCTGATACTTGAGATACCAGTCCTCCTTTAGGTTCAGCTTGTTCAGACAACACCAGAAACGTTTGTGAGTAAATTTACTTACCTTACATATTTTTATGCAACTGTTTTGTATGAATTATCAGTATACTTATTCTTTAAATTGTCGAGGAGCAGATGAATGGATTGTATAATATAGAATTTTACGTATTTCTTATCGGTTTATTAGTAATATGACGGAGATAGCTGCATCAAAACGGCACCCTGAACTCTCATAAACCAAATTAAACCCTAGTCAACGGATTTCTGGCTCTTTTTGGTAACGTCAGCTCCTGTAGAGGATCAACTGACGGTTACCACTACAAAATAAATGTGTTTGGCATCTTTAACGCACGTGAGTGCAGTACAGCAGAAATAAGCATCATGTCAAACGGGTTTTAATGTCTAAAGGCTATTATAGGTTGGATCAATATTTGAACGATGGTGACGTCTGGAAATGACACCCCTCTCTGTGCATTCACCAATACGAATGTAATTAAATATGTTTGTATAAATATGTATCATGAAAAGATAAACCAGATCGAGTTTCTTGGCGGTGGTCCTCGATAACAGATTTGTCTTTCCAAACCGGTGGTACCTCTGACGTTCATAAGCTCCTTCTCAGGGATTAAATTGAGTAAAGCATCTTTTGATTTTGAGCTTGAGGCACTTTTTTATGCCCTAAAGCGACACGAAATATTTCGCCATCTTGTAGGGAGGGTGTTATTAAATGAAGTATATAAGACTGCACTTTCCGGTGTAAAGACATAGTCAAACAAAATTAAACTCTGATTATAAATTCGTTCATTTTCAACAGGATATATATATGCTAGGGTATTCCAGTTTTAATAAGATACGGTAACCCGTCGATCAAGCAGACAGACAAGGCAGAGAGCACTCAAAAAGCTGAAAGCATCGCGTCCAGTACGAACTCATCAATCAGGGAGTCGCTACAGCTGACCGAGAGAATTGCGTTACGAGTGACCGATCGCCGGCGAAAAAACATACCGACTTTTCCACTAGATTTACCAAAAACAACATCAACAAAAACTATGGCAAACAAAACGAAACAGATAAATAAGGGTACCCTCTTCAAACATCAATGTTACGCACTTCTATCATTTCAATTTATTACTATTCTACTCTGGAACACGAGCATCAACCATAAATTATGTCACACGGTAAGGGTGTAAAAAAAAGTACGTCATTTTTGTAAAAAAAGGTATGAGTTACAAGCTTCGGGACGCCACATATATTATGTATAAATTTAATGTTTTATATTGTAACTACAACGAAAATAATATACTTAAGCTAGCGGGCCCGGCAGACATTGTCCCGCCCTGATTATGAAAAAATCCTTGACAAATTATATACTAAAACGTTCCTCATTAATCACTCTATCCGCCGGTGAAAACAGCATGAAAATCCGTTCAGTAGTTTTTGAGTTTATCGCGAACAGACAGACAGACAGACGCGGTAGAGGACTTTGTTTTATACTATGTAATGTAATACTATGTAATATACTTAAATGTAAACATCTGTCCTAAAATTATGAAATGTGTATAGGGTAATTTTTTAGATAGCCCTTCCGACAACATTCTTGATTTGCAATGAACTTATCATTGACATTTGGTGAGTCATTACCAAAAAAGGAGTCTTACATGACAGGATAAAAGTAAATCAGTAATCTTGATATTTGATTGAAGAAGGCGTTACTTTGCGGAAATCTTCTTGTATTCGAATAAATAGTAGATAAAATAAGTATATTTTATTTACAAATATCGCAAGCGTCTCACGCTTTAACTACAACAATAAATGGTCAATTTAAGTATAAGATACAACGTTTATGAAAACAACCCAGTCGCCGAGAAGAACCGACAAGAGACCCGATATGATTTATCTTTTCATCATACATGTTTTCACAAATAGCCTTTAGACATTAAAATCAGCTTGACATGGTGTTTGAACTCACTATCCGGTGAATCGGTAATGTGTTTTGGGACTTTGTTATAAAACCTAACACTATTACCTAAAACACAACAGTAGCAACCATTCCGGCAAGAACGAAGAAGTTCGAAAGCTCCTATTTTTGTCGTACTGTGAAGATGTGGAATCGTCTCCCAGCCAGTGTGTTCCCTTCCTCGTATGACATGGGTTCCTTCAAACGAGGCGTGAAGAAGCACTTTTGCAGGTCGGTATGATAGCGATGACTGCCATTGCTATTTAACATTGACAGTCGCCGTTGTTTATGGACTGTACTGTACTTTCCATCAGGTACAGTGCAGTCATTTTGATGAACCAGTGTAAAAAAAAAAAAAAACTGTTACTGGTTTTAGTGAACCTGAAACATGGAATGACTAATTTGTTATTGTTTCTAGTGTTTTAAATTATTTTGGTATTTTATTAATAAATGCATGCATTAGATTATCGAGAATGTATTGTGTACGGTTACGTATATTGCACTTCACCCTACTTATTATCTGCGCATCAGCACAGTTGAATTTAAATAATATTTATTAAATACTTGGATTGTTAATCGCGTTCAAGAACTCATTTAAGTTGCACAACAACATCATTATAACACATTGAATAAAATAATAATGTTATAATGATTGAAGGTGGTAGAGCCACGCTGTAACTATTACTACTTTCAGCATGAATGGGTCGGCTCGCCCGGGGTAGTACCACCCTCTCACACAACACCGACATGAAGTAATAGTGCTTGCATTGTTGCGTCTCGTTCGGTCAGTGAGAGCGCCGGAGGCCCACCTCCTTCCCCTTCCTCTTTCTCCTTTCCCTACCCCTCCCCCATACACAGGCTGGCGACGCACTTGCGACTCCCTGGTGTTGCTAGTGTCTATGGACGGTGGAGATCACTTAACATCAGGTGACCCACGTGTTCGTTTGCCTCCTTTTGTCATAAAAAAAAACTTTATTCCCACAAACGGGGACCCCAAGAACGTATGTAAGGCAAGGACTTGCTCCTCAGCCCTACATATTGGGAGGGTAGCGTTAAGATATCGATATCGCTTCATATTATAAACTAAAGTTCTCTGCCACGTGTGTCTGTCTGTCCGCGATAAATTAAAAAAAAATACTGAACGGATTTTCATGAGATTTTTAACAGTAGATAAAGTGATTCATGAGGAAGGGTTAGGTATATAATTTGTCAAGGTTTTTTTTAATTATCAGGGTGGGACAACATGCCCTCATCCCGCTAGATCTAGGTAAATAAAACTATTGTTTATTATCAGTGACAATATAACACAATAACGTGCTATCACGTGTCAGTATAATTCCTACTAGGCGACTACCCGACGATACGTCGCGTCGTAAACATATTTAATGGAGCGAGTTCAATCAGCGTGTATCGCGTAGATAGTAGTTAATGGCCGTCTCAATTATAATGCGTACGTCATCGTTAATTACGGCCAATGACCTTTATCGTTTCATATAAAATCGATTTGTAACTAAAACTGTCACAGTGGCAGGTAATTTGAAACGGCTGATGACGGCGGCACGTTTGTGTGTCATATCTTTATATATAAATTTCTTCTGTACGTGTGTATGTCACTGAACTCCTCCTAAACGGCTGGACCGATTTTGATGAAATTTTGTGTGCGTGTTCGAGTGGATCCAAGAATGGTTTAGATTGGACCCGGTAGGTGGCGCTGCGGTTGAATTTAAGTTTTTTTTATTATCAAAGCAGGACAACGTCCGCCGGGCCCGCTAGTGTACTATAATTGTTTAATAAGTGTGGAGTGTTGAGGTAAGTAGTATTAGTTCATAGAAAATGTATGAAAATGTAAAAGTCGCTACGGAAGCTAGAGGGTGAATTTGAAGAAAAGTGCTAATAATTTAATAATTTGCAAGCCGGCCCGGCGAACGTTGTCCTGTCCTGATAATAAGAAAGAAATTCTAGAATGAAACCGCAGCGCCACCTATCATGTCCAAGTGAATCTAAATCATACAGAAATCCACCTGGACGCACAACAAAAAAAAAATCATCAAAATCGGTCCAGCCGTTTAGGCGAAGTATAGTCACATACATAGAAGAATATAAAAAAGTTACTTAGTTCTGGTTCCATGGCGATGTAGGATCTACATGCAGTCGAGCAGTAATTCGTTATAATCGGATTGTGTATACAACGCAATGAGTAAATCGGATAGACTAACGATCCGCATGTTTGTTGGCAAACCCGATCTCTTCGCGCGTCCACAATAGAATGGCTCGTCCTCAAAATCAGCTCTTTTACAACAACCCCCACCCTCGTCCCACTCCCAATATTTAGACGGCGGCACCGTGTCTTCTTTGTTAATCAAATCAACTACTCTTAGTACTAAATTAATAACAATTATCATATTAACAAACATATAGATATACGGACAGAATGGTCGAAAAAATGGCCTTAAATTTGTCTCTTTGATAGTTTTGTTTTTACGAGCACTTGGGCAACTTTTAATTACATACAAAGTTATTTCAGCAAATTCTCTCTAGCTACAGTGGAGTCAACTCGTTATCTTTATTTAAATTTAACTAGACAAAGTGTTTGCACTATGCCTGATAGTAGACACAGTACAATCCAAAAACAAAAGCGACAGCCGGGAGACAGAAAAAAAAGAACGAGAGACCTTCATTTGAGGCTAGAAGTAGCCCAATGTTAATCACCTATATAATTCCTACAAGAATGACAATAATCTGGCAGACGGAAGGGCTCCCAGAATAGGTCCTAGAGACCCCAAATCCGGTCACCAACCAACACACCCTACCCAAGATTATACGCCGCATGGTGAGGCAGCCCTTATGGTGGTTATTTCATACATTTCCATAGACAACTTTTTAAATGAAGACCGCCATGTGTTTTGGTGTTTTTTTATTTTATTTTTGACAACCAATCTTCTAGTAGATTATTACTGCCATTGTCGAGTAGGCAACGATATTACAAGCATCTTGCGATCATTTCAATTACCTAACAAGATGGTGGCCATCTTGATAGAACTTTCTAGGTACTTTTTTTGGTATATCAGAATCCATGCTCTGTGTTTCCCATTCAATTCACTTGTGCAAAATAACCAAAGTATATTACGTAAAACACCACCGATATTAAATAATATAGAGCCAAATAACACAAGATTATAAATAAAATATAAAGTCCACTGCATGACATTACAAGATACCGTCAAAAACTCCTGGTGGGTTTTGACAAACTACTACCCCGTAGCCAACTAAATTATTTTATGCACTTTATAAAACCCTACGTCCCCGGTACAACGGTGAGCGTAAAAGAAAATTTGCCATAAAATTATGAAACTATCAGGTCGCGTATAGCACTTAATTTATTTACGGCAGGATAAAAAGAAGCGACTTTATGTATCATTTTTCTAGAGGAAACCGGGTACTCGGATTGTTAATTTAATGTGTCGTAGTAATATAACATTTTATTAGGCAGTTAAAAATGTTGCGGCTCATATATCTATTTCATTTTTTTTAACGTAACGTCCGCCTGTTTTCCTCATATATACTCGTCGATACTAAAGCTTTAAGATATTTTTTTTTAAGTAATACTTCTTTAGGCGCGACGAGGAAGTAACTGGACGACGATGCAACGGAAGTCCGTTACGGCAATATAGCGTCACGTTTCTGTACCATCCGGTGTTTAAATATTTTTGATTTTGTCAATAAATAATTTATAAACAAATCAATCAAAAATTAATTATGTATATATGGACACGCGACCGTGCTGCCATCTGGTTTCAATGTAAGTAGCAAATTAAATCAAAACTTCATTATCTGTAGTGCCATCTATCAGCTACTCTAATAACGTCCAAGAAGTTTTACTTCAATCGCGTGTAACGGTGAGACGTACTAATTTTTTGTTTAAACGCCTAAATCTTTGAAACTGTCTGTCACATTTGAAAGTTTTTTTTTGCACTTTTATACGACATCTATTGCGGATATTTATAGCCTACTAGCTGACCCGGCCTCGCATTGCTGTGACTCATTTATTACATATTGAATTAAAATTATGATAAAGTATTAGGTATTTTGGGCTAATGAGTCTGCCTAAAAACTTGATACAGAAAAAGCAACCTTACATAGTAAATTGATTAACAGAACACGTGCATCATAAATAAACTAGAGTTCAAAAGGACATTTAAATTTGACGCCATCTATGAGATATTTATAGCAGGTAATTTAATTTGTAATTAAAATATATTGAGGCCATTAATCAAAATATAAATTATCCTATCTCTCAAGTAGGACCAAATTATACACAAATGCCAACTACTTTCATGAAGATCGAATGAGTAGTTTCGGAGTTCATCATGGACAAAAATAATGACACTGAATTTTTATATATTTAGAAGATTTAATGTGAAAATGCTATCCAACGAGATGCTACGACACTAAGGTGTGGATATATTAACCATACGAATAGGTCACCACAACAACAATAGTTCAGAACATACGTTACACTACGAAATGCAAGCGAGGATATCATGCGACGCGGGGTATCGGGGACCGAGGACGCTTTGGCCGTTTCAAGAGAATACGTACCAATACTGTTGAGACGTTTTGAACTCTAAATGGTTGTATTACTGATGTATTATTACTGATGTATGTATACCACACGGTTCAGTCGCATGTTCGGTTACCTACGCAACAATCGTGTTTTATAAAAAAAATACATAAGCTTACCTAAATGTGGCAACAGTAATTCACAATATTATAACTTAAATACGAGTGAAACCACAAGGCAGACCTAGCAAATTTATATAAATACTTAAACGGTGGGCATTACCAAAGTATACTGAAATTTATATGACAAGCGCAGTCATAGTGTGTCGCTTTGGTATAACTCATGATTTTATATATACCCGGTTATTGGGTAACATTCCTATCGATTTTTATCACCGAAGGGCGATCGCCAGCCACCCGGAATATAATGCTGATGGCCCCTCCGTTAAGATTAGTAATATGGATGCAATATAATATGAACGTTTTGAAAACTGTTAGGTCATTCCAATAACCATGTCGGAAACGCTTTTTCGCTAACCATTTCTACTATGCATCGAATATTAACAACATGTACACATGCAGTCTATTCTGGAATTATTGATCAGAGTCAAAATATATATATATATATATAATTTTTTTTGGAATAGGAATCTACATTATCCCTAAATCGTATGAAAACAGGCAGTTGCTAGTCATTATTTATATTCTATTAGAATTATGTTAGCCCGAGTGTCGCTCTATCTATTATCTCGTTCTGTCTTTACTGTAACCTCCATCTCTTCTTCAAACCACGATTCAACTGAACCCCTCCGTAATAACATGTACGTCTTTATTCCGGCTTGGTGGTGCTGATGCTAATCACAGAGGAATACGATACTGGAACTGTTGTAGAGTTAAAAAAGAAAAGCAACATATCTTTTATTTCTTCTAACAGCTACATTCTATAAAAATACACGGCTAATTTTCTTCAAGAATTTCCACAGAATAAACACAAAAATATTCAATCAGAAAGCGGACTATCCATAGATAGAGGCAGACACCCGAATATTTATATTTCGAAGATTCGAGAAATTAATTAAAACAAATATACCGAATCTCTACTGAAGTCGAGACCACTCCGGACTGAGATTAAAGATCTGATATGATAAAATGCGGATCTCTCTTTTAGGGTTCCGCAAACATATAAAAGAAATAATCATTAAAATAACATATAACGTCGTCAAATTCTCAGGATATCGAGTTTGTCTTGTCGAGTTGAGTTATATGTTGGTTTTAATCAATCAATCTTTTCCTATATGTGCATATATCGCTTTATTCGTATGTATATATATGTTTTTTGAAGTGAAAAGATCTTTAGGCGCGTTGAGCGGTATTTTTGGCAGGAGTTAAGTTTAACATTTCGCGTCATGACATCCTACGTTAGCATTACCGGCCGTATTGCGCTGGCGAGTTTGCGTCAGACTAGCGACGCGTAATATAGGGGCCTGTGTACATGTAATATTGTTATTTTGCAGCTCATCTTACTTTTGACTCTTTAATAGACTTTATAAAAATGTATATAATTATTACTCCGAGTGTTTTCCGAATAGATTTGAAATCCACAATAATGTTAATAATTTCAATAAACAAATTCTGATATTTTAAATATCGTTATTCACACTATAATTAATATGAAAACTCAAAAGAGAACACATTTACCACATTGTTTTGAGTTTTCACTTCTGTCCGCAGTGCTTATGACTGCCTCGACTTTTTTGTATTGTCCATCGCGTTGTAGACATTTTCTAAACTTCATTACATAGTATAAAACAAAGTCTTCTGCAACGTCTGTCTGTCTGTCTGTTCGCGATAAACTCAAAAAATACTGAACGCTTTTTCATACGGTTTTCATCAGTAGATAAAGTGATTAACGAGGAAGGTTTGGGTATATAATTTGTCAAGGTTTTTTTTATTATCAGGGCAGAATAACGTCCGCCGAGCCCGCTAGTAATATTACAAAAAAAAAAACCATTATCATGGAATTGTTTAGAAAAAATATGTTTTATCTTATTTTATTGTTATGACACGTCCTTTTTCGCATCGACATATATAAAAACGTCCCGATACTGCTGTAACGAAGATTTTTCGGTAACACTTCAACTTAATTCAGTTTTATACTAGTTATCGTAATGCATTATGCTGTTACTCAGTTTATATTGAAATTATTTTATACCATATTCTATAAAAGAGTGAGTTAATTACAAACTTTTATTTTAAATGTTTATTTAAACATGTTTAAGGTACAAATAGTGATATTTTCTACAACGACCAAATGATATAATTGTACTACTTAAGGACTTCTAGAATTGACTTAAGCGCTTCGATTTACTTTTAAGATACATTTAAATCGAACCTGTAGACGTGGCCAGATTTTAAACGCATTTTATCCAACAAAATTTGATTTTTTGACTAACTACTTTTTTTTATTAAACGTGCAATATACATAAAAAAAATAATATAAAAGTAATAGAGCTGAAAGCCACGGAACCCTCCTATAAAATTAATAAAACAGATTTCAACAAAAATTCCCCTTAGATAAAGTAGATGAAGGTATCAATTTCTAACAGAGTTATATTAATTCTCAGTGGCTTAGCCTTGCTTATTCTCGTGATGGCGACTTAGGAGCCACTAAGATTCTAATATATCTTTTTACAAATTTTCTCACACGGCTATGTAATTCCAAACTAAGCAACGTTTATATGATGGTAACCAGACATATATGTAGATATAAATGTTATGGGTGATTCTACAAAAATTGGGCAACTTTTAAGTACGTTTTGTTTATTAATGCTTTTAAATTTCGTAAAAAAAACCGGCATGATTTAAATACTAGAAACTGTGACAAGCTGGCTATTCCATGTTTCAAACTTAATAAAACAAATAATATTTTTTTTTTAGGGAATAATGTTAGATTTTACAACAAAGTCCCAAACGATAACACCGATTTGCCGGATTGTGAGTTTAAGCGCTATGCCAAGCGGGTTTTGATGTCAAAAGGCTATTATAGAGTGGATCAATATGTGAACGATGGTAATGTCTGGAATTGACTCATCTCTGTGCATCTACTAAAAACGATTGTGACCTGTAATGTTTACTAAATATTATATATATATTAAAAAGATGTACCAGATGGAGGTTCTTCTAGATGACTGGGTTGTTTGTCCGAACCGGTGGTAGTTTTGACTTCCATATGCGCCTTTTTAGGGCCTAAATTGAATAAAGTATTTTTGATTTGATTGATTAAATTATATTTTTACAACTTAAGATATAACTTAAGATAGCTAATCTAATGAATACATTGTTCGAAATCGGGCCAGTCGATTTTTCTGAATTTAGCTACCAGGAGAGTGACGACGGTAACGGAGTACTGATAAAATACGTAATTTCGTAAGAAACTTATGAAATTTATTAAAGTGACAATTAAAAAATCTTAGAATTTTAAATTGGTAGATATTTTTTAAGTACCAAATCGCTAACTATTAATACGTAATACTGTGAGACAAGACTAGCCCAGTTTCCAAAACAGTTTTTGTCATTTTTAATAATAGTGTAATCACACATACGTATGTACCTGGTTGGTAGATTGAGATCTTTCTCTTGGAAACTGATGTTATTATGAAATGCATGCAGGAACGAATTGCAGGTTATCTACAATCTTCATAATCCTTTAACCGATCTATGTAGCCTATATTTAATTTTTACATTATTGCTTAGCCTTTGTGATAAAGCGCGGTGATATGCAGTAGCATACTCCGAAGCATTCTCTATCTGCTTGTAAAAATCGGTTCAGTATTTTCGCAGAATAAACTGTACAAACGACAGTTCAATTATATTTATATGTATAGATCTAACACCCACACACATATCCGACAATTATATGAAAATACTAATAAAAATAATAAGATATAATACATATTTTAAACAGATGTGAAGTCTCATGTATGTTCTATTCAATGAATGAGTTGTGTATACGTACGAATTCTATGAACTGGAAATTAATAACAATACTGGCGTCACGCCAGGAATAAAAAAATCTAGCAAGACTGCATTGAATTAAAATGTTGTATAAACGTACTGGACGGACGAGCGATGTCGTACAAAACTGATGGCACCACCCAAGCGTTTTAAAATTCAGATGTACTGTCCACCTACAGTGCACGTAAAGTACTAGCTCCTGTCCGCGACTTCATCCGCGTGTAATAGTTGCTTTGGGCTAACGCTAATACGCAGCCGAAGCTCTCAAAAGGAAAAAAAACATTTTGAAACATCCTTCATTGGTGATCCGTTCCTATTGGTGTTAGCGTGATGATATATAGCCTAAAGCCTTCCTAGATAAATGAGCTATCTAACACTGAAAGAATTTTTCAAATCGGTAATTCCTGAGATTAGCGCGTTCAAGTAAACAAACTCTTCAGCTTTATACTATTATAGTATAGAAGTATAGATATGAAATACAGTATAAACTCATTGGAAACGAAGCTTGAGGGCCTCATTTCTTTTTCAAAATAGTTTTCATTATAAATAAATGTCAACGTAACTTCACCTTTCGTATAGTGGCCACGTTAACAGATGAGATAGCGACCTCGTGTGTTTAGTAACTGACACCAAAATTTCCTGGCGACACTGCAATCCAAGGATAATGGGTACACACGTGTTCTAGGCAATTACCAATGATACGGCGAGTGTTTAGAACCTCACGCGTTTCTCGTAGAAATTTCTTCACCTCAAAGATTTAATCGGAACCTATTTTAAACTGTTAACATAAACAATCTATACTAATAATAATATTATAAAGAGGTAAAGTTTGTGTGTTTGCGAGTTTGTGACGTTGTAGGGGATAATCTCAAGAACTACTGGTCCGATTTGAAAAATTCTTTCAGTGTTATATAGCTCACTTATCGGGGAAGGTTATAGGCTATATATAATCACGCTAAGACTCATAGGAACGGAGCACCAATGAAGAATGTTTCGAAATCGGGGTATTATTTCCTCTTGAGAGCTTCCGCTGCGTGTTAGCGTTAACCCAAAGTAACTATTCCACGCGAACGAAGTCGCGAGCAGAGGCTAGTAATCAATATTTACTGTAAAGTTAAAATAATCTAATGTATGCATAAACGTAGGAAAGCTGGATTTAGTAAAAGACCGATATAATTTAAATATTAGAAACGGTGAAAAATTGATTATTCCATGATTCAATCTCACTAAGACCAGAAACAATTTTTTAGGTAACAGTGTTAAGGTTTTATAACAAAGTCCCAAAGCATATTACTTCTTTTATTTTTATATCATAGGAGGCAAACGAACAGACGGGTCATCTGATGTTAAGTGATCACCACCGTCCATATACGCTAGCAACACCAGGGGAGTTGCAAGTGCGTTGCCAGCCTGTGTTTGGGGGGAGGGGAGGAGAGGTGGGCCTCCGGCGCTCTCACTGACCGAACGAAATACAACAATGCAAACACTATTACCTCACGTAGGTGTTTCTGTGAGGGGGATTATAAATTAAAATTTTTAATTTACCGCATATTAAGTTCAAGCATCATGTCACAGGCTGGTTTTAATGTCTAAAGGCGATCATGGGGTGGATCAATACGTGTACGATGGTGACTTCTGGAAGTAATGTTCCTCTCTGTGCGTCCACCAAAATCGAATATAACTGTCTGTTTGTAAAAATATGTATTATGAAAAGATAGACCCGATCGAGTTTCTTGCCGGTTCTTCTCAATGACTGAGTTGTTTATTCGAAACGGTGGTAGTTTTTGACGTTCATAAGCGCTTTCTTAAAGCCTAAAGGGAGTAAAGCATTTCTGGCGTCTAATTTGTGTATAATATACCTTGGTAATATAAAGTAGCTGTTACGCTATTAAGAGTGTATCGTATGGGTTTTAATATAAACCGCCCAAATTAAACCGATCTATACGTCAAAGGAAGATTTCCGTTAAGTTTTTTTTTAAATTAGAATTAAATCCGATAACTCTTCGGTTTATCAAAGTGTTACATGTAGTAAAACTAAAGTATCATCCCTAACACTCATACGGATCAGCTCAACTCAGAACTACGAAACTAATTCAAGTCAAAGTTCAACCAGCAGTTTAAACCGCAAAGCCAACCGCGCTCGATTTAAACTAACTCGAATACGACACAAATGAGATAAGTCGAACCGAGGTATAGACCCTTTTAAGCGCACTCACTATACTTGCAACAAAAGAAACTTAACGCCCGAAAAGCTGAATCCAAAGGTTGTGGCGGCTCCGCGACGGACCCCATTATCCGACAGCCCCGAGTGTAAACCGCATCGCCACAACTCATGAACCACAGATACTATACATAACAATGAAATGTAATTAATGTTAGCGGTCGTCCAGTGGTCGAAATTTAACCATAATAATGGGTGTACGAAGTTTTTCTTTCATTATAAATACATTTGTATTGTATTTACACATTGCGAAATATAAGTATGAAACGATGATGTATTAGTCGATAGCGTGTTCGGGCACCCCGTCGTTGGATGTAAGTTCGCATCCAAACGAAGGTTTCGGAGCTATCGGTGAAGGAAAAAACATCGTGGTAGGGTTTTTTCTTAACCCGTCTGGCTAGATACCACCGCGAAGTTAAAAATCTGTCGTCAAGCGCCTGTTGGTGTATTTCGGCATCTGCACTTGGCTGGCCCATTCTAGGTTTAGCGTGTTTCCCATCCTAGATCATATCGTGATTTAACATCTGATTTAGGTTTCCGAACGCATAAGCATCCCTTCCGCCCACCTTCCTTCCTTCCAATCACTCTCACTTACGCTACGATCCTTAACGCGCACGCAACGAAAACGATACCTCGCATATTCATACGCAAGAATTGATAGTCACCGATACCACTAATATTGCGAAGTTTGGTGTAAAAATCGCATAGACGCTAAAAACAATATAGTGCCGATTGTATATCGCCGCGAGTGAAGTGAATTCAAACCCGCATCATCAACACCGGTGAGTCCGCAATCCGTAATTACCGCAACCCCCTTGAACCGGCACCTTTACGCAACAAACAACATCATATGAAATTGAGGTCAAACGTTAAAACCTATCGAGTATAAAAAAAGAATAGAACAAAGAAGGAAAAAAAATAACTAACTCCAATTTCTTTG
The DNA here is from genome assembly GCA_036509395.1 of Antheraea yamamai. Taxonomy (NCBI): domain Eukaryota; kingdom Metazoa; phylum Arthropoda; class Insecta; order Lepidoptera; family Saturniidae; genus Antheraea; species Antheraea yamamai. Next base: position 2,193,670 of record AP028447.1, read on the forward strand.
CTCGGTAACACTAAAGCTGGCAATATCATGTCAATTTCTTCAGCAAGTACCGTTAGTGAATTCAGTTCTAAAAACGCATGCAGACTCGCGGGCATGGCTAGTCTACACTTCGATACTAATATTATAAAGAGGTACAGTTTGTGAGTTTGTGACGTTGTAGGGGGTAATCTCACGAACTACTAAACCGATTTTGAAAATTCTTTTACCAATAGATAGCCGCGTTATTTGTGAGTATCATAGGCTATATATCACCATGCTAAGACCAATAGGAGCGGAGCAACAATGAAAAAGGTTTTAAAATCGGGGCTTTTTTTCCTTTTGAGAGCTTCCGTTGCGTCTTAGCCCAAAATAACTATTCCACGTACGAAGTCGCGGGCAGAAGCTATTAACTACTTATATTATCTATACTAATATTATAAAGAGGTAAAGTTTGTGAGGTTATAGGGGGTAATATCTGGGGAGTCGGAGAAAAAATGGTCGAACGAAAACGTTACTTACGAACGCTGCGTTAACGATGAGAGACATATGATTGAGTTCTAGAGAAAAGTTGTAGCTTGATAGTGCCTATTAGCGCCCAACGAAGTGGGCACGGGTCAGCTATTACTCTATAAATTTATAAGTTCGTGTAATCAATTTCACCTCTTATAACATCAAATTAAACAAATTATTCTTTATTTCTTTTCATTCAACGTCTGCTGCTATCGAAATGCGTTCCTTATTGGCCATTAGCCACCGTTCTTGTTGGATTGTGTATATTAATAACTAGCGGGCCCAGCGGACGTTGTTGCGTCCTTACAATAAAAGAAACCTTGACAAATTATATACCTAAACCTTCCTCATGAATCACTTTATCTACTGGTGAAAACCGCATGAAAATCCATTCAGTAGTTTGTGAGTTTATCCCAAACAGACAGATAGACATACGCAGTAGGAGTCTTTGTTTTATAATATGTAATGATTGGGAACAATTGTGTAGTTTTGACAAACTAATACCAATTATATAAAAGCATATGTAACTCCAAACGAAACTAGAAACGCACGAGTTATAAATCAAGTGTCGATTCTTCAATATTTCTTACTGGAAGTAACAAATGTTCTAAAATTTCTACGGAGCGCGTCTGCCAAAGTCACGCTGACTTATGTCACAAGCGAGCGGCGCTTGTTGTAATACCGTTTGCGACTTCTGTGGCCGTCTTTTACCGTGTCGGATAATCCTAGCACATTGCTGACGTCGAATCACGCTCGAACCTTTATCGTACACGATCGTTAGTTTTATACAAAATTGATTGGTCATCCCAAAAAATATTTCTTTAATAGTCACTAGCTTTTGCTCGTGGCTCCGCTCGTGTTATTCTAGATTGGAACTATCTATAGGGATATGTAGATTTTTTGTATCCCGACAACGTGTTTGCAAAATTACATGATGATCGGCTGAGTAGTCAAGGTGAGAAAGCGTTACAAACAAACACACACTTTCGTATTTATAACATTAGTTAGGATTTCTAGCAGCGTCATTCGGTCATGCATAGTCGATGTATATAGCATCGATACATACGATACTGGTGTATTTTACACCACGTTAGAGTTGTCTGTCATCGTGGAATTCACAGTAAGTAGGTTTTGGTATAGTCCACGTGTTTACTGTCTTTGTGTTACCTTTAGTAGACTACACAGAACAAATTTAAAGTTTTTCGAGTGAACTTTCGTCTATTTCTTTGACTTGATGGGTCTTAATATATGTAGTGTCGTTCGTATCGACATAATTGTGGGAATGATATGATAATTCAAGTGTAATTTGAATTAAAATAGGGAAAAGTGATAACTATATCTTTTTTATAAACAAATATTTACCCTTGAAAAGCTCGCTTAATAACACAACTAATTAGTAACAAATGTAGAACAAATAATATTGTACCTAACAATCAGTATACGGGAATTTTGTCGACCAGACGCTTTGTTTTTAACCAACACGACGAAAAGACAACAAGACTATGAACGGACAAAAGGAAAGATTATTATTTGGGACACGTGGTTAATTGGATTACGTAGGATACCTCCCACACAGAAAAATGACTGCACCCAACGGATAGACTAAATCTACATAAACGCGAGGGAAGCCAGGGGCAATAGTTCGTATGTAGATAGAATAATAAAGGATTGAAATGAAAAGGGTGGCCCGGACCAACATTCTGCGGTAGAACACTAAGCTGATTTCAGTCGGGCGCCAGGCACGAGGCGCGAGTAGACAGAAAATGCATTAGAATTGTGTGAATCCAAGAAAATCCTATAGCTTATTCACGTACACTATGGCTATGACTTACCTAGTGTTTTTTGAAAAAGAAATTTAAAACATTCGACATAATATATGAGAGGTTCGGCGGGATTTCTTTTATTTTTATTTTGATGTAGAAAATTAACTATTTATTAAAATCAATAACAAATTAATGATGAACAGGACTTCCTGAATTACCTGAAGAATGAATGTGAATGATGTGTTTAATACGCACAACAACATAACGTACTAAAAATAAGAAGTAGGTTATTTTAAATCTATACTAATATTATTAAAGGGTTTGTTTGTTTGTTTGTTTGGTTGAACGGGCTATTTTCAGGACCTATTGGTCCGATTTGGAAAATTCTTTCAGTGTTAGATAGCTCATTTATCGAGGAAGGCATAGGCTAAGACCAATATGAGCGGATCAACAATGAAGAATGTTTCAAAATCGGGGTTAACAGACGTATAATTTAAAAATATTTTCATCTTCTACGTAAACGAAAATTAGCGTTAGCTCAAAATGACTATTCCACGCGGACGAAGTCGCGAGCAGGAGCTAGTGTTAAATATTCCTCGTCCGAAAACTTTAATGCTGTTCTAATTCGAGCAACGACGTGAACGTTATCTAGTTACTTTCCATAATGAAATCATCTATTCTACGCGTAATTATCAATTAACATCTATAAATAAACATCCGCGTAATTAATAAAATGCTCGTTATGTCAAAACGTAAAATGGCTGACGCGGCTCGAAGGACCATTCGCGCGTACCGGCGAAACAATTAACCGGGGCGGCGATGCGAATCTGTTTGAAGTTTAATTAACGCAGTGCCGTGTGATGTATTGTCGCATGAAGCCACAGTGATGAATCGCCGCACCCAATGCTTATATTTTATGATACAATTCTCATGATAGTAAAATTTAATTTACCATATTGTTTTTATTTTTTTATTTTTTGTATCCAACTAGCGTTTGTCTAAATATATCTAATCGTAGTTAAATTGCGTTTCGCCAAAGTTACATCTTATTCTGATCTAATAATAATAATACATCTTGCTTCAACGTAAAACTGGAAAGTACTTCAGCGTCTGGTAAGTTACTTGTATGTTAAGTTATATATTAGAGACGTATTTAAAACTTTATTATTCCGAAGTTACTTATAACACATACAAGTTTTGCTACTTATTTCAATTATATTCGAGTATTTTAGATCACTGTAGTATATTTATGACGGTATACTATAGTTATATCTATTTGTGAGCTATACTTATATTTGTTAGTCTGAACATAGTTGTCTTCATCCTTTCTCTGACAAGTTTTAAAGTCTCTGTACTTGGTAATATCTTTAGTCATATTTCAGGTCATTTCTGACTTATATATATATATTCTAATACACGTATAACTCCATAGTAACTGCAAGTTGTGTAATAAAGTATAACTTCTATGACCACTGAAGCTAAGACTTGTTACAAGTTTGAAGATACAATGGTTCGGTTGCAGCGTGTTTGGACACCGCGTAGATTGCCGTAGGTTCGAATCCCTGCAATTAGCCGAAGCTTTCGGTGAATTGAACCATGCTGATGAGATCATAGCATGGTAGTGGTGTTTTGTGTAATACCAGTTTGGTTAGCTATCACCCTCAAGTTGAAATTCTGACGCTAAACTCTTATAGATGTATTCCGGGAAATGCACTTGAGAACCAGTCCTTTTCCAGGTGTATATACACCATCTTACGATAAAAATCAGTCAATCAAACTATAAAAGCAAACTTATACTTTAACGCTTTGAAAAATTACCTATTGTTTATATGATTCATTATATTCTCCAGCTTCATTTATCATACTTTTTAAGCTAACCAATCTAGCGCACACTTTTAAGTTTAAAACGCGTGTCGATAACTCCACTACGAGAGAGCCGAGTGTCCTTCGAAGCGTATACATAATCTGGTAAACAGACAATAATACCAAACACCAATAAAACTGAACACACCCAGTGATAGTGCACAACTCGTGTATAATACAGTATTTTCAGTTTAAATCGGATTTATTAGTTATTCGACGTTCGACCTGTTTCACCCGGTCCGACGCGACGCGCCGGTGTGACCGTGGCGTTCCGTCTATAGGCGAGTCATTTGTCACTCGATATCATCGTTTGCGTTGTGAGTTGTCATTACTTAACTAGGTGTAGCCGTGACTTCATTTGGGTGAACTACAAAACTACTGCTTTTTCGAAGTGGAAATTTCTTTAGCCGCGTTGAGAGAAAAAAAATATATTAGTGGGATTAGCGCCACTGATGATCTCGACATGATTATGACGAATTGCGCTTGCGTCAGATTAGCGACTCGTAGTATAGCGGCCTGTGTATATGTAATATTGATATTTTGTAATGACCTTGTGCAGCCCGTCATATGCTTGGTATTAACCATATTAATTATAATAAGCTGTACAAAAATGTATATAATGATTTCTCCATGTGCCAATAAATGTGAAAACCAGGCTAGTGTTAATAATTTATGTTTACGAACTATGAAATATAAATTATTCAAACTATACTTGATTTAAAAAATATAAAATGTACACAGTTATTAAATTGTTTTGGGTTATCACTTCGGCAGTCCTTGTGACTTACCTCAACTTTTTTTAAAGTGAAACTTTTATTACATCGTCTCAAACTTTTTCGTCTGTGTGTTGCATGTCGCGTGATGGTCGGCCGCGGAGTAGAGATAAAGTGAAAGGTGCTCGTCAGAGCAGCCAGGGCCAATATGGCGGCGCCTATAGCTCGCAGCAGCTGACCGTGTAGTGTGTAGACTATTATTAGTTAAATGTCTATAGTTTGAAAAAAAAAATTCACTTTTACCGTGGTTTCATAAAACCACACAATCCTTTTTTTATAATAAAACTTTTACATACACTATAATACGATTGCAAAATTAATTCGACATGACCTTCTGTTACAGAGATGTAACGATATAATATTTAGTTATCAAAATTATGTTTAAAATATTGACTATTACTAAAAAATTCTGAACTTATTGACTTCCATTACAAATTAAGTATAATATACTCAAGAACCCCATAAGTAATACTGTACATAATAAAACCGAATTTCGTAGAATGCCGCCTATTCCAGATGCTTCCAACAACGTGGATACACAAAAAAAAAACTGTAATAGCTATAAATACATTTAACCAAATCTTCTTTCTACCTCTCAAGATTTTAGCAGTCGATTCCCGTTGGGATTGAGTAAGTCGTTACTAATCCCTTGGTACAAGCATTACCTATCACCTTTACTATACCATCTCTCAATTGAATTTAATTCGGTTTAAAATCATTCACTAGCTTATTATAAGATCTTAATCTATTCGAATTCTACACTTGATAAGTCATAGTTAACTTGGATTGTTATATAGTATCCAAAATTAACAAAGAATAGAAGATCTATATAGAGGAATCAATTCTATTCAACAAATGAATATATATAACAGTAATATGTTAAAGCAATTTTAGAGTTAAATTTAGTTTCAGCCTTAAATCTAATTTAGTTATACCAAAATATATGAAGTTGTTAGACTTCGTCTAGTTTAAAGATTTAAATGAGATTTAAAGTCTTCTTGTAAACCGAGCTGAAAATTACAAACATATCTCGGAGTTATTGTGCTAATGCAGAATTAAAATGTTCGGATACGATTCTTCCTGAAGTCCTGTGGTTATGTGATAGGAAAATTGAAAACCTATTGACGAGCATCTTCAAGTGTATTCTCTTGGAGTCCAGTGCCTCATCCTTAACATACTATGAGTCTGTATTAATTATGTATATATGGACGCGCGACCGTGCTGCCATCTGATATCAATGTAAGTAAGTAACAGATTTAAAAGTTTTACTTCAATCGCGTGTGACGGTTACACGCACTCATTTTTTTTTATCTTCACATTTCAACGTGTACAACATTTGAAGGTCTCGATAAATAACGTAAAATATTAGAAATGACTAAAATTGGGATGAGCGTATTTTTAAATGTAAGGACACATGTCTATAATCTGATAATTAATAAAGATAATGTTTAAATTAGCCAACATATAAGGATACGTGTCAAGCATCGGAAACCCTGCCATCTGGGAGGGTACTCGTGTTGCGCTGCATAGACCGTTAGAGTTATACGAATATATTATATGGAGTCATCATTTATAAAATACAAGGGAGAGAAGTCGCGGGCAACCGTTTGTATAAAATAAAGTATGCAAATAGGCAGTTGTGAGAAGTGAAACAGTTCGTCTATTCCACCTCTGTCTAGTATATAATTTTACCTAATTCCCTAAACGGACACTAGACCTATTCAAAAATGACTAAACACCGAATAATTCTTACCTTTTCAGACGCGATACGCAATAGTCCCGGTAACGGATCAACAAGTGCCTTTTCGCTCTGCCAAGTTCAACCGGTTAACGTGTGCCAAATTTACGATTCGATAACTTCTCACCTTGATTGCTGGCACGAATTTACTCAATACTATTCGTTTGTATGTCTGTTCCGAGACACATATATAACTAAACTCTTACTTTCCACGCATCGTTTCGTAAATAAATTAGGCGGTGTCCGAGGCTTCGCTCTCTTCAAAATGGTTTTGTTGTATCGTGAAAACTAAGTATTTCATTTGGAATAATCTAGATTAATGTATGACCATATTTTAATTTAATTGCAATTTTTGAAATGAAAACTTGTTTAGGCGGGTTTAGTGGCATTTTTTTGTCAGGAGATAAGCTTATAGTTTCGCGCCACCGATATGCTAGTAAGATTTGCGACGCGTTGTTTAGTGACCTGTGTAGACCTAATATTGATATTTTATCTTCTCAGTGTTGTCTCGTACAGTCCATTATATGTTTTGATTAATTAATAAGCTGTATAAAAATGTATATAATTATTGTTCGGAGTGCCAGTAAGTGTTACAACCAGTTAATAATTTCAATATACAAATGATGTAATTCAAATAGTTCAGACTATAATTAATTTAAAAATTCAAAATAGAACACAGTTATTCCGTTGTTTTGAGTTTTCACTTCTTCCGGACAGTCCTTGTGACTGCCTCAATTTTTTTTATTACTACTTAAAAGCTAAGTTACATCACATTTTTTCATCATAGCTTAATCCACATGTAAAATACCTTATTAAGTTATCTAATTGACAGTAAAAAAGTCTCGTGAAGATCAGTCGAGCAGTTTCAAAGATTACTCCGGCTAACTTACATTTCAAATTTATTCAAATGTATAGAAAAGTAAGTGTTCACAGTTCCGCACACTTTCTTCTACTTAAAATAATAGTTTGGGAGTTTTTGGCGGGATCTTGGAATGTCATGTATTATATTTTATTCAACTCTCTCTCTTGGGATACTATGTCCCCGAATTATCGGGGCAGAGGGCAGACACAACGGTTATCCATCTCGATCTGTCGATGGCTTGACGCTTCACCTCACACCAAGTAAGACCAATTTTCATACACTCTGCAAGCACAGATCTTGGCGAGGTTTGTCTATGTCGACCACGTTTCCTTCTGCCTTGGGGATTCCAGTCCAATGCCTGATTAGGGATATGGCTGTTTTCCCCTCGCAAAGTGTGGCCGATCCAGGTCAATTTTATTCATAATCTAGTTTTATGTTCTATATTTTGTCCCATTAGTGGTGTTTTACGTAATATAGTCCAGTTATTGTGCACAAGTGGATGGGAAATAATACCACGGCGAGTGGATTCTTACTTCCCAAAAAAACTTCCTGGAAAGTTCTAACAAGAGGGCCATCTTGTTACTTCATTGAAATGATCGCAAGGAACTTGTAATATACTACTCGACAACGGCAGCAATAATCTACTGAAAGATTGGTTACCAAAGAAAAACGATTGTGCAGTTATGGTGTGAAAGCGTAACACAAACTCACATTCGCATTTACATTATTAGTTAAGATTATCTGTGCCCATGACTCCATCCGCGTGGAATCTTATGTTAAAAAAAACCACTGACTAATAAAATTTTAAATGTATTAATTCCATTTACTTATCTACTTTTCTCTCGTACTTAAGTCGCGTCGTCATTAAAATTACAATAACTTTTGATAGACCGAACCGATTTTAATGAAACCAAGACTAAATTTTAATCGAGGATATGTTTTATGATTCTCTTGGTGAGTTTTTATCGTGAACGCAGTACTTTAGTAGTGATGCGTGTCTATGCAAACCGACAGACATATAGACATTTCTAAATATGATTGAAATGTATTTTATTACTTATTACAAGACACCTACAACAATGTTTTTCCACATAAATCTAAAAAGTACAGACACGTTAGATTTACATTCTTATCATATGTATAGAATAGATGTACATATAGTATATTTCACGCTGTCATTGTGAACATATGCGGTAGGAGACTTCACTACTGCGGTGTACATAAAGTGTGTTGACATATAACTCAATTTAGAACGGTTGGGTGTTCGCAACGTAGAATCCAACCCCGTAATGGCAAAAGCCGACAAGATTTAAAGGGGTCACAAAGGGTCAGTCATTACCGTCTACAGATACTCTCTCACACGGAGCATTGAATGAATCCCATTTGTTTTGACAAACGAAAACATATCCATTTCATTTACTTACCGAATCTTCGAGAAACTAATGTATATTTGTGGGCAATATAGGATAAAGTCAATCTAAAACAATTCTCCCGGAGAGTAATAAGTTTTAAGTATTGAAAACAATTATTTATGTGACTAGCGGGCCCGGCAGACGTTGTCCCGCCCTAAGTATATAAAAATCCTTGACAAATTATATACCAAAACGTTCCTCATGAATCACTTTATCCACTGGTAAAAACCGCTGAAAACCATTCAGAGTTTTAATTATCGCGAACAACAGACAGAAACCGGCGTTTATACATAATGATAATGGCTTAGTTGATACCGTGTTCGTGCACAGCGTCGATGGACGTAGGTTCGACTCCTAAGGACAGAGCTGGAGCTACCGGCTATTTCCTATTAGGGTTATTTCTAAGTGGCTAGCTACCACCCTCAAGTTTAAAAACTGTCGCCAAATACCTGTCGGTGTGTTCCGACAGCCGCACCTGAGAGCCAGTAGCCTCTATGTTTAGCATATTTACCATCTTAAAGCACTTCGGCGTTTAACATCCGGCGAGATTGTGGTGAAACGCTAAAAACTAAAAAAAAAAGCCGAGGAAGTCATAAGAACTGCCGACAGAAGTGAAAACTCGAAACAATGAAATAAATGTGTTCTCTTTTGAATTTTCATTTTAATTATAGTGTGAATGACAATATTTAAATTTCAGAATTTGTTTATTGAAATTATTAACATTAGTATGGTTTTCACATCTATTGTCACTCGGTGCAATAATTATATATCATTACATAGTATAAAACAAGGTCCCCTACCGCGTCTGTCTGTCTGTTCGCGATAAACTCAAAAACTACCGAACGGATTTTCATGCGGTTTTCACCGGTGGATAGAGTGATTGACGAGGAACGTTTTAGTATATAATTTGTCAAGGATTTTTTCATAATCTCGGGGACAACGTCTGCCGGGCCCGCTAGTATTTTTATAAAGTCTATTAATCAATCAAACGTATGATGAGGTGCAAGATATCGATACTACATGTACACAGGTCCCTATAGCAGACGCATACCGCGCAAGCGCAATACGGCCGGTCACGCTCACGTAGCATGCCATGACGCGAAATTATAAATTTATCTCCTGCCAAAAACAGTTCAAAAATGCACAAACATTTAAAACCTAATCCAAATATCTAGATTTTTTAATGATTTATTTTTAAATATTTTTTACATACTCGTAGATATACAACGTGACAGACAGCGTTCTAAATTGTTACCAAAAGTAATGTATATCGTATGTCTTATGAAGCTCTCAGAGCCCACATTTAGAGAAATGACGATCGTCTTTCATGGCGGACCCTTTCTCAAATTTGTGTATACTCTGAATTACATGCATACAGGATAACAACATTAATAAATCTGTAGATTTGTCTGTACATATATTTTTGTACAAATTGTAATAGATATATACCATAAAAGCGACCGATTTGAAACTCGACGATTAAATTTATTTTCTTTCTTTTGGTATGTTCGTATTTAATTACCAAAAAGTTGGACTGATTTTTTTAAAATTTTGTACTCGAAACGTATATGACATTCCAAAACTTTCTAGTTCATAAAATGATCCGTAATACTTATAAAAATAATGGAAAATATTAACATTTCAAAAGAATAAAATATTTTCTAAATACGCACTGATGTTGGTATTATAGTATAGTGAGATAAATAAATTTGAACAGCATTTTTTATATAGTTTACTAGTTTTTTGCCCGTGGGACCGTATGTCATTTTCTGTCTCTCTGAAAACATGTTAGCAAAATTCTACGATGATCTGTTAAGTACATAGTTAAGACGCGAGAGCGTAAGAAACAAACTAAGATTCGCTTTTATAATGATAGCTAGGATAGGGCTTAATGATTTGAACACAATTCGACCCGTTGTCAAGTAAATATTTGATTGAAGATTGAATTCATAATGAAAATTGATACACTTGCCATCTCACGGAAAAACTTTCTATGCTTGCCATTCTAATATAACTCGCCACTAGATGGCGCTAAACCTTATTTTACTGTTATCACGTTTTGTACTCTGATTTAAGGCGGACGTATTCACGAGCTACTATCGGTAAAAAATAAAATAATAATTGCGTAAAAACGCATGCAGTACCGCGGGTACGGCTGCACCATGTTTACCAAATTCTCACGAATACTTAGTTATGTTTAAAAGCGCAAAAAAAATAAGAAATCGATTTAATGAATAATCGATCTTCTGGACGACGATTTATTCATGAATCGTTTCTACATACTACAATCGAGTTAAAATTTTTTTTTTTTTTTTCGAGATGAATCGCCATTCCTAATACAAATACAAAACAATGTTGACATGGACGTGACGTAATTCACTCTGATTGGCGTTCAACATAACATGGACGCTTACTGTATTTTATGGTCTTATTTTATTGAATAAATGATCAATCTCATTCTTAATACGAGTAGCTCGTAATGAATAAATTCAAATTAACGATAATAACGCCTCTGAATGAAGAAAATTAGATAAACATAGAGGACGCAAAAAGCGACCGGCCGTTAAAGACCTCTCGACCGCAACAACTAGACAAACGTCAAATAAACCAAGCGTCCCTCGTATTATCCAGATGGCGCCTGCGACCGGTCTGCGGTCTGTACGGTACGTTCCACTTTACGTTATTAGCGTTTTGAATATATATTAAAACACAGCGGATTACACCGAAAAGTTTCCCCCGTGCGGTTACATTACTCTATTTAAACCCTTTAACCGGCTTTGTCAATTAAGGTAATCGGTTTTTGTGGACCTCAAATAAGCGTTGCAATTAGCAAACATCCCAACTAATAATATCTATACTAATATTATAAAGCCGAAGAGTTTGTTTGCTTGGCCGCGCTAACCTCAATAACTACTGGTTCGATTTGAGAAATTATTTCAGTGTTAGATAGCTCATTTATCGAGGAAATCTATCCGCTATCATCACAATAAGACCAATAGGAGTTGAGCACCAATGAACAATGTTTCAAAATCGTGGTTAAGGTATGCATTATTTAAAAATATTTTCACCTTCTACGTAAACTAAGTCGCGACTTAAAGTTAGCGTTAGCCCAAAGTAACTATTCCACGCGGACGAAGTCGCGGGCAGAAGCTAGTAAAATTATAAATGCGAATTTGAGTTTGTTCGTTTGTCATCATGTTTTTTTGCATACATGTTGTCAAAAATACAGAAAGGGAAGTAGGATTACCTATATACCTTTTATTTAAAAAAAAAGTACTGTGTCCGAAGAATAGGATAAATCAAAATTCATGTGAGCAAAGCCACGGACAAAACCTTCTCTGACGTTAAATGTACGTTACAAATTGTTGTTTGTCTTTTTTATGATCAATTTTTATGAAATTTGTGTACGCGGTAAGTACTAGAAAAAAAAAGTCGATGCAGTCATAAGGACTGACGACAGAATTGAAAACTCAAAGTAATAGAATAACTGTGGTGTTTTTTTTTTAATTTTAAAATCAATTACAATTCGAATTATTTAAGTTTCATAATGTATACATTGAAATTATTAACATTATTTCGGTTTCCACTCCAAGTAATATTTATATACATTTTTGTAAAATTTATTAATTAATCAAACACATGACGAGTTGCATAAGTTCATTACAGAATATCGATATTACATTTACACGGGCCGCTACACTACGCGTCGCTAGACTGACGCAAGCGCAATACGTCTCAAACGTCGGGGTCATCGGTGACGTGAACCCATAAATTTTTCCCCTGCCAAAAATCGCTCAACGCAGATAAAAAAGAACATTTTTATAATTTCTAGCTTTTAGCGTATGACCACAATCTCATTTGATCTTAAATGAAAATAAAATGGTAAACACGTTAAACCTAGAAAAGGGACTGGTTCTCAAGTGTAGCTGTCTGAAAATACCAGCAAACGACTGGCGGCAGATTTACAACCTGAGCGTGGTAGTTAGCTATCCAGGCGGACTTAGAAAAGGCTCTACCATCATGCCGTGGTTTTACCACTGTGTTTTTCTTCACCGAGAGCTCTGAACTCAGTCACAAGGATTCGAACCTACATCTATCGACGCGGTGTCCGAACACGCTATCAACTCATGCATTTCATTTTACTGATATACCTTCCCATTACTCTAGCCAATACTTCTGATAGTTGAGTTTTACAATTTGAGTCCACATCATGCGTCTCTACTTTTTATTTCCCGTATATCTGATTTAAAAGCTGGTAACCCTGCGCGTAACCGATTTTACTTAACATCGGCGTCGTAATCAGTTGCAAAGCCCCGCCGCTCTCGTAACGTAACCCAGCGGATGGGGGTTAACTGACAGAACTTCGACAGCGTCGATTCTAGTTTCAGTAACGGAATTTTATCTAAATAATTATTACCATCAAAGGATCTGAACTGTTCTGCGGATTGTTTGAACAAGTGATGAGTAAATTTACTTAATAAATATTATTAGGCCGATTTCACGGACAAAGCATCGCTTATACTGGTGGAAAATTTTTGTAGATAATATTCTTTATACACCGAAGAAATAACTTTTGACAGTTTATCCCCAGAGGGGTTTAATTATGGAGTTGAGAATATGTTGCTGATATTATACAATTTTTTTTTTTTATCCCCTCTCCCAGTGTTCTTTCCGGGGGAGGAGGAGAGGGGGAGGGGGGGGGGGGGGGGGAGGGGGGGCTCTCCCACTCCCAAAAAAAATTTTTTTTTTCTTTTTTTTTTTGGGAGCTCCCCCGCCCACTCATTCTAATTTTTTTTTCTCCCCTATTTTTTATTTTTTTTTTTTTTTTTTTTTTTTTTTTTTTTAACAAAAATGAAATTTTTTTTTTTTTTATATTTTTTATTTTTCTTTTTTTTTTTTTTTAAAAAAAAATATAATAAATTTTTTTTTAAAAAAATAGACATCTCTTTCTTTTTTATTATTTATTGTTATTTTTTTTTAAAAAAAAAATTTTAATTTTTTTTTAATTTTTTTTTTTTTTTTTTTTTTTTTTTTAAAATTTTAAAAATTCTTTTTTTTTTTTTTTTATTTTTTTTTTTTTTTTTTTTTTAAAATTTTTTAATTTTTTAAATTTTTTTTGGGAGAAAAAAAAAAAAAAATTTTTCAATAAGGGTTTAGTAAAAAATTTTTTATTTTTATTTAATATCCCCTTTTTAATATTTTTTTGCCATTTTCAAAAATCTCTTTTTTTTTTGAAAATTTTTTTAGATAATATTCTTTTTACACCAAAAAATTACTTTTTAAATTTTTCCCCAAGGGTTTAATTATGGAGTTAGAATATTTTTATATTTTATTATATATTTACATTTATATATTTTGCAAGAGACAAAAATAAATAGAAACTGAAGAATATATATTATATACTTATTAAAAAAGACATAACACGCATAAAATAATTAATCATTATTACAAGAGAGTTTTTATATATTTTACAATTATATTTAATAAAAACATATTATAGTCCTCACCAATCTCTTTGACCGCTCTGAATATAGCCGCCAGTTCGGGGTAACGTATAAAATATTCAGCAGTTTAATATTAAGCAAAGTTAAACTATTCTTATAGGAATCAAATATTGTCAAATAATTATCCTTAAGTTGTCTCGATTTATACATACATATACTATAATACGTATTGACATCTCTCTGGGTATCATAATAAGTAGTAAAATAATTGTTACAAAACAAAACAAAACTATATATACTGGCTACAAATCTATATAAATAAAATAGAAGTGTCCGTTTTTATTGTGGCTTGGTTGTTTATTAGAAACAGCTGAACCGTTTCTTACAACACTTGTACTAACACATAGACGACTCCATACGCTTACGCATTATTACGCTTTTGCATACGAATCTTGCAGGAATAATAAAATTCAACACAGAGGTAAGTTACAGTCGGAAAAATTGCTACTGGTCAGCAACTGTAGCAGTGAGATCATTAGTTAAAAGAGCTTACATTGAATACAGTTTATTTATCTAAAACAGTGTTTTTCAAACTTTTTCTTAACAAGGCCCCTTTAGTATGAAGAAATATTTCGCGACCTCCCGATGTTTTTCTTTCATGTATTTTATTTTGTGACAATTATTCAATTTAACATATTTATTCATTTTCATAATTAGGGTTCCGATAAATACATAAGAGTTCTCCTAAGTTTAATATTTTTTGTTTATTTAGTACAAATTATTATGTCCTTTAGTTAATATTTTTCTTAATAAATCTTTTAAAACTTTTTTTTTACTGCAGTAGTTTTCCCAACCTTTTGCAACTCCGTTATAGACGCTTCGCGGGGCGTTGGGGTCTCGATCCACATTTTGGGAAAACATTGATCTAAAATAACAAAATCATTTTCACGACAACGATGCCTGTGACACTCACTCACTGACTAGTCAAAACTAAAATGTGCAAGCGTCTCTATAGACGTACCCGTAGGAAGGTTTCTATATTAGAAACTATAAAAAAAACAACACTGTCGGTGCTTCATTATGAAGTAATTATACAAACATGTATATGGGTCATTCCATGTCAAATCGACAAATTTTTTACCTGACCCCCTTTGATTTCGCTGAAAATTTTCTATCTTTTTCTACCCCCCGAAAGTTATTTTTCAGAATTTTTTCAATTTTTTTTTCCCGACTCAAAAAAAGTTATGAATTTTTGAAAAAACCGCTCTTTTATTTTTAAATTGCCAGAACTTTTTCAAAAATTGACCGTTTGGGAACTTTTTTTTTTTCAAAATTTTTGTTTTTAAATGTAGTTTTCGAAAAAAAATATGAAAAAATTTTCAGAGTCCCAGATATATGAAATATTTTAGTTTTTTTGAAAAAACCGTAATTTTCTCAAAGTCCGACCGTTTTTTTTTTTTTTTTTTGCTCTAAAAATACTTCAACTAATTCTGCAATGATCCCCGTTAATCAAAAGATGTGACGACAGTCGCTTCTAATTTTTTTTCTTGATTATAAAAAAACTTTTGTTGAATTTGAAAAATCTACATTTCATTTAAATAATATGTAGATGATATCTTTTTTACCGACAATCGATAGCTCTTAAATTATCACATTGTATCAACTGGAGGTAACTTTTAAACCCATTGTATTTTTGAAGTTGTCATATTTCAGTACCAAAAAAAAAACGTAAGTAACGTAAGAGTAAAAAAATAACGTCAATGAGAGAAAAAAAATTTTTTTTTTTTTTAAATAACAATTTCTTGGACGATAATCACTTGAAATTCTCCAATAAAATCTTATTTTTCAACTTTTGAGGTTTCACGAGGAAATAAAAAAAAATTCATAACAAAGTTATATAAAATCAGCAAAAATTCAACAAAAGTTTTTTTATAATTAAGAAAAAAAATTAGAAGCGACTGTCGTCACATCTTTTGATTAACGGGGATCATTGCAGAATTAGTTGAAGTATTTTTAGAGCAAAAAAAAAAAAAAAAACGGTCGGACTTTGAGAAAATTACGGTTTTTTCAAAAAAACTAAAATATTTCATATATCTGGGACTCTGAAAATTTTTTCATATTTTTTTTCGAAAACTACATTTAAAAACAAAAATTTTGAAAAAAAAGTTCCCAAACGGTCAATTTTTGAAAAAGTTCTGGCAATTTAAAAATAAAAGAGCGGTTTTTTTCAAAAATTCATAACTTTTTTTGAGTCGGGAAAAAAAATTTGAAAAAATTCTGAAAAATAACTTTCGGGGGGTAGAAAAAGATAGAAAATTTTCAGCGAAATCAAAGGGGGTCAGGTAAAAAATTTGTCGATTTGACATGGAATGACCCATATATAATACATGTGTTGTTACATTTCAAAATGAGGTAAATCCAATTTTAATCGTTCAAATAACATGTTGTAACTTTTTTAAGATTTCCAGTTTTTATACACAGAGAACCAAGTTCAAATTTTGCCGTCCATACAGTTTTTAGGTTTTTTTTTTATGATCTTCATATTGTACCTGTACATCATTTGAAGATCTTGCGTAATAACGTAAAATATTATAAACAGCACATATAATGAATATACAGTTCCTTTAAGACTATGAGACTATGGCGTGGCGATTTTATTGACCCTTTGCAATATTTTTTTTAAATAAGCACAGCGGATCGAATTTAAAATGTTAAAACCGACGTTTAGCCATTGCTTTGTTATTACGAGATACGTGATCAGGAGGTGAGATCGTGTTACTGGTGTCACGCCGTCACGCTGACCCGGTGGCCCGGCCTATCGCTCACGTGTGCATCCGCCCTTATCATGTCACGCTGTACGGGAAGGGACAAGCGGCCCTCCCGACGTGACAGATTTATTACCCGCTACCCCCGGTGCGGGATTACGCGATGCAACATCGGCAACTGAACGTTAATTAACACCGCTAAGCAGTATTATTATTACAATCATTTAACACATACATACAAAATAGAACAATAGAAATTATCATTTCTGGCAAAGAATCTTTCATATTATTACTGCATTATTATTGTCGAGTATGTAATAATGTTACAAGAGTCTTGCTATATATAGCTTCCCACCCATTTCACTTATGCAAAATAACCTAACTATATTATGTGAAATGCCACCAATATTACAAAATATAGAGTAAAATAACACAAGATTATGAATAAATCATAAAATCCACTACATGGCAGACTAAGATCACACTAAAAACTCCCAAATTATTATTTATTTGATGGCCTTTACAGTTTTACAGCTTCACCGGTCTACTAAGGCGAGTGCTTAAAGCAAATTTTTGTAGACAGCTCAAGGGTGCTGAACGGCACATCTCGGCTTGGGCTATTGCTTTAGTTACTCAACATCGCGGATGTAACTAAGCTGAGATAAACTAAGCCAACTATTTACATATAGGAATAGTGAGATACACATGTGTACCCAGTCTTGTATCTCACAAACTCATACATGTATTTCGTATCTGATAACTAAGCTAAGCTAAATTAACTCAGTTCGAATAAGGGAAAAAAATTAAACCCCTCCCACTATGTATACCTACTTGTGTGTGTGTCTGTGTATCTGTGTTATGTTGTTATGACATTTTTCAGTGTCACTGTATCGCACTAGCAGCGTACTCAAGGGCCCCACGCCGAGGAAAAGGACCTAGGCTCGAACCGCTGCCATGGGGAGAGGGAGGGGAAGAGTGTGTGGGAGAGAAATTTACCCGCAAACCACAGCGGCGTGATCTGTGGTTACACGGGCGTGAATTCAACACGAATTAATACAAGTGGCAAAATAAATCTCTTCATATGTATCAGACCACACATAACTACAAGATAGTAGATGACGCTTATTAAATTCTCTCTCTCTCTCTCTCTCTCTCTTTCTCTCGCTCTCTCTTGATATCCTATGTCCCCAAACTATTGAGGCAAAGGACAGACACGATGCTTTTCTGTCTCATTCTATCAGTCGCTTCACGTTTCACCCGGGTCCAAGGAAGCCCGATCTTATTAGCCTCCACGAGTACAGATAATGCCACCGTTATTTCTGGTGCTTATCATGAGACACAATATTCACTTTGTCATGCATTGATTAAAAAAATTGAAGTTACCATTATCTTGGATTAATCCTCACAGTACCTACTCCCACGTCCTAAAACTTAGACGACGATTAACTATTAACTTTGTGCATTAGAGACAGTAATGACGCCATAAATAATTATTAAAACGTTATTCTAACATTAACAATAGATTTAAATTGATAAACTGTGACGTTTATAATTTACGTTATTTGTTTGTCACGCCTCCTAGCTAAATCACCGTAGTCGGAGAGCTAGATAGAGACACGATGTCCGTAATCACAATTTCGAGGTAAGATAAATCCATTTCAACATTTTACTGGGGTGAATATTAAAATATATTGTGGTCGATTGGTTTGACCAGTGGAATGAAAATTCGATGCCCGCAGGTTCGAACTCCGGCTTGTGCCAACGAATTTTTCGTAATTCGCGTACAGTTACTAATTTAAATTGATAAGAATATGGGTTGACGGTGAAGGAAAACATCGTGACGAAATCGTGGGAAAGTATAGAACTGTGAGATTTCTCAGACTGTGAGATCGCCAGTATGTCATAGGCTGGCGTAGTGATTATGTCCACACCTTCCTTCCCGAAAAAAACGTATGGCCCTGCAACGAGTCTCTTATAGGTTGACGCGATGGTGACAGATATTACTGACAGAAAGACTACATCATTATCATTACATAGTATAAAACAAAATCCCCTACCGCGTCTGTCTGTTTGACTGTTCGCAATAAACTCAAAAACTACTGGACGGATTTTCATGCGGTTTTCACCAATAGATAAAGTGATTCATGAGGAAGGTTTTGGTATATAATTTGTCAAGAATTTTTTTATAATCAGGGCGGGACAACGTCTGCCGGGTTCGCTAGTAATATATAGATATTGCTTTATAATTGATTTTAACAACGGCTGTTTGTAAAAAAATATAATAAAATGGATTTTTTACTTAATTATAACCAAATAAATTAGTACCCGTATTCACTAGAACGACTGAATGTATTACACGACATATACGTGAAGAGTATCTACAGGTATAAATGGAAACTGACAATAAAGAGATAAGTCAAAGATGTTGCTGTTACATCCGATGCACGCTCTCGGCCTAGAAATAATTCGAAACTCTAGACATCTCTCAAGAAAATTTAAACAGCCCGTATTCACAGTCTGGACTCACCGAGACGTCCCGAAAACAATGAGTCATGACTAATGGCAACATTAAAATTCCCTTTTCTGACATAAAACTGGCGCGCACTCACTCCCCCGGTACGCTTTTTGCGCTTTGTTATGCTTTTAACGCTTTTCCGGTGCGTGCTTCGACGTTTAAACCTCGACTTTTCCAAGCACTGATTCGCTTTATATTCATAACGCATAATTCACGGGTTATCGGATTAAAAGACTACTAGCATTACGTAGGAAGCCCCGTGACAGATTAGTGTTTGGGTTGCCAAGAACGACTGTACATAAATACCCAAAACTATATTCGAAATTGTTTTTTTATTTATTTTTACCCTCATTCTATCTCATTATCCTTACTAATATTATAAATACGAAAGTAAGTGTGTCTGTTTGTTACACTTTCACGCCTTAACTACTTAACCGATCATCGTGAAATTATGCATACATCTTGTCAAGCACAACAGAAAAGGACAACAAAAAGTAGCACTATATATAATAGCCGATGGGGAAAAGAGGGACTAGAATGAGTTTTCAACTTTCTTTATGTTTCCTGATTTTTTTATTTAATTTTGTTATTATCGCACAAATATATTCGGAATTAGCAATATAAAGGAAAAGAGGAGTGGTCGCAATTTGACACGAGTCACTTCTCTTTCCCTTGACGCGTTGCATGAGCATTATAGAAAAGATTACAAAGATTTGTCAGTAATGACTTAAGTGCAGGCCAGAGAGCCGTGGCAATTTCAAAGTCCGTTAAGTGCCTTGAGATTAATGATCACGTGCTTTACAAAATTATCAAGCGATTTGATAGCAGACTCCTTCTCCATCAAGCCCAGAAGACCGAAAGGATACGAAGATTATATGTATTCTTTTGTATATTTATCACCCGCTTGCACACCTCAAAGCTCAAAGCGATAACCTTGATAGCGTAGCGTATTTATGTTCCAAGTAGGCGAAAGCAACAGTGTTATTATTTATTTATTATTGGAAAAACTTTTTCGCTTCGGCTCGCCTCGTCTCGTATCAAAGCACATAACTCAAGAGCGCACTTCACTGAACGATATTCTGATTTATGAGTGCTTCGAGCTCTGTGAAGCGACGATAAATCGCTATATAGCGACGTATCTGTTAATAACAGTTCTGCTATAGGCGAAAAAGCGATAAACTCAACAGTCGAGCTACCAGGTTAGGAGTATGTAAAACTGAAAAAAGTGCCACTCGCCTAATCAATGTCGCCAGCATATAAATACTAATATAATATAATAATATAACTAATAATCACCCACGACACAGGATTCAGTTCCTAGTGTGGGAGTCTACAGTTGATTTTTATGCCATGTAAATCATTTTTGTTAAATAAAGACTTTTTATTTATTTATTTTTTTTTATTACTTTTTGAATCTTCGCACACTGTAGATACTCCTTCACTGTTCTGGCCCTTTTTTTATCCAACTACACAGACAAAAGGCAATGTTTTTAAGTGTTTTTTTTTGCTACATACAGGCTGATAATCACATAAATAAGCCAATCGCTTCTTTTGAATTTCGGACCTGCCAATAAAAGAAATGCGTGGTTTTCACGTGATGCATACAAAACCTGATATTATTTGAATGCATCGGGTCAAAGGGCGTTCACATTGACCCTACAGATAGCAAAAGGATGTCAAGGTTTTACACGAACCACTGCGTGGAGTCCAAATAAATCACGTCTCGTAGATATCTTGCGTACAAAACATAATATCTCGGCTATGGAAGTGAGGTGAAGGTCATCCATTACTAATAGCTATTTGCACGAGACGTTGATTACGTAAGATTTGAGTAGATATTGTCAACAATTTCGTGAATTTATTAGTGTTATTTCACTTATTGGTAAAACTATCGCATATGGCGAATAATTATAATCATAGTCGATTGATATGTCAAGCAAAATGTGTTAGAGAAAACCACTATCATGCTGTTAGATTTGATTTTAATTTCATAAAAATAATAAAAAAACAAGCCACAGTAATTACGGCATATACAATCAAGTATTACGACAAAATTAATTTGCATGTAACCATTTTTAGTTTTAAGAAAGATGTGCATTTAATTTTGATACATAAAAATGTATAGATACTTTGAGATTTACAGAAATAAAACAACAGAAGCGTTACAATGACAAGGTGACGCAATATTTATCACAGACCCTAGTTAATATGCTAGAAACAATGTTTCATAATACACTGTAAAGAAAATTATCATTTAAAATAAACAAGCGAAAGGTTTACAAACGCTGAACAAAGAGGAAAACAAACAAAACTCAATCGCAATGAGGCAAATTAAACACGTTCACCTCGACAGCCCGCCAGTCACGATAAACACGCGGCCACGACCGGTCGAACGATGGATTTTAATAACAAAGTAGTCGTGATAACCGGCGCCAGCTCCGGCATTGGAGCTGCGACTGCAAAACTGTTCGCTTCACACCGCGCTTTTCTAACCCTCGTGGGGAGAAACGAACCCAGGCTCACGAGCGTCGCTCGAGCGTGCGAAACCATCAGCGGGCGCAAACCGTTATGCCTCCTCCTAGACCTCACCACAGACGGCAGCTGCGAAGAAATCGTTAAAAGAACCATCGAACAACACAGAAAGATCGACGTCCTCATCAACTGCGCCGGCAAAGCCTCACTCACTTCGCTCTTCGACACGACGACAGAAATATTCGATGAACTCATCGCTCTGAACCTCAGAGTGCCTTACAAGTTGACCCAACTCTGTTTGCAACACCTGAAGAAGACCAAAGGGAACGTGGTCAACGTTTTCGGTGCACCGATGAGGGTCAGACCCGGTTTCCTACCGTTCGCGATGATCCACGACGCTTTAGAGCGGTTCACGAAAGCCGGCGCCTTGGAACTAGTTACGGAAGGCGTCAGGATGAATGCAGTCCGTCCGGGTATAACGAGAACGAACTTTCTAGCAAATTTAAATGTCGACGCAGACTGTATGGACCACGTGTACAGTAAGATATCAGCCGTCGTACCGAATAACGTGATAATCGAACCGGATGAAATAGCTAAGACAATCATATTCGTTGCGAGCGATACGTGCCCGAATTTGAACGGTGCCAATTTGATAGTGGACGGTGCGGCTTCATCCTATTGAAATCACTTCGCGTTCTTCAAACGACTTAATCAAAAAATTGTGTATGTAACTAAGTGCAATTTTGAATATCAAAATTATAATTTAAATAAAGGCTTAATAAAAAAATGCTTTAAAATTGTGTACAGTTCAAAATGATGGATGTACTGGAACGTAATAAATATACGTTAATGTCACATATACACGTAAACATATATTTAACAGAACAAAGCAATTTGAGCCTACAAAGGCAGACGGTATGCTTGTTAATGAAAACATGTCGACCGCATTGTTTCAAATTCACGCAGAATATATTAACCTAACTAGCTGATACCCGCGAATGAGGAGAAAATGCTAAGTTTCCACGGATACGACGTGCTGTACCTGAACTAAGAGTCAGAATTTTATCATCATATTATATAAGGAGGGATACCTCCTTATCCTTTTCTCATAATCATATAAGTATTATGTACGAAAGATTAACTTTTGCCTGTTTAATAAATTTAAACAAAAAGTGTTATTATTATATTTGGAAGTGAAAGAGATGGCATTATGAACAAACCAAGTGTACGAATAGAAGAAGACAAAGAAATAAATGGCTAGAACGTGTGAGAATAAGGCCAGGCGTCGTGTTTCGACGCTTTAAGACGAACTACCGATTACTAAAATCCTATAGTGAAATCAATTTTGTCCTTCACAAAGTTCAATACCCAGTAAATACTCAATGTAAATCGGTAACGCAACACAATTAATGCAAGTTATATATTTCTACTTGTATGTTTACAAGTAGCTATATACTATTTAAGTCATTCTTATATTTGCCTAGCCATCGTGATTTCTGCATACGTTATTTTAGTTACATTCATAGGACACTCCGTATATATCGCAAGTTTAGTCTCGTCAGCATTGAAAATTTTCAATCTTCCTTTAACACCGTTTATTATAAAGTGTTGTTTCTTATAAGATACCACAAAATGTTACTTCAGCCCATTACATTCACTAAATACCCGTTGGAGTTTTTGGCGGGATTTTGGTCTGTCATGTAGTGGATTTTATATTTTATTCATAATCTTGTGTTACTTGACTCTATATTGTGTAAAATTGGTGGTGTTTTATGTAATATAGTTTGTTTATTGTGCATAAGTGAAGTGAATAGAAAATAATACCACGGACCATGAATTCTGAGATGCCAAAAACTCCATGGAAAGTTCTAACAAGATGGCCACCATCTTGTTAGTTCATTGAAATTATATCAAGAAACTCACAAGAAACAAGAACTCACTCGACAATGGCAGTAATAATCTAAAAGATTGGTTGCCAAAAATAAGGATAAAAAAAAATACCCGTATTTGTTGTTAATTGGTTTACTTTGATCTCGGTGACACTCACCGCTATAATTCATCTAAGGCAGTGGGCTTATTCATTTAGTAGGCTATGTCATTTTTTTTAATTGTGAATTTACAAAATTGTCTTTGTTAATTCATAATAAGCACTCCGGTTTATACCGTTTCAAGATATTACGATAAGAGTATACGCAAAGTAAATCACAAACCGCGACTTATTTCTACAACTAATTATCGTTGTGCATAGAACTGTCTTTATATATATATATAAATAGAATAACAGAGGTCTGCCGTTGTGCGCGCACCACGCAATAATTTATAGATATTTTTTTTTACTTTTACTTCTCTGACCAAGTGGACATTATATAAACTGAAAATTAAGACGGTACCTTCATTCAATAAAGTTTTAATAAACTACGATTTATATAAGGATAAGTGAGGTAAGCGGTGAAATGCGTACACGCAGAAGGGAAGTAAACAAATGAGATTTTTTTTAAAATAAATATAGTGTACTTTTGAGTTCAATTTTTTAAATGTAATTTTCTTCTCCACATAAAGCGTACTGTTACGATAGTAAGCAACGCAGACTAAATCGTGGGTATCAGCTAGTTAATGATATTATCACAAATCCCGATACAGTATGGATTAAAAAAGATGTTGGGCCGAACAACCAATTAACAAAATGTCACTTTTATTCGCAAATCTGGAATATTAAACGCTGAAGATGGTGTAGATGTCACGGCACTAAAACATTCAATAAAACGGACTCTAACAGTGTATAAATGTACCTTTTATCTATAAGAACATGCACGATATTTCTTACATAACGTTATCGAAAAGTAAACAAAACACGTCTCTACAAACGATAACCTAGTCTTTATCAGTTTGCTTCGTCCACCAGCCGCGACAAGTAGTCTTTTTCATAATATAACACAGTTTCAAGTTGCAAAAACATTAATAACTTCTAATTTCAAGTGAATAAAAGTGATTGAATAAGTTATAGCGTCAAAAGTAAACATTTACCATGACACAAGTTTCAAGAAGATCATAACAGACATTGAAGATGAAATCGAGCGAGCAACTAGAAGACACAATGACTTTAAATCACTTATGATTGAAGAAATTAGAAAAATGGAAATCGTAGATTAATTCATTATTACAGACTCCATGGATTTGAATCAACATATATAGAAATAAGGAAATTCAAAAATGAATGAAATAGATTTCATAGATAAAGTGGCAATTATAACAGGAGCTAGTTCGGACATTGGTGCTGAAACAGCCACAGCGCTCGCCGGTTATGGAGCAAAACTGACACTAGTCGGCAAAGATGAACAGAAGCTCGTCCGTGTGGCCCAACAATGTCTTCAAAAGAACAAACTGGTCCCTCTATGGCTATCTCTTGATCTGACTTACAACGGCAGCTGCGAGACCGTCATCAACAAAACCCTCGAAATGTATGGGAAAATCGATGTACTAATCAACTGTGCCTCAAAAACCGTCTTGTCATCGCTTTATGACAATTCAATGGACGCATTCGATCAAGTGATGAACATAAACTTTCGTGTACCTTACTACCTATCACAATTAGCTTTACCCCACTTAATTAAGACCAAAGGCAATATTATAAACATCGGATCTTCAATGTCCAAGAGGTTCATACCAGGTTTCTTGCCTTACATTATATCGAAGACCGCATTAGAAACGTTAGCAAAGCATGCCGCACCAGAACTGGTGTCGGACGGAGTGAGAATTAACACGATAAGCCCGGGTATGACAAGGACGAAAATATCGACGAACTGTAGAAAACAATTGACGTACGACGACTTGCCTCAGGATGTACCGAATGAGGAAACATTGGATCCAAAGGAGGTGGCGAAGTTGATTTGCTTGACGGCCAGCAACGTGTTCCCGAATTTGAACGGATCAGAAATATTAATAGACGGTGGAGCTTGCATGACGTGAACCTTTTTAATATATTAGAACTTGAGTATAAATTACAAAGATTATCATTATTGTGTTCCGTCTTTAGAGTCCTATTTGCGGACAATAACTATAAGAAAAAGGATCTACAACAAAGTGTAATGAATTTGAAAGTGATTTGTATACTCTTTTTTACTTTAATAAACAGCATTCCAGATTGCTTTAATTATAAACTATTTAGTTATGTCCGTTTAACCAAACCAAACCAAACACTACGGAAACTGTTTCTCAAGTGCTGCTTGCATGGCTTGGATTTTCAACTTGTGAGTGGTGTCTACAGAGAGGCAAATAATTATTTGTGGTTGCATTATTATAGCTTCGTTCAAAAACTCAATCTTATAACGGGAATAGTTTTTGAGTAAAATATTACTACATCATAAACTTGAGTTTTCCATCCCCCTGGACATTCTTACTATAAAAATCATTTCGAGATCTTAAAACTAAGACTTATTTATATAATGCTTTTATAGGAAGTACATTAGAACACTCCACAGTAGTACGGCGGTGACTAATAAAGATAAGTTATACAACCTTGTTTGGCTTTATCTGTTGTGACAACACTTCACAAAACATATTTTCCGATTAGAACGAATATAAAAATTTGGAATTTAAAGACATAACTCTAGCTGTCTTAAATTGCTAAGATAATCCATATTTCAATCCTTAGAAAGGCGTAAAAATATCAGCGTAATGGTTTAATTCAGTACCAACAACAGCGAATTCTGAATTGTTCAGAATATTTGATTTAAGATTTCCTCTTTATTTTGCAATTCGATTAACCTTCTATTCTCTTTCCACTACTGCTAATACTATTCTCCTCCCAGAAAGAATGTTTTAAGCATAAATTCTCCTGTCTCCAGAATAAGTAAGTTATACAATAAGTACCAAAAAATTAAAACTATATATATCTTTATTTAAATTAATTTAAATTTAATTTACGACTTCATTTTAAACGAGTGCTAATTTTGTGTTAAAATTAGTTATAATTACTAAAATAAGCAAACTGAGTTTATTTATGAAATCGTACATCGTAATTAAATAGTTAAGAGGGGGTATTTACATAACATTAGCTGACGTCAT
>AP028447.1:2225829-2272655 GCA_036509395.1 Antheraea yamamai
CTTTTATATATTTTTTAGGTATTTATACTTTACTATTATATATTTTTTTTATTCTATAACAGAAATATAATCTATTTCTGAATTGTTATATTGTCATTATTACAGTTCATGCACAGGCGTGTGATTCCTTAAATGATATGTTATGTATTCTTTATCGGAAATCTTATTTGTAATAACAAGTTTATACAATAACTAGGTCTGCCCGCGACTCCGTCCGCGTGGAACCTAATGTAAAAATAGAGTAACTAATGAAATCATCTGGATATATTAAGTCTACTTACTTACCTACTTTTCTCTCGTACTTGAGTCGCGTTGTCATTAAAGTTACAATAACTTGTAATAGAGTGAACCGATTTTATTAAAACCAAGACTAAATGTTACTCGAGGATACGCTTTATAATTTGAGGATAGGCTTGATGAGGTTTTATAGTGAACGCAGTACTTTAGCAGTGATGCTTGTTCAACCAAACTGACAGACATTTCTAAAAATGATTGCAATGTATTGTATTACTTATTCCAAGACACCTGCAACTATTTTTCTTCTAATTAAACCCAAATTCTAAAAAGTACAGAATTACCTTCTTATTTATATTATCTTTACATAGTATAAAATGAAGTCGCTTCCGCTGTCTGTTCGCTTAGATCTTTTAAGCTATTCAACGGATCTTAATACAGTATTCAGCAATAGATAGAGTGATTCAAGAGGAAGGTTTACATGTACAAAACATACAAATTCAAAGATTTGCAATTTGATGTCATAACAAACATATTTTTGTGCTTATAAATAACAAACACTGGCTAAACCTTACGAGATAGATCAAATTAATGTAATACGGAATTGTATATCTTAAATAATATTATTTATCACTCCACACTGCTCCATATTAGTATCTACATTGCACCCGTGCGAAGCTAGGGCGGGTCGCTAGTGTATAGATAAATTCACAATCAGTGTTTAAAATCATAACCAATGTCGAACGATTTTGACAGCACTAACCGAAGTCGGTGTGAAATAAATTTAATTTCCTGATACACATCCGCTCGCCGCGCCTATCGTAGCTCGAGTGACGCGCACCGCGCCGGATATTTAAACTTTTATCCGACTACCCATCCGCTTCTCCGTTCAAACGTGTAGTTCCGTGCAAGTTTAATTTACGATCTCATTATTTCATTTCGACGTTCCTACACGCCACTCGTGTACGCGAGATAACTTCAAACTGATGAATTATAATAAATCAATACTAATTACCGTGAAAATTTAACAAGACACGAATCTTCCTGCCACGTTTTGAATCAATATGGCGGAAAGGGAAAAAGGATCGAAATGTCTCATAACATTGCGGGTAATAATGTAAGTAAAGACCCGATGCGTATAGTATACAAATTTACGATTCACTTTCATGCAACTACCATGACTTAATAATAGCTTATTGATATATCCAACCTTTAAACAAAAAAGAAATAATAATTCAATGTTGACGGAAAATGGTTTAAAGTTAACCACCTTCGACTTAAACGTAAATTAAATAAAATAAAGCGATATAAGTTAATTCTAAAAGTAGAAATAACTAGATTAATTATATTGCTATCTGGTAGTTGTATATAATATCACCATTTGTACCATAAATACGTTTATTTTATACGCATTTAAAATAACAGTTCGTAGTTAATTCACTTTTTTATAATATATTTTATAAGATAATTCCAATACAGACCGAGTAACAGCATAATGCACTACGATAACTAGCGTAAAGCTGAATTCAGTTCAAATTTTACCGGAAAAACTACGGACATTTTAAAAATAAAATGGCATAAATCTGGATTTTATACGTTTTTTAAATAAATCAAGATCAATACGTTCTTTTTATTAAAACATAGACTTAGTCCGTTTTGCTTTAAGTGTTTCACACTTTTATACCAATCAGGAAACAACAGTCATCTATTTACGTAGTTTGGATCGTATTGAAGTGGCTGTTGAATTGAATGTAGTCTACTCCTAACGTTGGTTTACTTTCTGCTGAATGCTACAAAGACGTAAATTTTGATTTAATTTTTTTTTTTTATTGAAGGACCGATATATCTTAGGAACATTACAAGTATACTAGGATATATCTAAAACAATACCACTTTTTCTGTTCAACGTAAGGCCATAAATAAAGGCCATTGTTTATACTACTTTGTCTCATGTCAAAAAATATGATGACCAGTTGAGTATTTAAGACCTAAACGCGTACCAAACAAACAAACTCACATTTGACTTTATAATATAATCAAAAATAGAATAACATCAGTAAATTCTCCCTCTCTTTCTCGAAATTAATTAAATACAAAAATCCCTCAAACAGCGGATACGATGGAATGTCTTTATATTTATTACAAATCGATGTAAAACCTACTTACAATAAATTTAAAAAAAAAACAACAATTAATGACTCTAGTTTCTAAATATTCCTACGTATTTACTCATTCAAACCGACGACCATTTCAAATTGACCTCTACTCTAATCGATCTCGCAAAGGAAGTGTTCCAAATTATACCAGTCCGTAGAGTTTGAGCAAAACTGGTCGTTTAGTTTTTGGCCGTCAGCCAATCTCTCGAACAAGCTAGGCCATTGTGTGCCTTCGAGTAGATGAACACAGGACTGTATAATCTTTGCAATAAAGCAGTAAATCGATCCACGGTTGACAGGACGCGACACGGATTAACAGAAATATTGCCTTTTGATAGTCCAGCGTGGTGTCCTATCTAGACTGAGCGATATTAAAACGATATTAGATCAATCTTCAGGCATCCCGTTATTAAAAACAAAAATGTTTACTCCGTATTACTTACAAACTCGTTATCATTTAAAATTCGATTACGTTTTTATAAACAGCACTAGCCGTAGTTTACGATTTTATTCGTGTCAAATGCTGTTATGTACATGTATTTCCTAATTAATCTCAACGCAGTGCTTTTAAAGTGGAAACTTCTTTAGTCACGTTGAGCGATTTAAAAATAACATTATTTGGCAGGGGAAAAACTTACGGGTTCTCGTCATGATCGTGACGTATTGCGCTTCTACATGACATTATATATACTCGATCGTATCATACGCGTGATTGAATTTTTCGATAGGTAAAATTTTGCAATTTCGCGTCACCGGTTGTAACGAATAAACTCAAAAACTACTGCACTGATTTAAACAATTCTTTCGCCATTAGAATGCTACATTATGTCTGAGTAATACAGGCTATATTTATTACTAGATAAAAATTAGGGATCTTTACTAAAACTTCAGTAATGCAACCCAAGATGTATAAAAATTACCCGTAAGATGTCTATCAACGAACGCGCTGTGGGAACTGTTGACGATAAAATAAAAAAATGTCCTCTTCCAAGTAAACTGTATGTTCGTATGTCTGTATACGTCAAGACTGTTTCAATACCTATAGATTTAAACATGTCTATCTTCACAAAATACTAATAGAAATAAATAACACCGCCGCGCGCAGCAAACGAGAGCGGTAAAATGTTTAAAAATAAATGTCCAGCAGAACCAAGTCGGGGCGGGTCGCTAGTAAACTATAAATCACGAAGTCTTTTAGTGTTTTTTTTTTTTCAAAACAAACAATATCTTGAGTTTTATAAAACTAATATAGATGAATATCGTTTTATTAAAAAAGAAACGATAACTCCATATCAGTAATAGGTACATTTAATAATAGAATAACAACAAAATGATCATAAAATAATCTCCGATAACATATAATTCATCATATTTATATCATACTAGCTGGCCCGGCGGACGTTGTCCCGCCCTGATAAAAAAAACCTTGACAAGTTATATAGCTAAATCCTCATGAATTACTCTATCTATTGGTTAAAACCGCATAAAAATCCGTTCAGTAGTTTTTGAGTTTATCGCGAACAGACAGACAGACAGACGTGGCAGAGGACTTTGTTTTATACCATAATGATAATGATGATGATAAAAATAGGTATATGTTAATTATTATATAACAATTCATATATTAAACAATACATTTGTCAAGTCCACACTTACACAATTTTCGTCAATCGTTTTGGCCGCTCTGGGTATAACGGAAGTTCGTACTTGCGCGTAATATAATCAAGAGTTTAATACGGAACATAGTTAAAAATCAAAACAAAATACACTTTATTAAATTTAGACCATGAGAAGCCGCTTATGAACGTCAAAGCTACCTCTAGTTCGGACAAACAACCCGGTCATCGTGAAGAACCGGCGAGAAACTCGATCATGTTGGTTTTTCATAATACATATTTTTACATAACATAGATAGCGACGTTATTCTTGATCGAAGATAGTGACATTCGTTTTTAGTGGATGTACAGAGAGGGGCATCATTTTCAGACGTCATCAACGTTCACATATTGATCCACCCTATAAATAGCCTTTATGTCTAGTACGCCTGGCCTATAGTAGCCCTATAATATTTTATATATTAGATCAAGTAACTTAATTACAAGGTTAAAGGCAGAAACTAACTTAACAACATGTACCATTTCATTTAATCTTAACTTACTTAAGTATATCTTTTTACATTTGCTGAGACTGATTGTGAATACGTTTAGATCATAGGTATGGCTTTAGCAGTAACACGAGAACTTTCGATTCAATGGAGTTATGTAATCTCGATAACTTTATGCTAATTTCTTGCCCGTTCTTATACATTGAGATTAACGCATACTAGAAGCGACATTAATTATTTATACAACTATTTGGATACATCCCTATAAGCGCTGAAACAATTTCCGCTAAGTACGCACGCGTCGTTCACATCACAGTTTTTGTTTGAATGATCTTTTCTAGTACATTAGTAGATCATATGTCGATGGTTAAACACAATACTATTTATTATACTTGTAACGCATTTTTTTTCAGCGAAACAGTCGATTTAAACCAGTTCAGTTAAACACGGAGCCGCGATTGGCCATATCAAAGCCGTCGAAATGGACAGACGGATAGACGTTTCGACATATTTCCGATACAGATCGCTCGCCGTTACGCTGCAGCGATTTCCATTTCATTCGTGAATTATATTCCTTCTGTATGATATGCAGAATTAAACATATTTATTCCGACGTCAATGGCGGCACCTAAAATATGATAGAAGACACATTGAATAGTTAAATACACTAGTTCTGTTTAGTGCCACATCTTCATGTCTATGCCATGTATGTGGTGTTCTCGATGTTGTAAGGCATATTACTTGGTTCTCCGCAAAACATTAGAGTAAGTGATTGGTTGGGACTTTGTAGCACCTGGGAACCTTTGCAAAAACCCGCCTCACCACCGTAACAAGGATAGTGCTATTGACTACGTCAGGGAGCATCCAAGAAGCGAGACTACAACGCGGCAGGAACATTAACACTAGCGCCACCATATAAGTGATACCTCAATTCTTTATATAAATAAGAACAATTATATAGAATCGATGTATTACTTAAATAACAATAATTTGATCGTTATTATTTCTGTGTTACTAAATTATTTGGGGAAATTTAAATAAAAAGTAATTGCTTTGACTTCCACAGTTTGGAGATAAAGGCAAGATGGCGTTGATGTACACGCACTTTTATGTTGAAGTTATAGTAAGACGAAGCTCTGCCTGGATTAGTCACAGTGCTTACAGAGTGTTAATTGGCTTCCCTGACGGACTGATTATACGCATTTTGTAACAATAGCTATCTTCGGCCTTTGATGACTGGTGAGTACTTTATAGTTCCACTAGTTATTAGACTTTAATAAGTGTTTATACGCCTCAGCCCCCTCGACCATACACTCACACTCTCTACACGCCTCAGGTTACTACACTTCTTCAGTACGGTTTAACATCAAAGAACGATCACTGTCGTCTTCGATATTCTATCAAACACAATGTCGTGAAGCGATACCTATATCCAACAGTGGGGCATCAATAGCATCATACAGCGTGTTTCATTGTAAGTAAAAAGTTGATATACCCATACACATATAGATATTTTTTACGCAAACCTTACAGTAATGTTCGTCGATACATAAGTCACTCATGCGCAACAACATGTCAACAAGACCAGCGAACTTCCTGCTCATTAGTAAGGTGTACTAAAATTTATGACACGAGGTCTGTTTAATGCATACAATATCATAACTGTATCAAAGATTCAAATGTTCTTAAAATTTATCTTGAAATGTCTTTAATAGATTGCGTGAAATGTTATCTAGTTGACTAATAATTCGTAACCGATAGCGAGTTATCAGTAGATAAGCTAATTAACGTTTGAGTATGGGAGAGACGAGTTGAGCACTGAAACCCGAAACTAAAAAAACAATTTCTATGATTACATATTAAATGACAAAGCGCGCGAAGCCGCTGGAAATCGCTAGTAGTAAATAATTCGAGATTAATTTAAGCCGGTATAATGTAATATCAGCAACTTGCTCCATGCAGGTGACACTTTTGACGTATCCGTCAGGCACAATTATGCCACACGTACCGCTCGTTCAAACTGACATAATGACGACTAACGTTCTGGGTATATTCAGTATCCAATCGCTAACATACGCTAACAATTTGTTCGCAACTATAATGATGTATTTCTCTAGTCCAAAAAAAGCTAGACCGAAAAAATCATTTCATATGTATTGTTTGATAGAAAACTAAAGAATTCAAAAACTGACAATGGCATTACCACAGTCGCATCCAGATTCAAGATCTTGTTTTTTTATTGACAGACAGCCCTTTGTCTGGAGGTGAATCTAGTTCAACCCAAAGACCGTTGTGATTACCTCTCAAGCAACCCATGCCAGTTTGCATAAATGTATCTTAGTTTTAAGCTTGAAAGACACGATTTTATTGACCGAGAATGGCTCCAAAGCTTGCAAGAGTTTCCCATGACCCTATGTATAAGAGAATTAAACAAATCCTCAACTAGCACTTCCACTATCTGACTGATTGATAAGAAGTATAATGCTTATTGTATTGAAATTAAATCCAAACACGACGTTATTAAAGGAAAACTCATCCAATAAATATATAACAACCATTGTAACTTCTAATTAAAAACCTATACCGGATCAAATTGAAAAAGTACTAAACGACGGTGAAATTAAAACCATTAAAAATGGACGCGCTGATGAATGAAAAGATTAATGAAATTTTATACAAAGCGGGAAACGTTTCCATGGTTCTAAATAAAACGACCAAACTGGTAAAACAAAAATTTGCTTTTGCTAAAAGGATTCAGGCCACAGTAACGCAACTGTAATTTAGAAATCATTAGCGCATTTGTGTCATTATGAAAAACAACTTGTGTAAATCTTGCAGATACATTTTATAATCTGATTGTTTTTATCATTACATTCAGGAATGCACTGATATATAATTCTACCAAATCCTTAATGTTTTGTCCATGTTAAAACCTGCCAAGCACAACGATCCCAATGTCTTTAAAATTCACTCACATAACAGATGTAGCGCCATCGATATTTATCTCAGCACCGTTTAAACTTGGGCATAAACCACTAGCAACGAATACCACCATCTTTGCCACTTCCTCCGGTTCTATGACCTTCATATTACTAGACAGTCTCTCGTAAGCCCTTTGCCTTTCTTCCTCGTTCATAGCCAAATTGGATAATATATTAGTTCTCGTCAACCCCGGTTGGATGGCATTGATCCTAACCCCTTCGGTTCCTAGTTCGATGGCTGCCACTTTCGTTAGTTTCTCCAGACCTGCTTTAGCCACAGAGTACCCAAGAAATCCGTGCCTCACTCTCGTGTACTTCGTAGACGCTAAGTTAACAACGTTCCCTTTAGTTTTTGTCAAATATGGGAGAGCGGAGTGCATCAGTTTGTAGGGTACTCGCAGATTGATATTCAGCATCTCATCAAATGCGTCAATATCATCATCGAACAGGGATCCGATGGTGATTTTCCCTGCACAGTTTACGAGGACATCGATTCTTTGGAAGGCGACGATCGTTTTCGATACGACTGCTGCGCAGTTCCCGTAATGAGTCAAATCCATCTTGAGACTTAAAGGTCTGTTGCCTTTCGCAGCGTGACATTTGTCGGTAACGTTGCGTAGTCTTTCTTCATCTCTTCCGACTAACGTAAGCAGAGCGCCCTGTTGAGCGAACAGTATAGCAGACGCTGCACCGATACCCGAACTAGCGCCCGTAACAATGACCACCTTGCCTGTGAAATCCATAACGTGTGTTCCTCTAAGAGCGCAACGCTGTACTGAACATTTGTTTATTTAACTATCGATAAGGCAGCACGTATGTATGTGTGTGTTCACGTTGATAATATCAACTTTTGAATAGCAACAAGGTTGTTATTCCTTTGAATTACTATGAGATATAATATCATGTGACGTGTTAAGATAATGAATGCATCATGTTAATCTGAACTAAAACATGATTGTAGTAGTGATCATGGTAAGGTATATTATAGATTATGTAACTATGTCTGATATACTGAAGTACTTGTAGGCCGACATCACAGCGACGATCGTTAAAGGATTGTCATTATTTTTAAGTAATACTATACTAGCATCTACCCACGACTTCGACCGCGTGGAATAGTTACTTTGGGCTAACGCTAAATAAAATGCCGATTTTGGAAAATTCTTCATTGGTGCTCCGCTCTTATTGGTCTTAGCGTGATGGATGATATAGCCTCCCTCGATAAATGAGCTATCTAACACAGAAACATTTTTTTCAAATTGGACCAGGAGTTCCCGACTTTAGCGTGTTCAAGCAAACAAACTCATCAGCTTTAAGTATAGATTAATATTGATAGTACACGTATAAGTTGTTTGGGCATGAATGTATCAGAGCTCTTTCAATTATTTTTCGTTATACCTTGACAAAGCGACGGTATTCTTTAATAATGATACACTCATGCCGAAACAAGTGTACCTGTATTTTACTTTGGACTTCTAGATGAAAATCTGACTGGGTCGCTTTCAGGCCGGCATGACAGCGGCGACCGGCGATAGATAGTATGTCTTTCGGTGGTCGCCATTGTTTTTGGATTGTACTGTGCTTACCATCAGGCACAGTACATTCACTTTGTCGAGCTACAAAAAAAAAAAAAAAAAAAAAGTTGCATGTTCGATTAACAATGTAAA
The DNA here is from genome assembly GCA_036509395.1 of Antheraea yamamai. NCBI lineage: Eukaryota > Metazoa > Arthropoda > Insecta > Lepidoptera > Saturniidae > Antheraea > Antheraea yamamai. Next base: position 2,234,972 of record AP028447.1, read on the forward strand.
GCATTCTACCAAAAATGGTGAACGGCTACCAAAGTCTAGGTATCCGTTGTTAAACGCTTATAGGTCTGTCCCGATAACTGCACCTCACGATCAAAGAAATTTTCAAGCCGACATCAGGTGTGACAAATCAAATCGCAAACACAGTCAATGTCAGTATATGATATCAGTGCGTGCGATGGCGAGCTTATCTCTCGTTACTCCATTAGTCAGATTGAGTTGGTTCTTTGTTTGCGGCGCATTATACGGCTGAGCTGCATTGCATTGTTCCGATAACTGTGCTCTTAGACATAAGCGAAAGCGGGAACACAATATATATTTTAAAACTATCGAATGTGCTACAAAATACAATAAATAATATCCAACTAAAAGTTGCCTTGATAAAACGTTAATTTAAAAAAATGTATTTAGGTTTATAATTTCGCTTTTATATAACACTAGGTGTGCCTGCGATTCCGTCCTTCCGTCGTTCCGAGCCTAATGTACAAAAAAAAACAGTGACTGATAAAATCATCCGAATTTTATCATTGACTTATCTACTTTTCTCTCGTACTTAAGGCGCGTTGGCATTAAAATTATAATAACCTTTGATAAAGTGAACCGATTTTAATGAATTTATTTTGACAGGCAGTTCTCGCTAACGCTCCTAACTCGGAACAACACAGGAACGCACGAGGATAGAATACACAGTACAATTGGATTAATAATGCGGTGTGTTTGAACAATCCATTTATGTATTTGTGTGTACGGAACAAATTGCATTACTATTATAGCCATAATCAATCGTAAATCCATATATTTCACAGATTATATAGAAATAATAATGTCAACATTTGTACGAACATCTGAATGTCTGTATTTTTATAGTTGCTGTATTTATATCGCCAGGTATATATAATCTGTAGTCCCGGTAAAATGGTTACTTTTTTTTAATTTACTTCGCGGTTTTTTATATCAGCCCCATAAGTACAAATGGTCTATATTTGATAGAAATTATTTATCATCCTGATGTCGAACTTCGACCATAAGAGGTACAATATTATTTTCTTCACGTGTTAATATATAATATCATTATCTGTATTTATTTTCTAATTGCGAAAAATTATAATCAGTACTGTAGTAATATTCGTAGATTGCAGACGTAAGGAGCGTGACGGATAAGAAATAGAGATTTGAAAATAAAGTCTGCGACTTGTCTATGGTATTAAAAAGTGGTCTTGTGAAGCTGTTAAGGCCTTGTTAGGCCAATAGCGTAATCAGTGCGAGAGAAAAAAAGGTATTAAAGAAAATTTTCAAAACAGTAAGGCACGTCAAGAGTTCTTAAGCAAAAGAAAGTAAATAAAATCGGTTGATAAACAGAAAAAAAGGTACTTTTTTACCATCACCTATTTATATGTAGATATATATAAAAAAATATATATAGAACATTAGGAAGCTCGAGCGTCATTACAATGTTAAAAATAAAACGGAATACAGAAGGAATAAACTTCGCATAACGGATGACTGGAGTGCGCTTGCTAATGACAGCAACCCCGCGGGGCCGCACCGCTCAGGGCCGACCACTGGGGCGAAATAACCTACATACGTACTTACAACACACGTATGGGGGGATAACGCGATCGTCGTTCCGGCTAAATGAGATATTTAATAACAACATACCGGGGTGATGCGCTCGTACTCACATAATTGGAATTGCCAGAGGCAGGCGAAAAAGTAATAATTAATTGCAAGTCAAAAAAAAACTAAGCTAAATTTTCATACATATATGAATTAATGAGATACACATATGTCCCGGTATATGTACCACAGTAAGTCGTACATATATTTTGTGGCGGGCAACACTGTTAACTAAACTAACTCTATAAGGGAAAAAATGAAACCCTTTCACTTTATGTGTAAAGCGTATGTTTTTTTTTCTTTATCTCTACATAGTATAAAACAAAGTCGCTTTCTGTGTCCCTATATCCCTATGTATGCTTAAATCTTTAAAACTACGGAACGGATTTTGATGCGGTTTTTTTATATAGATTGAGTGATTGAAGAGGAAGGTCTATATCTATAATAACATCCATTAAATAGTGGAGAAATACTGTTATTTTTGAGGTTTCTAATGTGATGTTGTAAATAATTACATTTTTTCCGCTTACATTGCAACAAACGCAGGCGGGCCACGGGCAGTAATGAATAAATCAAAACTACTGGATCGATTTTAATCATTTTTTCAGTGAATGACATAGGCTATATATTTTATACCCGTCCGAAGCCGGAGCGGGCCGCTAGTATATTATAGGTGGTAAACGAACAGGTGGATCACCTGATGTTAAGTGATCACCACAGTCCATAGAACGAGTAATGGGAGAGGAGGTGGGTATCCGGCGCTCCACTGACCGAACGAAACACAACAAAGCGTCTACTGTTACTTCACGTGGGTGTTTCTGTGGGTCGGGCGGTAGTACCGGGGGCGAGCCGACCCATTCATGCTGAAACCAGTAATAGCTTCAGCGTGGCTCTACCACCTACGTATGTGGGCACTTGAGCCGCTGCCGCTGCTAATCTCTTAACTCCCCTCCGTTTTTGTTACTCCTTTTATGGGCTTGCGTCGTCTAAGAAGATAGGGCGTAATATTTATGTCAGTACAAATACTTTTTAACGGTCGAACGTGTATTTGCACCGACATGCATATATACAGCATTTTGGGGGCGCCAGTTTCAATATCTAAAATTGGGATGCATTCCATGCTATATTGTCAAAACTTGACAGCGCTGACGAAGTTCTTATACAAAACTCCGATGCCATTTATCTAAAACAAGAGCGACGTAACCCTAGCGATTGAAGAACAAAATTAACAAAAAAGAAAAGGTGATTCAACGCCCTTTATTCCAAATGTTACTTACGAGTTATAAATTAAGCGAGGCGTCAGAAAATCATACGTCGATATGATGACTAATATATAATACTTAGAAAAATCCGTCTCAAATATGATTGAAAATCTCAGTTCAGAAACAAGAGAATTCACAGTGAGACTCCCCATAATTTCCACCCGGAGGGCGAGTCCAAATCACCGACTAATGAGAACACGCCCGAGCCGGTGAGTCGTTAACTGTGATATTCGGATTCGTTCGATCGTAGCATATTCCAATATTAATATATTCTACCTTCGAACCGGACTGATATCTATAAATTGATTGCCATTGCTTCTGGAATATAGGAATTATTATATATTACACGTAATTCAGATTCTCATTTTACAAATCTCGTTGAAATCGCGTCGAAAAATCGCATACTACAAAATACCTACCTTTTATATCAAGAGGTAAATGGCATAAACCAGCTACACTCAACCTACGGCCCGCCGAGTATTTGTAATTGGCCCACCCGATTATACTTTATTTTCAATTATTTAAAATTTCGTGTCCATCAAAAAATCTATGAGCACGCTGAGTAAGTTACATAGATCCCAGATAACCCGACCGCAATGCGTTTCTTATGATATAAAGGTTATACCAAGCTTATTTTATTGGACAAACATTTTTCACTACATTAATACGTGGTTAATTACGTTTTTTTTTTTATATTTAAGACCTAAATATTTGTAGTTTGCGGCCCGCGACACCATGAGTGGAACATGTTTGTGGCCCCTTTAAAAAAAGGTTGAGTACCACTGACATAAACTAAGGCATAATGGCAATCAGCATTCCGCCAATCACCAAGCAAATTACTAGAACCGCATCGAGCAATTAAAAAAAATTAGTAGAGGAAAACTTATGTGCTCGCGTCACCTGTGACCTCGACATGTTAGCGACGTATTGCAGTTGCGTTAAACTAGCGACGCGTAGTATAGCGGCCTGTATAGATGTAACATTGGTATTTTGTATTGAGCTTATAATTTTAATTTACAAACTATAAAATTTTAATAATTCAGACTATCATTGATTAAAAATTCAATCTGTCTGCAATCCTTATGACTCACATCATATCACGAGGTCATAAGTGACGCGAACTTATAAGCTTTCCTCTACCAAAAATCGCTCAATGGGGCTAAAGAAATTTTCACTTGTAAAATTCCCAATTCGTCAGATGATATTAGTAAGAGAGTACTTCCCGTTCATCATTATTTGAGAAGCGTCGTTGGGGAGCCAACGTAAAACAAAACGACATTAATTATCTCTCGACTTAATTATTCTCCTGTTCCTTGTTGCTTGAAACATTTTTTTTTAACGCTTAATTCTCGATCCCTTTGAGTGATTATAATTTCATTGTAGATTTAATTAGAGGTATCGTGCTTTAATCTTTATTTGAACGACATGATTTTAATTTTATTGTATTGCAACAACGCTAGTTTTTAACCAAATCTGGTCAGAAATGTAGACTTCAATGAGTTCATTCAATTGATTATGTTAAAACCGATGGGGTGTTGAACCTTATAAAAGTGTTGTTGGTGAAAATCCAAGATGAATTAAACCGGATTTTCTCTTTTGTAATAATCATCTACATAAAAGTAAATATATATACACGTACGTAAAAGTAAATAGTATGCGGAATACGAACCTGCGATGTCTCACCGCACAAAACCCGCTAAACTTATACCTTCATACAAATTATTTCACACAATAATAATAACAATACATAAAAAAAACATTCGTAAGGAAAACGAACTCACGTCGTGTATAATAACGGAATCACATGAGCGAAACTGAACGCGTTTCCTAGTTCACCGTCGACGGACAATCGACTCTTTTGACTATGTGACAAGAGTGAATTTCCTACGAGCATAACACTAATCATAACATATGATACCGTGTTATTATTGACTTAAAAACTAATTTCGTTTGCACGTAATCAACGTACGTCGAAGAAACGACAGGGAAAGTTTGATTGGTGCAGGAAAAACGATGCGCTCGCCGTGTGGTCCAAGTTAAGAACGCCAGAGACTGAACAAAAAAAATAATATTTGAAATGAAAATTTCTTTAGCAGCGATGTGCGAATTTTAATAGGGGAAAGACTTATACGTTCGCGTCACCGATGTCGTCGACATTTCTTGACAGTCGTGACGTATTGCGCTTCTGCCAGACTAGCGGTACGCAGTACAGAGCGTATTATACAATAATGATAATTTGTACTGAGCTTGTCCAGCCCATCATATGTGTGATTAATTAATAAACTCTATTCAAAATGTATATAAATATTGCTCATTATATTCGAAAATTTAAAAAAAATCACACTACAAATGATTTAAAAATTCAAAAAATAAGAGTTATTTCGTTGTTTTGAGTTTTCGCTTCAAGAATGCAATATTAAAGTAATAAAAAATATACGCAAACAGCAGTTTCAAAAATAAAAAGACAACCATCGAATCGCTTATGACTCAGTACAACAAACATTAATTGAACTGAACTATGTGAGAAGTCGTTTTTTTATATAAATCATTACGTCAACGAGTTTACATAAAATTCTACACGTTCGTGACTGTCTCAATTAGTGGTAGACAGAGATGATATAAGAATCACAGGTGTAATTTTACAGTCATATTTACGTGTGATAGATTATTTTCAGTATATATCAGCCGTATACTGCGTAAATTAACCAACAATATAACTACACGATACACATAAATCCATTGTCATGATGTTTGTCCACAATAAACTCCGAAACAAATCAACTGATCTTCAGGACAGTTGGCATTTGTGTATAATTAGGTCTAACTTGAGAGATAGGATAATTTATATTTCGATTAATGGCCTCAATATTTTTAAATTACAAATTAAATGATTGTCAATGTTGATTATTGTTACTAATTGTAAGTTTCATCAGTCTCGCACAGATGGCGGTTTAAATTAGTTTGTTGATGGAAAACTGTGGAACCGATTGTTATAGATATCTCATAGAAAGCGTCACACTTTAATTTTGAATTTCTTTTTCAACTCCAGTTTATTTTTTTCAGGTCGGCTAGTCGTATACTAAAAAACATAAGAATGTAAGTAAGAATTAGCTTATCACGACTGGTTTTGTTTTATGTGTCTATAATTTAAACCAAAAATAACTAATAATTCATCGAAATTATATTTCATTAAAGAATTAGAGAACTCAAGCAAAAGCCATTTACGTGATAGACTCAAGGGTATATTTAAGACAAAGAAAGCCGACCACTCACAAACAAATTCCAATGACAGCCATCACTGTCTGAAGTATCCGTTTATTTTTCTTTTCAACCGCTGAACAATACCACTTCGTTGGGAAGTATCTATCAATTTATCATAAAGTCTGGTGACTTTACTGGTATATACAGAATTAATGTATCTCCACTCAATTCAACACAAGCGTACCTATTTCCGCCCAAAAGGTTTAATCGAGGGCGGAAAAGCGCATACTCTTTTAAATTAACACATAATTTCCCAACAATTATTCATAAACAAGGGGGATGGGGTGCCATTTTTGCGCTGGCACGTTGCCCTGCCCCACAGGAAACGGACCCGAAATAAAAAAAAAACAAACACCTCTCGCGGTACAGTAATAAAACGGAGATCCATTTGATTCCCGGGGTACAATGGTTAAATTAATTTCAGTACAAATGAAATACACAAACGACTTTACATTAAAATATATAATTCATATTTTAGAGTCTCATGTTGAAATATTTGTACCCACTTTTTTATATACCTTATCAGTTTTTAGTTTAATTTTAGTTTGTCAATCAATCTTCTAGTAGATTATTACTGCCATTGTCGAGTAGGTAATGGATATTACAAGCTTCTTGCGATTATTTCAATCTAACGAGATGGTGGCCCTCTTGTTAGAAATTTCCAGGGAGTTTTTGTAGCAAGTCAGAATCCATGCTCCCTTGATATTATTTCCCGTACAATTCACGTGGTTTGCTTTTATATAAGTTTAAAATAAGAGGTGAAAGTTTTCGAGAATGATTCCTTGGCATTCGAGCATTCTCCGTCTTAATGATTTGAATGATAAGTTTATGTGACTACGATCTCGAATAACTACGTAGAGTGTGTAGTTTTTTTTTTAATTTATCTTCACGGGGAAAAATCTATACTTTAACCGCAGTACAAAACAATTTATTTACTATGAATAAGTAAGAATACCAAGTGGCACCAAGGGGACACGCCATTTGTAACCGACAGCGACTTGGGTCGCATTTCTCGCTTTATCAAGTTCTGTAGAGTCATGCACCCTCGTACTATATGCATTGTAATAAAATACAGTTTTGTATATTATGTTTAGAAGTGTATCGGATTACAGAAACGATTTCGTATCTCTTGAGAATTAAATAATCAATTCCAGAATTTCAGACGTTCCTAACACTTTCCGTTATTTTTTAAGATCTTTAAATTTTGTGCATGTGAATATGTAGACCATAAAAAAAATTAAAATCATTAAGAACAGAAAAACTTGAACTTCATTCTCGGTGTATAAAAACAGAAAATCTTTAAAAAAAAATTAGACATGTTATGTGAACGATTAGAATTGGATTTAGCTCAGTTTGAAATGCGATTGAGACTGAGGTCTTCTCTGTTAATATTCTTTAAAGTGTCTAGTCATTTATATACAAAGAAAAAAGAAAAAAAACTTTACGCTAGAAGTAAATCCAATTTTTGTTCTCAAATGACCGTTAATATGTATTGTGAAGAAATAAAAAAAAATATACGAAGATTTACAAAGAATAAATAAGTGAAACAGCCCGAAGAAAACATCCGTAGTTCCAATACGATATTTTTTGTTGCCAAAATGGCTAAATACCTAGTAGAATTCAAAACCATGTCTTTCAACGCGTCGCCCGACTTATCCACTGACGCTTCTATGTGACGCGTATTAAAACTAATGAGACCAGACGTGATTTGATACAAGCTGATACTTTTATTGCTGTGCCATGGATAACTAATTGAAGACATTATTCTGCTGTTTATTATATGTTAATATTAATAATAATAATAGTCTAACGGTTTTATCGCTATTTAAGCAAAGGTTATAGTAAAATCTACAGTGTGAAAGAGAGCAATTTATGTTGTTTCCACTCAAAGTCACGATACTTTCTACTCCTTTCTCAACGGCCCGCAACGTATGTGTGATGCCCCTGGTGTCGCAGGTGTTCATGGGTGTCGGTGATCACTTACCATCAGATGACCCGCATGTTCGCTTCTCTCCAATCGATATAACCACCAATAAAACAATACGAATAACGAATATTCATTCCATTATCATGCCGTTGTTACTAATTGCAATACGATTCGAAACAGCAGAATAACTGACAACAGTTTGCAATAATATACACTGCCAGAGACAAAAAAAAGAAAGAACAAACGTGTCGTTACATGTAAAATGAGCTAAATTCAATATTAATAGTTCATATAACATGTTTAATTTTTTTTAAGATTTCCAGTATTTATACGCTGCTCTCAAGTTCAAATTTTGCCGTTCATAAGGTTTTTAGAATTTTTTTATGATCTTCATATTTCACATGAAATTGAAGATCTCAAAAAATAACACAAAATATTAGGAACGGCTAAAATTGGATTTCGCTTATTTTGAAATGTAACGACTGACGTCACAAATCTAACACATTTTGTTTTAGTCAGCAAGTTTATTTTCTGCCTCTTCCATTGGACGTATTAAATAATACTCGAGTACTACGAGAACCATAGCAATATCGAAAATACAAATCCCAAAACTAGATAACTATAAACAGTTAAATGCCTACGTATATATATTTTTTACAGGTCGTGGACACGCGATCGTGTCACTCGGCGCAAGACACCCGCGTTCATGTCGAGACGGTTGTTATTTATTTTAATGTCGCAGATACAGCTACTTGACGACAAGTTCGTCCGCTGACGCGTCACGTAAGACAGGTGCGAAGAAACTGATGGAATTTTCGCAATACGTCGATCCGCTGATGGGCATAAACGTGTCCTAGAGCGCGTTATTGTACGCAAACATTTGCCTGGGACACCCAATCATTCTCGACCATTCTGCAAAGGACATCGCTTTTTCTAGCAGACGGGTGTCACACTGACACAATTACGGTATTCATTAGAGAAGTCTGTTACGACAAAAATAACAAGAGTATTACCGTGTTCGCTTTCAGAAAGAGAAATACATTACTCAGTGGCGGATCTATGTTTGATGTTACTCTAGGCCCCGCAAGGTATGCCGCGCTTTTTCCTTTGTGAGAGAGCAATTATTAAAATGAAATATGCAACTTTCTGCAAATAAATGTTTAAATTAATATAATAGGTCTTTACCTATGAAATTGCCGTTCTGCAGTACTGGCCATTTCAAATCAAAATAATTTTTGTTTGGCTAAGAATTCTAATTTCAAATTAATTTTATTTTAAAAACATGGAATTCTTTTTCCGAAAGTAGTCATTTGTTTATTGATTAGTGTTACATTTTCATCGCATTTCAATCTTTTTTGTCATCATGGATACGTTAAAAATTCGAGTAATTATGGAATATGAGTACCGTCGTGACAGCAACGCGGCACAAGCGGCACGCAACATCAACGACGTTTACGGAGCTAACACTACAAACCAACGCACCACCTGTTATTGGTTTGCTCGCTTCCGTTCTGGGAATTTCGACCTGAAAAATTTACCTCGCGGTCGTCCGAAGACTTTGGTCGACAATGACGAATTAAAGGCGATTGTGGAAGCTGATGATATACAATCTACGGCTGAATTAGCAGCAGCTTTCGACGTTAGCGTCAAAACAATATTGGTCCATTTGTGTCAAATTGGCAAGGTAAAAAGGCTTGACAAATGGGTGCCCCACGAACTCAATGATCGCAAGCGCGAAGTACGCGTCGAGACGTGCCTTGCACTGCTCAACAGACACACAAATGAAGCAATTTTGAACCGCATTGTTACCTACGATGAAAAATTGATTCTGTTTGATAACCGCAAGCGCTCAGCAAGTTGGTTGGATCCTGGTTCAGCACCTAAACAATGCTCTAAACGAAAACTTACCCCTAGAAAAGTGATGGTCACTGTTTGGTGGTCTAGCGCCGGTGTGATTCAACACAGCTTCTTACCAAACGGGGTGAGCATTACTGCAGATGTGTACTGTGAAGAACTGAACACAATGATGGAGAAGCTGGCACATCTCCAACCAGCATTGGTCAATCGCACGTCTCCGCTGCTCCTGCACGACAACGCGCGATCTCATACTGCACAGCAGACGGTCTCCAAGTTGCAAGAACTGGGGTTGGAAGTTCTCCGTCATCCGCCCTACTCACCAGACCTTGCGCCTATAGACTACTACTTTTTCCAGAATTTAGATAACTCCTTGGTGGGAAAAAAATTAAATACCCGAGAGGCAGTACAAAATGCCTTTGAAGAATTTGTTGCCTCCCGTCCAGCTGATTTCTTTAAGAAGGGCATCAATAAACTGCCACTGCGTTGGCACAGATGCATTGATTGCATGGGTGATTACTTCGATTAATACAAATAAAAAATACATGAAAAAAATTCGTTTAAATTTTTTCATACAAAACGGCAATGTCATAGGTAAAGACCTAATATATCAAATTTTATTAACTTTTATATGACTTTTTAATTTGTTTTTTTTTACGAATATTACCTTGTTAGAATTACAAACATTTTTTTTAAATATGAACATTACTTGCTTTGTGGCGTACCGTGTACAGTGATGTAATCTCAGGGCGACTTGTACCAAAAGCTATTATAATTTTTTTTAAACCATTTAATTAATCCTTTTTTAAATCTCTAAACGTTTTTAACATAAATGTGATTAGCGTTGTCTTGTACCAACTGTTTAAATATTCGATTTAGCTAAATGAGTTTAACATGTCGGCGAAGTAGTCAATGACGTTTCGTTTCTCGCTTAAGTTATACTCAAACCTCAATTTGAATAAAACTTGTGTACAATAGCAGAAATATATGCGTAAACGAAACGTTCATTATTTTCCCAAGTTATACTTTTACATCTTGCTTTTATCGCGCGCGCGTATTTGTAAATGACGAACGTGTTATGTTACGTATTTGCTAGGATTAATATTGTGTTAACTGTTATTGCGTTTTGTTAAGTTTAATATAGTTTGTTCGAATGACTCTGTATATTATATATTGTGTTTATAATTAATTTGAATACAATATGAACACGGAAGGCGAATTAAGTTCTGGGCATCGTTCACGAGCACCAAATTTTACACGAGATTTATTATAACTTATAAATTTATCGTCAGGAAGACTTTCGAATAAATTACTGCTTTCAAATATTCGTCGCGCAGGTCTACTAAAAAAATCTATAAATTCTTCATCTTCCTCGGAGAATAAAATAGAAAAACTAATTTTTATTTGGGAGAAACGTAGCACATCATTATAAAATGACACTTCACAACAGTTCACTAAACGTGTTTAGCCGCGCTGAACAGTTCCCACAGAGCATTTAACTTTGACAGATCGCTAAACGTATTTAGCGCCTTAATATTGTTGGGACAAGACACTTGTTTGATTTAAATAAAAAAAATGTTTAAACATAATTTAAGCACAATTAAGTCGTTTGGTACAAGCGGCCCTCAATTTTTTTTGTTTTACGTCATAGCAGACAAACGAACAAGTGGGTCATCTGATGTAAGTGATCACCACCGTCCATAAACATTAACAACACCAGGGGAATCGAAAGTGCGTTGCCAGCCTGTGTTTGGGGGAAAGGGAGGGAGGGGGAGACGAGAGCGGAGGTGGGCCTCCGGCGTTCTCACTGACCTTACGAAACGCAACGATGCAAGCACTGTTACTTCACGTCGATTTTCTATGAGTGGGTGGTAGTACCCCGGGCGAGTCGACCCATTCGTGCTGAAAACCAGTAACAGCTTCAGCGTGGCTCTACCACCTACAGAATTTACTTCCTTTAAATTGTACAAAAAGGGGTCACTGTTGATTTTTATAATATTAGATCTAATCAAATTGTCATTTAATAAACTAATCGAAGAAGAGTTTTAAGAAAACAATTGAAATAAGAAAATGGATTTTTTAAAGATTAAATTAATTTTTTCTTATTAAATTTATTAAGAAGTAAAAATATTTTCAAGCTCCCGCTATGAAAATGATAAATTTTGTAAAATTGAGAAATAATCACGTTCAGAGGTTAATAATATATCGATCTGATAAAAAAAATCACAATGCACCGAAAACTGTATGAATAAATATAACATTTACTATAGAAATGTTTCCGTAATTGGCATTTTTCGGCAGCACATTTTATTTCAATCATTTTGGCATTTTACCGTTTTTAAAGTTTAACCGTTTCGAAAATGTTGCCGCCCCTAAAATCTTGCCCCCATGACCTGGGCTTCATAGACCTCAGTCTAAATCCACCACTGACATTACCGGTTTTTCGAATGATTCAATTTCAGTTTTCTTACCCATGGACTGGCGGTTTCACCAGTCTTTAAACTTTATACAGTTTACTTCAAATCATCATTTTCACTAAGAGTTTTCCATTGAGAATTAAAAGACTTAGGAATATCTAAATACTTATACAACCAGAAACACATTTCGAAGGGTTATCAGCTTTTCGTTTTAGATCATCACCGTCCAACCTTTATGACCCTTCCAGTTACCGTTAGTTGATCCAACGTTAACCCCGTTTCGGCAACCCTAATTATTTACTTAAATTACATCGTTTCAAACGTTATCCCGGCTAGAAACCCCAAACGTAACTCGTGTAGAGCAACCCTTACCTTATGAGTCAGTCGCACCACTGACGTTAACATTTAATAATGCCGCGGAAGCGTTAAACTAAAGGCACTATTGCGCTATGATGCCGCGTGGGGTCTTACACGCAACCTAGGAATAATGAATTTAATAGCAATACACAATATGGGACCTCGCGAATCGTTAAAGATCAAATTTCAGGGATTCTGTATGTTAACTATACCCTTCCAATACATTTGTTGATAAATACTAACACTGACAACTGGTGGTCCTATGCTTCAAGCTCAGTAAAACCAGTAACATTTGTTTAGGTAATAGTGTTACGTTTTACAACAAAGTCCCAAAACATATTACCGATTTGCCGGATTGTGAGTTTAAGAGCTATGTGAAGCGGGTTTTAGTGTCAAACGACTATTTAGAATGGATCAATATGTGAACGATAGTGATGTCTGGAGTTGACTCCACTCTCTGCAGTCACTAAAAACGATTGTGAAGTGCAATGTAATTAATTTAAGCGTATGTTTGTTAAAAAGATAAACCCGGCCGAGTTTCTCGCCGGTTCTTCTCGATGGAACTGGGTTATTTGTCCGAACCGGTCATAGCCTTTGACGTTCATAAGCGCCCAAATTTAGTGACCAAATTGAATAAAGTAATTTTGATTTTTAAACAATATTAGTTCTTATATCTTATTTTACTGTTTCTTTCAAGACGAAATAGGGAATAAGGGTAGAAAATCAAGAGAAAATAAGTTATATAATTTTGTAGTCGTCACCAGTGGCGCGCGGTTACCGCGTCACGGTTTTGCAAGCGGTTACGTCAAAAACCTCGTAAAACATACACCGAGTTTAATTAACATGGAGATTAACATCGTACGACTTCATTAAACAGCTCGACAGCGTCGCCTAACAGGGGCGGTAGGGCGGGCGGTGCGCCCTCGGCGTGTACAACTTCCAAGAAATTTGAGCTCCTAAATCGTTGTTTAATAAGTGAAGAGTTCACAAACTGTCCCCACTAGCCTGTAGTATCATTATACATACATTATTATTCACACATAATTGTAGTTTAATGGATAAAATATAAGGCACGAAAATCGCGTCCGCTATTTGCAACAGCACGATAAACAATGATGAAAAACGTGTTATTTACATTTTTGTATACACGTGCTGACATTGAAACGTTTCTACCCACATTATAAGAAAATAAATGTCGACTTTTTTATTTTGGTTAATTTATCCTAATTAATATGATGAATACGGAAATGAGTTTGTTTGTTTCGCTTTCACACCGTAACTTCTTAACCGATCATTACGAAATTTTGCATGTGCGTTGTTAAGGATACAGAAAAGCACATAGGGTACCTATCTTCTTCTAAAAAGGACTATTCCCGAGGGATAGAACAGATTTAGATTAACTAGTTACCTATATTGGCTACTGGACCATAAACACACGCACGATATTATTCGATAGTGCGATCGAACATTCTAGAACGGTAAGACTACAAACGAGGCTGTATCTCAAATACGGGCACCAGAAAGCATCGACAGATTTCAATACGAGAGTGAATCATAGTTTTCTAAAAATTAAAACAAAAGACAGTTTTACTTTTGAAGCTCTATAGTACAAACGACTGCAATCCTGAGGCCAGTTATTAGGTTGTCAGAGGCCTAAGAAGCTTATGTTTTGAACGTGTTGCACGAACACTATACGGTGCGGAAAACTTCAACGGTTGTTCCGAAGTTGATCCTTGCCAAATTCACATTTGAAAGAGAACGACTTCAACTTCAAGAACAGTTAGATGCCTTATAATTTTAAATTATTTCAAATTTATAATCAAAAATGTATAAATTTATAGTTTAATCTTAATATATATATTTCTTGTGTGCGTGTGTATGTGACTGAACTCCTCCTAAACGACTGGACCGATTTTGATGAAATTTTTTGTGTGTGTTCGTGGAGATTCGAGAATGGTTTAGATTGACAATTGGACTCGGTAGGTGGCGCTGCAGTTGACTTTTAGGATTTTTTTTATTATCAAGGCATGACAACGTCCGCCCGGTCCGCTAGTTTGATATAATAATTAAAAAGTGCTTTTAACTTATATTAGTTTTCATGCGATAATCAATATTACGTTGCTGACTTGATCGACCCAAGGGCGTGTCGGTGTCTAATAGCTTTTATGTTATTAAAGTAATAAATACTAGCTTTTACCTACGACTTTGCTCGAGTTTATGTAGTAAAATATTTATCACTCGGAGACAGTAATTTTTCTCAAGTTGACTACGCTATTGACCTAGCGTGGTCTTAACAGCTTCACCGGACTACTGAGGCGAGCGCTTAAGGCACTCAGCCGATTTTATTTTGAAAACTAGCTCAAGGGTGCACGGCACACCTAGGCTTGGGCTGTTGCCTGTTCCATGCAATTCGCGACCTATTTGAACTAACCTAAGCCAAGCTAGATATTCATACTCATATGAGTTATTGAAACATATATGTATACCAACCATACATGCCTCAATAACTCTTATATGTATTTTATTGTACTTTTGAGTTTGTACACTAGCGAACTTAATGCCATAAAGCTAACCAGCAGTATTGTTATCAATTATAAAAGCTTTGTAGTTACTGCAAATATAAGTAGAAGCAAAAGGAAATGAATAAATAGAAATATATACATCACTACTACACATTATAACTCAAAGTCCTCTGCCACGTCTGTTTGTTCGCGATAAACTCAAAAACTACTGAACGGATTTTCATGGGGTTTTCATCAGTAGATAAAGTGATCCATGAGGAAGGTTTAGGTATATAATTTTTCAAGGTTTATTTATTATCAGAGCGGGATAACGTCTGCCTGGCCCGCTAGTCTATCTATACATATAATGAGAATGTAAATCTAACGTGTCTGTACTTTTTTGATTTTCGTGAAAAAAATTGTTGAAGGTATCTAGGATTTTTTTTTATTGTAGCTCGGCAAAGTGACTGTACTGTGCCTGATGGTAAGCACAGTACAATCCAAAAACAAAGGCGACCACCGAAAGACATACTATCCATCGCCGGTAGCCGCTGTCAGACACCCTACCACCCCGCAAAATAAGGAATCGAATGTATTTCAATAATTTTCAGAAATGTCTGTTTGCCTGTCTATCTGTCTGTTTGTATGAACACGCATCACAGCTAAATAAAGTACTGGGTTCACAATAAAACCTCATATAAGTCTTTGTTTCATTAAAATCGGTACACTCTATCAAAAGTTAAAGTAATTTTAATGGCGCCGCGACTTAAGTATGAGAGAAAAGTAGATAATCAAGTGGACTAAATACGTTCAGATGACTTTATTAGTTATTGTTATGTACATCAGGTTCCACGTGACGAAGTCGCGGGCACAGCTAGTACGTAATAAAATATATTTCAATCATTTTTACAAATGACTGTCTGTTTGTATGGACACCCATCACTGCTAAATTACTAGGTTCACATTAAAACCACACCAAGAAAATCATAAAGCATGTCTTCGAGAATAACTTAGTCTTTGTTTCATTAAAATCGGGTCCACTCTAGCATAAGTTATTGAAATTTGCATGACGGTTCGAGTTAAGTACGAGAGAAGAGTAGTAATTTATACTAATATTATAAAACTGGAAGGTTTCTTTGTTGGGTTGAACGCGCTAAGCTCAGGAACTATACTGGTCCGATTAGAAATTTTTTCAGTCAAAATTTATTTCAGCGTTAGATAGCTTCATCGAGGACGGGTATATGCTATCCTCACGCTAAGACCAATAGCAGCGGAACCCCAATGAAAGAATTTTCCAAAAACGGTTTTTTTATCCTTTTGAGAGCTTCCACTGCATGTTAGTTAGCTCAAAGTAACTATTCCACGCTGACGGAGTCGCGGGCAGGAGCTAGTAAATACTATAGGCGTGAAAACCTAACCAACAAAAAAAAAACTCACCTTAGCGTTTATAATATTAGAAAATAAGCTGTTTCGTAGATTTCATTTGTTGTAATAAAAAAACATTCAAGAGTTTATTCAGTGTGAAATTTATTCCTTTATTAAAACGATTTGCAAAGATGGCGCGGATTAAAGATGGCGTCTGATAAAGTCGAGGAAACAAATAAAAGTCAGCGTTTCTTTTTTCGTAGTGGAAGGTTCATCATGATATTATTAATACGGTGACTTTTTTAAAGCCGACGTCCGATCGCGATTGTGTGAAATAATGTAATATGCACTTTAATTTGATAAAAGATATACCTCTCTGGTGGTATTATTAACCCTTCGGCAGATTGTTGAGGACTCAGATCTCAAAATGATGGATCGTGTTTATAATTCTTAAATACAATTCGACATCGTAAATTGTAAATTTTATAATTTCATAAAAAAAAGTTCGTACAATTGAAAAAAAAAATATGACATTACATTTTCGTGTTGTATGCATCCGAGTGCTGGGCTACGAAAGACACGGATGAGAGAAAACTACATGTGGCAGAGATGCGAATGTTAAGGTGGATGTGTGGTGTATTTAGAATAGATAAGATTAAGAATGAATATATCAGAGGAAGTTTGAAAACAGCACGAGTGACAGAGAAATTGAGGAGTAATAGGTTAGCATGGTATGGGTATGTCATGAGGAGAGATGAAAACCGTGTAAGTAGGATAGTTTTGAGTATGATGGTGGATGGATATAGGAGTAGAGGAAGATCGAAAAAAGTATGGATGGACTGTGCGAAAAATGTATGTAAAAGATTTGAATACTGAGATGGCATCTGATAGAAGAGAGTGGAGAAGGAAGACATGTTGTGCCGACCCTACTTAGGTGGGATAAGTGTAAGAAGATAATAATTATGACTTTAGAATAAACAATTTGTTATTTTTCAAAGCATCGTAATAAATCAGGTATTTTTTCTACGCTTATGCTGCCAACAGTTTATTGACCTGTGCCTGACGAGGTCTAAATTCCTTTGCGTACAAAACATTCATGGTTTTGGACAGTCCAAAGGATAAAATGAAGTCATTTTTAATTCAAATTTAAGAAACATACAAACATAAAGGCGATCTTTACATTATAATTTTTATTACAGTTCGCTTTTTAATTCCGTAAGGTGGCATTAAATGTGATACCGAGTTCGTTGGATTTTAGTAGCGATGTCCACCAATCGGAACTAATAGTAGAACCGTAAAAGACATATTTCTATTCCGAACATTTTCTATGAAAAAACAAACATCGAAAATTCTGAATATAATGACCGCATAAAAAAAATCGCCAACATCATTGGCCATCATGGGTATTTATGAGCAATACATGAGTATTATATAGTTTAATTATCCAAATTACATATCAAAAATAAATAACGATAGCGTATTTGAATAATAGATATAAGATAATTTATTGAACAAATAAAAACTGCTAATACTTATAGTTTTACGATTCACATAATCGGAAACAAATGAAAGGAAATAAAAGAATAGCAGGTTTTTGATGTGAAACATCTATAGGCGCGCGTAAACCTGATTTTGGCTTGGCGTGGCATGGCGACGCAAAACACGAACTTTTACTATTAACGAAATACTCAAAAATCCCTATCCTATCTGTTAAGATAAGATTCAAATTGTTTTGTCGGCCACTCGTTATACTAGTGTTACGAGACACGTGCCCTTTAACAAATGCCGCCAAACACACCGCGCCTATTTGAATTTTTGTTATTTGTATTTAATAAAAAAGGAATATTTATATAATTAAATAAATAAACAGTCATTATTTTATGGAACAAAGTCGTAATGCTTTACCTTTGCATTATGCCATAGCTGGTTTCTGTCGTAATCTGTTCTTTTAGGCATATAACTTATACAAAACAATTTCGATGTTTCACATCTGCCAGGCGTACCGTGACGGCTCAATTTTTTTTAATTTCATTTTTGGCAACCAATCTCTTACATTATTACTGTCACTGCTGAGTAAGTAATAATATTACAGGTGTTTTGTGATAATTTCCATATACTAACAAGATGACGGCCACCTTGTTAGAGCTTTCAAGAAATTTTTATAGCGTCTCAGAATTTATACTCCACGGTATTATTTCCCATCCTCTTTACTTCTGCACAATAACTGAACTATATTACGTAAAACGCCACCTGTAGGGGTGAGGAGCAAGTCCTTTCCTTACTTCTGTTCTTAGGTGTCCGTTTGTGGGAATAAAGTTGTTTGTTAGGTTACAATTAGGTTATTGAATTTGTTACAATGATGTTGTTGTACAACCTAACCGAGAGCTCGATCGCGACTAACAATTCAATTATTTAATAAATATAACTTTACTTCGACTGTGCTGATGCACACATAATATGTAGGGCGACATACAATGTACGTAACCGTACACCACAAATATTACAAAATAACACAAGATGACGAATAAAAGTCACTAACTACGTGACAGACTCCGCCAAAAACTCAAAAACTAAAAGAATTAATGCAGCAACATTATTTACAAATTGAGATATTATTAAGCGTCAATTTACGGGCTTAAAAGAACGAAGTGTAGAAGAAATGACAAAAACCGATTTCTTTTGCATTGTGATATGACCGTGAGTTCTCACACCCGACGAACCAATCTTGGTTCGAAACATCATTTGCATTTATGTCCCTGGGCTAGGCTTTCTTAGAAGCTTAATCTTAGCTGAGGCCTGGCCTCATTTTAACTCTACAGTAAACGGTTAAGGCGGGGTCTCACTGACAGCTGGAACTATTGAAATAAAACATAAAATGACCGATATGACAATTAACATTTCATTATACCACAGCGCGTAAGGAGGGAAATGTTTTCACAGTGTATATGTGTACGTCTACGACGATATTAATAATATAAAGGTTTTTGTATCAAAATTAAATAAGAAGAAATTATTTTGTTTTTCTCGGAAACATTTCTTCTAATTACTGCTTATCCTCCGTAGAAACGCTGTAATGTTTTATGTATCCTAAACCCGTCCTCGAGTTCATTCCTATATTAATCTTAATATCACATACAAACCAGTTTAGACATTTTCATTTTTTTTTTATTTCAATTAAAATTTAAAGGGCGTTAGAATACCCACGAAAATGCCTAAAAACCTGCGATTAATTGCCAGATAAACATCACTAAACAAAGAACTCTGTTTTACAGAGATGTCCTAATGTGTATAACATGAAGCTCCATCATATTTACTTATTTCAGCATAACAGGAACATTTTTATCCAGAAACTGAATTACAAAACAAAATAATATTGGCAGAATAAAGTATCAAACAGGAACATATCACCCATACGTACTTACACATAGAATCACAGATCCATAAGAACACTTAACAACACAGTCAAAGTTAAACATTGAATGCATTAACTTAAATATACAACACTATTAATTGAATATATATGTATTACGTAAAATTTAATAATGATTGCTTTGTAATTGGCACAACATTTTTGCAAATATCAAAATTATAATGTGTGATATGTGCTGTAAAGTAATATATAACAAATAAATAAACAAAACGCTTGCAGTGAGATCACACCCCGCGCGCGAGAGAAACACTCAGCGGTCACGTGTTCATACTTAAAGGCTTGCTTTTGATATTGTCTTTGAGCTTGAAGCCGCTTTGAGCGCGTTCATAAACATTTCACAGTTTCCTCAGCGTGAATTTTCAAAGACACACGTTTCGCACTAAAGCCGCTTTTTGTGAGGAAATTCCCTAGAAATACAGGTACGAGGAATATCACAGATAAATATAATTTGCCATATTTGCAAGGAAACTCTAACAATCCAACAATCTGAATGGTATTTCCTTGATGTTCTTATGTACTCACGAGTAACAATTGGCAAAGCGATAAGTTTACTTCAAGAAGACTTATTAAACAATACAGCTTACACCGGTGTGTCAAAAAGCATGTAAGTTTTACCTGAGTTTCCTTTATACCCATAGTTAATTAAACTTAACTCTCAAATGAGTTAGAAATAGGATGGTTCCTTGAATGTTTACTCAGATAGTTCAGTATAAGTTAGAACAACAATGATCACACTGTAAACTCGGCCATCGATAAAGTATCACCATCAGCATGTACGAGACCATGTGCAGGGCTGTAAGCCTCTTCCCGGAGAAAGATATAGGCATAATAACCACGCCAGCCCATGATGTATTGGCGATTTTAAACTCCGAAAAATCCACAGTTCTATATTTCCCCACATACATTTATACACACATAGTTTTAACACGTTATTGTCTTTCACTGTATTTTCTGTCCCATTGCATTGGTCTCGATGTCCGAACAAACCATTGCTGAGATAGGATCGCTTTAAAGAAATCCAATTCCCTAAAGCGTAATTATTTGGTGAAATCGTGGCGAGACACGCGATATCGTGGTCCGAACGACTTGTTGAATGTTCATGGAAACACACATCGATCCAAACCCTAAAACTGATCTAGATTACGGACTTTAATAATGTCTACAACAGTCGTTATCTAACAATATAAATTGTCTTGCTGACATATGTCCGTGACTGTCGCTTACGTAAAAATAATTTTCTTGTCTCATAGGAACTACATAAATCTAACTAGCTGCATGCTCCGGCGTGGCACGAGTATAATTAGCATTTGTCACTTCGCGTGCTGAGCAAAAATCACAATTATGCTCATCTTCACATAGCATTTTTTTTTTATTAGCTTCTGCCCGCTACTTCGTCCGCGTGGAATATTTACTTTGGGCTATCACTAACACGCAACGGAAGCTCTGAAAAGGAACAGATTTTGAAACATTCTTCATTAGTGCTCCTCTCCCATTGGTCTTAGCGTGATGATATATATATATAGCCTTCCTCGATAAAAGAGCCATGTAACACTGAAAAATTTTTTCAAATCGGACCAGTAGTTCCTGAGATTAGCGCGTTTGTAGGAACTCCATTCTCACATTGACGTGCTAGTAACCTTATTACTGCAACTCTCACTGCGAGTTATAAAATATATCAGAAAATGTCGAATGGAACGACTTCGGTTTTTGCATTGTCATGAGCTACGACATCTGTCATTGGTAATTTATATTGCGAATGTATAATTATTAAATGTTTTCCTAAACGTTTAAGGAAACAAAGTCTTCAGCTTTATAATATTAGGATATATGATACAAGGGATGGGAGGATCTGGATGTGTAGGTCTTATATTTGAGGCGCGCGGTCTTATCCACTCGACTACTATTGCCCTAGTAGCGAACCACTATAAGTTAATTCCTCTATAGAACTATGAATCCCTTATTTTTGTACTTGTTAACTGCTACCTATAAATCAATAAGGAAATCAGAACAGATTTAAAAAAAATCTGTTTACGTAATACGTTAACGGGCCTTAGTAAATCAGCTATTTAATACAGCATACTGTTTACAACAAGCTATGCTTCCTTTGAAATTAGATGAGTGTGAAATTGGGTCCTCGTATTATTTATTTATTTATATTCAGACCCGAATTATATTGTTGACAACACGTACTGCCTGCTAGGCGAATAATCCCAACCTTGATCTTCAGAAGTGGCAAGCTATCCGTCCCTGGCTACATTTAATAAATTGCACTCCATTGCACTCCACACATGCAAAAACCCAAGACGCACAGTCTCGAATAAAAGTAGCGCTTAAAACCGGCCGCAAAAACTTCCCAATATACATACGTGGTTATAGTAATGCGATTAACTTATGATTTTGTAAATTCGACCTTACCTGAATGATTTATAATAGCTTTTACAAGGACGCAAGCGACGCGACACTATTTGAAACGACCGCATAATCCGAAAGTATGCACTCATTTTTGTGTGCCGGCAGTGAGACGTTAAGTGTGCATCTTGGGTTTTTGTATATCAATGCTGCACTCCGATAATCTTTTATAAAGTAATTCTTCTAACGTCAAAAATCAAACACTTGCGTTACGAAAATATACTCTACACCTGAATACGTAACTTTTAATTTGTGTATACATTTTTTTTATCTTTATTATTTTTATATATTAGTATGTATATATGAAGTATCGAATTATGTAAATCTATATTATATAATAATAATATTACAAAGAAGTAAAGTTTGTGAGTTTGAGCGCTTGTAAGGGATAATCTCAGGAACTACGGGTACGATTTGAAAAATTCTTTCAGTGTTATATAGCTCATTTATCGAGGAAGGTTACATATCATCACGCTAAAACCAATAGGAGCAGAGCACCAATGAAGAATGTTTCAAAATCGGGGTTCTTTTCCTCTTGAGAGCATCCGTTGCGTGTCAGTATTAGCCCAAAGTAACTATTCCACGCGGACGAAGTCGCGGGCACAGGCTAGTATAATATAAATCTAATTTTACTCGTTCATTATTATAGCATATTTATTTTCTTTAAGATTTCCAGCTCTTATACACTGAGAACGAAGTTTAAATTTTTTCTGCCCATAAAGCTTTTAGTTCTTTTTTAGTTTTTTTATGATTTTCATATTTTACACGTATAAAATTCGAAGACCTTGAAATATATTGGAGATTATTAGGAACAACTGAAATTGGATTTAGCTGTGAAATGTAACTACACATTTATTTTACTAATTTTTCTTTTCTTTTCTTAAACTTATACTACTAGCGACAATTCATATTTTATCTACAATACCGCCGCTTTGGTTAACTAGGAGAAAATACATGGTAGTGAAAAAGTATTCATTCAGTCAACATAGACACAGCGGAATACTGTCCACAATTTTTATATAAAGATAATTAAGGCATATACAATGTATTTGTTGGGTCCGTTTAAATTCAGTTCATATGCGAACCCTCCACACGACAATAATAACAAAGAAATTTCTAGAAATGGTCATACGGCACTAGTTAAAATTATAATGTATTCGTGACATGTCAAATAAAATAATTGTACATGTGTAAACAGACGTTTAACAGAACCCCTGGTGGCGACCTACAGCGACGCGGCTTGAATTATTTAACCCCTAACCCTCAAGGCCGCTGGGCGGTTACACGGAATAAATTCGTTATATCGTTAGCCGGTTTTAAGGGGACTTCCATTATTCAAACTATTATAGTTTTCTTAATCAAATAATCTATATACTCGTTCGACAGGCAACTTTAATTTCAAAAATCTAGAACAGTTCTGAGACAGGAATATCATGGCACATATATTGCAAATTGTATGCCTTGCCTATTATTTTATTTCTCGATGACCCTTTGACTTCATGATAGCCGCATTCCTATAAAAGAATAATTGCTCTTGTTGCATACCCAGCCGATAGTATTACTAATGAATCTGTACCTTTTAAAGTATGCAATAGCAAATAATCTTGGATTATTATCTGACGTTAAGTGAACTCACTGCAGGCTATAGCTAATTTTACATTCTGTATGTGAACTTGTTACTAATAAACAAAGGATGAGTCATCTTTGACGGGAACCAGAAACATTGGTGTGCTAGAATAGCAGGAGTCTAATCTTGTCGAATTCTTCGAATGATGAAGTCAGCTATCCCGAAATTTACACCCTTCTTTTCGAAGCATATTGTATACTAGCTAACCCGGCCAATTATTACATGTTGCGTTAGAATAATGATTCAAAATTGAAACGTGGCGCCATCTATAAGATATCTATAACAGTCGGTCCTACAGTCTTGTGACAACAAACTAATCTAAAACGCTATCTGTTCGAGACTGATGAAATCTACAATTAATAACAATAATCAACATCAACAATCATTTAGTTTGTAAATAAAACATATTGAGGCCATCAATCGAAATACAAATGATCCTATCTCTCAAGTTGGACCAAATTATACATAAATGCCAATATTTTATGAAGATCGGTTGAGTAGTTTCGGAGTTCATCATGGACAAACATCATGACACAGGATTTTTATATATTTAAGATAAGCTCACTACAGGTCATATAAGCACAGTTTTAGGTTGAACGTTATGTGGGGAGATAAATAAAAGGAAGAAATCTTCAAGCGGACTGCGACTGACTTTAAAATGGACAACAGCCCTAAATATGCTCAAGACAACCTTGATATACTAACGAATTAATTAATAAAGTATAAATAAAATAATTAATAAAATTAGTTGTAACGTCTCAAGAGTCGGTAGGGTTTATATATGTATATGCATTCATAACCAGACGAGCTCCAAGGGGCAGCATAATCTAAGAATATCACGTAACATTCTAAAGAAAATATATGAGACAACGTTTCAATCGATTCAGGTATAATAAGGTCGCGTAAAATGCACACAGCCGTCGCCATGTTTGCCGATAAATTGGCGCGTTACGGGTATTGGAAACGCGCGCTATCTCGCAACCCCGGACTTCGGTAAACATTCTGATAGAATACATGTAACGGTCTCTCTGCATACACGCGGTATACTAATTCCCAAGAAAATTATAATAAAAAACATGCGTGATTTGACACGAGATATAAGTGACACTTAGTAGTCTGATTAATTTTTAATAGAATGAGATGGCTTGTTACGTATGATACCTACCTATGTATAGTATAGGTGGTACGCGTTAAACTTGATTTTAGTCCACGTGTACCACCGGTGGTACACGATTTCATAATTATTGAAAACGAAAGAATAGTTATGTCAAGTTGTATAATGTTGTAACGTAATATTGTATGTAATTGTCTCAATGTAAATGTGTAATATACACTAGATTCAAAATTACAATGGGGTCCACAAATTAAACAATTGGCAAGCAAATTAAGTTCTGCTGCATTTGCAGTACGTAGAATTCGCCAGCTAACTGATATTGCCACTGCTAGGTTAGTCTACTTCACCCACTTCCATAACTTAATGCCTTATGGCATTCTGTTGTGTGGGACAACAGTTGAGGTAGACACCATATTTTTAATACAAAAACGGGCAGTTCGAGCAATTTACAATATGAGATCTCGCGAATCCTTAAAGACCAAGTTTCAGGAATTCGGTATCTTAACTCTGCCCTAACAATACATTCTTGATAATTTAATGTATGTCTGCAAGAACCTTAAAAAGCTAGATTTCGTAAAAAACCGGCATAATCTAAATACTAGAAACTGTGACAAACTGGTTGTCCCATGTTTTAGATTTAGTAAAATCAGTAACAGTTGGGAAATAGTGTTAGGTTTTACAACAGAGTCCCAAAGGATATTACCGATTTGCCGGATTGTGAATTTAAGCGCCATATCAAGCGCGTTTTGGTGTCAAAAGACTACTTACTATAGAGTGGATCAATATGTGAACGATGGTGATGTCTGGAATTGTCTCATCTCTGTACATCCATTAAAATCGTTTGTGACATGTACCTAAAGTATTCTAAATATTATATATATTTGTTAAAAAGATAAACAAGATCGAGTTTCTCGCCGGTTCTTCTCGATGACACTGCGTTGTTTGTCCGAACCGGTGATAGCTTTGACGTACATAAGCGCCTTCTTAGAGCCTAAATTCAATAAAGTGTTTTTGATTTTGATTTCATGATAATACGTGATGTAGTCCGGTGAAACTGTGAAGACACGCCCACGTCAGTCCAATAGCGTAGATAGTTCGAAAAAAAAAGTATGATAATAAGGACAAGGAGGAAGGACAAGAATGGCTTGGCACAGAACGTGTTAAACATCTGACCGAAGCATCGTTAAATGTAGACAACAATAAAATAATAAACCAATCACGTAAGCGACTCGTCAATACACACGACCCAATAGCCTGGAGACATCCGAGACATGAAAGGAAAACATTGTTAAATTATAACCTACAAAAACACGTCACAAAGCTGAAAAGAGAGAGAGAGATACGGAGTGTAAATGCCGCCTCGGGTCTAAAAGCTCTCTCCGTGAGCTTTATAGACATTATTAAATGTAGATTTAAATCACGATCCCTTGACAAACATCGGCACGTGACTCGAAATGCGATAGGGTTGTTGTTCTGTTATCGCATGTTAATAAAATGTATCACATCAATTTAAATATATCTGGATAATGTATATTGCTGTTCAAAGACAGAGGGGAGCTTCTGCCGTCTTGTTGGAATTTTGGGTTTTATAGAATTACTAGATTCTGTCCGCGACTTCGTCCACGTGGATTTGTTAATGTTTACGCAGTGCACGCGTAGTAATTATAACATTTTATTAAATAGTCTTTAAAGCCTATTCGTTGGTTTTTTTATATCATAGGTGGCAAACGAACAGACGGGTCACCTGATGTTAAGTGATCACCACCGTCCATAGACACTTGCAACACCAAGGGGAGACGCAAGTGCATTGCCAGTGGGTATTTGGGGGACGAGTGAATAGGGAAGGGGGAGTATATAAGGGGGAGGTAGGCTTCTGGCGCTCTCACTGACCGAATGAAACGCAATAATACAAGCACTGTTACTTCACGTCAGTATTCTGTGTGTCGGGCGGTAGTACCCCGGGCGAGCCGACCCATTCATGCTGAAACCAGTAATAGCTTCAGCGTGGCTCTACCACCTATAACATAACCTATAAATATAAAGGTTGGTGAATAATGATTCCCGTATACAAATTTTCATAAAAGTCGGTGAGTCCATTTTTAATTTAACTCGCAAGACATAAATACGCGCAATAATTTTTAACATCATATTTGTAAACGTTATACTTTATAATATCTTAAAACTTGAAAAAAGATATGAAATGTACAGACTGGATTTGCTAATTTATTGATGTAGATATATATATCTAGGATTAGTCCAGACTGATCTCTGAAACGGGTGACGTAATTTTAAAGGGGCACACAATGGTAGGGATTTTAAAGGTAAACAAGGAGAGAGTAATCTAGACTAAGGGACTCTCCCTATCTAGGCTATTTTGAAGACGGTTAATCACATAATTGACTCAACTAATATTTATTTAAAGTTAAACCGTACTAAGTTGTGGTTACAACTTACCGGACCATAATAACTTGTATTATTGTACGTTCTAAATCTTCGAAATATACGAAAAACCAGTGTCACAATGTTTGTCCGCGATGAACTCCGAAACAACTCAACCGATCTTCATGAAACGTTGGCATTTACGTATAATTTGGTCCAAATTGAGAGATAGGATAATTTATATTTCGATAAACGGCCTCAATACTTTATGACAACAAATTAAATGATCGTCAATATTGATTATTGTTATTACTTGTAATTTACATCAGTCTCAAACAGATGGCGCTTTAAATTAGTTTGTTGACGGAAAACTGTAGGGCCGACTGTTATAGATATCTCATAGATGGCGTCACATTTTAATTTCGAATTTCTTTATCAACTCCAATTTATTTTATGGTGCCCGTGTTCTGTTAATCTATTTACTACGTGACCTCGCTTTTTCTGTATCAATTTTTTAGGCAGACTCATTACCCCATAATACCAAATAGTTTTTCATAATTTTAATTTAACATATAATAACTGAGCCACAGTAACGCGTGGCCGTGTCAACTAGTCGTATCATAATAATTGACGTAAGGCCTTCAATCCGTCATGTAGTGTTTATTTTATTTTTTTTTATCCTTTATTTGACCCCATATTGTGTATCATTGGTGGTATCGTGTTCAATATAGCATGGCTATTAATAATAACAACATGGAACATGCAATCAGATATGCCATAAAACTCTACAGAAAGTTCTAACAAAGGAGGTCACAATTTTCTTAAAACGTAAAAGTCACCAAAATTCACTTTTGTACGATTGTACGACGCAATTACTCATTCGATAAGCAGTAATAGTTTTCAACATTTAACAGTCGCACCAATTTGTTGATTTTGGTCGTTGAACTGTCACCGTCGTTGTCGGACGGAGCTTACTATTACGTAAAGCTAGTGTTAATATACCAGCAAAATCTCCAAAGGAAACA
Organism: Antheraea yamamai; assembly: GCA_036509395.1. NCBI lineage: Eukaryota > Metazoa > Arthropoda > Insecta > Lepidoptera > Saturniidae > Antheraea > Antheraea yamamai. Next base: position 2,263,514 of record AP028447.1, read on the forward strand.
AATGAAATACATCCAATGAATATACCATTTTTCAAAATCAATTCCTCATCGTTACCTCATGTCTGGACGTTACCAAAACACAGGCTGAAATTTATCCAACAGGTAAATGTGATTAACTCCGAACCGTGAGCGAGAAGGCAAACGTATCGCCGTCTCATTCGCACTGTATTGTAAACTTTCAAGAAGAAAGGGAAAGTTATTATAATCAGAGGAGATTACGGAACACAGAAACGATATTCTCGGAAGTTGATTCCGGGTTTTAACAGGATTCATGACGTAACTTTATTATGACGCTTATCGATCTAAGGTTCGATTCCTAAAGAGTACGTGTCTTGTACTTACTTTTATATTATAACTAACGTTCCCGACGTACGTTGGCTCGCCCTGATAATAAAAAAAAACCTTGCCAAATTATATACCTCAACTTTTCTCATGAATCACTTTATCTACTGGTGAAAGCCGCATGAACATTAGTTCAGTAGTTATTTGCTTATTGCGAACAGACAGACAGATGTGGCAGAGGACTTTGTTTTATAATATATAGTGAAGTAAGGAACAGACATGCAGTGCATACTTTTTTATATACAACCCACCTTAACGAGACTGCAGTTTAGCACTGGGAATTAAGATCGACGGAACATGGCACATGCGCCCAGTCAATGTAAAAAAACACACTTTTTGAACCAGAAAATACCGATCCGAGCAATGTTACTTTACGGCATAAATAAGTGTTACTGACGATGGTACTTTTGCAGTCGGACCTTGTAAGGAGTACTACTAGCCTAGATCCTAATTCTTCAGGAGGTAAAAAAACCGATTTGAGTTCGAGTAGTAGCTTTGACGTCCATAACCGCCTTCTCAGGACCTAAATTTAATAACGTATATTTTTATTTGATTTGAGATTGTGAAAGGCGTTTCCGCCTCTTCTATCTTCCTGCACGTCATCCCGTTCGCAATGCAATTTTTACAATTGACTGCTTTTGCAATTTTCTGGCATTACTGAGTAGCCGCGCAGCCCGGGGGTTGTGTTACATATCTATAGTTATAAATCACTAGCTTCTGCCCGCGACTTCGTCCACATGGAATAATAAAACTTTAAAAAATAAATTTGGGCTAACGCTAACACGCAGTGGAAGCTCTAAAAGTAAAAAAAAAAATGATTTTGAAACATTCTTCATAGGTGCTCCGCTCTTATTGGTCTTAGCGTGATGTGATATAACAGCTTAATAACCTTCATCGATAAATGAGTTATCTAACACTATAAATAAATATAAAAAAAAATATAAAAAGTCTTTATTTAACAAAAATAATTTACATGGCATAAAAATCAACTGTAGACTCCCACACTAAGAACTGAATCCTGTGTCGTGGGTAATCGAACAAAAACTCTTTACAAAATATATTTCTTGTTAGTGCCGTAAGTGGCTTACTTATTAGACAATTAAGATTAATAACAATTTAGAAAGTACATATATATCAAACTGATTATATTACACAAATTTAATACCTAAAGTACACAACACACACACGGTTATTATATTTAAGCAGGAAGTGAAAAGTTTGGGTAGGTTTGTAAATTGACTTTATAATTATATTCATATTCATTGCTTGTGTCTGTTTAAGAAAGGATATGAAGAATGTTTTCTGTCTCCTCGTATGATAAGGATAATAACCAATTTGTGACACTTGCTTTTACTTCTCTTAATTCTCGGTTTATTAATTCACAGTGTTTGTTCACTTGTCTATATATGAAAGGCAGGGCAAATTTACTAAAACGTTGAGCGAAAACAGTGTTAACTTTGGGTGTTTTTATATTGAAGCGTTGAGTGTGAACAACGTCAAGAGAACTCGTAACATCGCTGTTTAATGGTAGGTGTTTTCTAATGTATTTGTGGTGAGTAAGGGTCATTTTTAATATATATAGCTGTCGCACTGTAAGGACTTTGGACTCTTCATAGAGATTTCTTGTGGAGTAACGATAAGGTTTTCTAAAAATAACCTTCAACAGAGACCTTTGGGCCCTTTCTAGTTTTATTAGAACGGTCTTAGAAGCGTTACCCCAGGATGAGTTGCAGTATTGAAGTAAGGATTGACATAAGGCCTTATAAACTAGAATTAAAGTATCGCGACACGCAGCATCCCGTAATAATTTCATAATACTTATTAATTTTCTAATACGCTTCGATAATATTTCTATATGTTCCTTGAATGACAAATTCTCATCAAGGACGACCCCTAAGTATCTAGTTTGCGATGTTCTTTCTATGCAAGTGCAATTACATGTATTGTCGTGATGAAATGAAAATGAACACTGAAAGAAATGTTCAAATCGGACCAGTAGTTCCTGAGGTTATCACGTTCAAGCAAACAAATTCTTCAACTTTCTAATTTTACTACAGAAGTATATATAACACATTAAAAAACCCCTAACTTAATGTAAAATAACTGATTTTACCTGATGAGAAACTAAAACTTCGAGCAATAATTTAATTCCTCGAGGTGTCCGTAAAATGTTATCTGTCGAAAATTGAAATTTTCACGACCGGTAGAGATGTGTTCTCTTTGATACACAGTAAAAATTATTATATAAAGTTTATTTGGAAAACCGCCGTTCCTGGAAACATTTCAAAGTATTTTACTTGAACAATGTTACGTTACAATGCACAACACGTCCGAGAAACAGCCCGAAGACATCAGCCGTCAAACGGGTTTAGCGTGAATTCGGATAGAACATAAATCCGATCAAACTTTTCGTTTCACGTACTGATAATTTTAGTTCAGCTTCGTTTCTACTGTTGACGCTGCAAAAAGGTGTATATGAATAAATACGTAAGACACAATTCATATAAAAACTACCAAATTAGACCCAAGGAAGAGTTAAGCGATAGTAAAAATATTAAAATTAATGACTTAAAGAAACAAATTTACAAAATGGACCAGACATAATCAAGCTTAAGGCCACTCAAAGGGCATTACAGAGGGCTATACTTGCAGCTCCTCTGTGTAATTGAATCACAAATAAAAACATTTGCAAAAGCAAAACAACCAAAGTCAGCGACATAGGCCTAAGAAATGCTAGGCATACGAGGCAACCACACATTGCCGTTTTTTTTTTTTTTTTTATTATCGTAGCTCGGCAAAATGACTGTACTGTGCCTGATGGTAAGCACAGTACAATCCAAAAACAATGGCGACCACCGAGAGACATACTATCCATCGCCGGTCGCCGCTGTCATGCCGGCCTGCGTAAGTATCTCTTCACGTTTCAAGATCAAAGACAGTCCCGCTTGTGTGTGCGACCCGGATACCGAGGAGACGGTGATTCACCTTCTCCTTCACTGTCCCCGGTTTGACTCGTCCAGGTGTGACCTCCAATCCCAGATAGGCATCAAACTCACGGAAGGGGTACTACCTAAAATAGTGGAGGATGAAGACACTAGAGAGCCGCTCCTGACGTTCAGGGAACACGTGGCAGAGATAGCAATAAAAAGAAATAAATAGAAAAGGAATAAAGAACTTGCAAAAAAAAAAGTTTCGATAGAAATAGTCATAAATAAATAAATAAAAATCTCGGATAATGTCCGGGGGGGAAGGGGACTTAAAAAAACCACACACTGCCAAACGCAGCATAAGGAGATTCGTAATAACGAGGACTGATGACCTGGTCAAGCTATCTGGAACTCGCTGGATGCGAATAGCGTAGAGCTGGTCATTGTCACGATTTTTGGAAGAGGCTTATGCTCAATATTGGATTTCTTAAACTGAACGAATGGGTTTGATACCCGAACTTCAGGAAAGTAACGACACAGGTTCCACTATATACCGTAATAACAAGACCTTTGTACGAGTGCAAATTTCTATTTACAATTTGTACCAACCACACTCACACCAACACTTGTGTCTACTATACCGACGTGACTGACGACGCAATTAGTACGTTCATCCATTGACCTGTGGACGCTCCGGCGCGGGACCTTATGGATTATAATTTAAAAATGCCTATAAAAGATAAAAATGAAGCCGCCACAAAGGCAATAATCTCATTTAAAAATCCGATGTATAATGGTTAAGTAAAATTGAAATCAACAGTTGCTCACAATTACAATGATTTTTGACATAACTAATGAAATAAACGAAAGCAGATAAAAGGTGTGGACCAAGAGTCTGCAAAACTTAATTTTTTTTTTTTAATTTATTTAACTATTTCCCTAATCGCCAAATGCTATAACACAACTAAAGAAGAAAGTTACGAACTTTCACTGAACTCGCCCGTCATGGTTCTTGGAACAGCCTTCACCTACCGTCAACTTTTACTCTAGTAATTTAACTCTTAAAAAAACACACAATACCCACAACGACACACGATCTCCTATATGTCACGGCCTAATGCATCCTGAACCTGAGACGACCGATTTCCTTTGAAACGGCTTCAAATAAAAGAACTGAATAACTTTAAACACAAGTTCGTATAACATACATCCGATACTCCCCGACTCGGTCTGCTGACGCGCGTCACTCGCTGTGAACGGTGCGTACTCACTTCTGACGGATTCGTGTCAGATGTCAGATATGACACGCGACGGCAGATTTACATGAGACGATGGATGTTGCCATACAGTTGGGTAACAAGGTACTATTATAGCAACAGTAAAAATAGAAAACTAGCGGGCTCGGCGGACGTTATCCCGCCCTGATAATAAAGAAAACCTTGACAAATTATATGCCTAAACCTTCCTCCATGAATCACTTTATCTATTGGCGAAAATCGCATGAAAATCTATTCAGTAATTTTTGAGTTTATCGCGAACAGACAGACAGATGTGGCAGAGGACTTTGTTTTATAATATGTAGTAATATTAAAATAGAAGTAAGCGGGTATCTCTGTACGTAATCATTAAAGTTAAAATATTGATTACTAGCTGATACCCGCAATTTCATCTACAAAGAAAGAAACAAGTACAAATTGAAAGCAAAGAAATACTTTGCTTACAAAGTATTTTTGTAAAAAATATTATCCGTTTACTTCACCTTTCCTGCGCATACGCGTCACACCACTAGCTCCTACTCTCGACGGCAAGAAAAAACACATCGTTGAACGTGTGATGCTTACAGAAATCGTCTTTTTTTTAAGTGTCTAAGAAGGAAAACTAAAAAAATTATCCAAATATAGTTTTTGCGTGATGCGCGCACAACGGTAGACCTCTATTTCAGTTACATAGATTAAAAAGTAGCAAAAAGCAACGCTAACATTAAATATGAAACGGGATCCAAAGGATTAAATCCTTTAGAGTTATCAGATCAAAGACTATAAACATATTAACATTAGGCAGTATCGTTTATTTATAATACAAAAATCACAACAAAAATATGTAAGAAAACAATTTCGCAGACGGGACACACATTTTCGTACTTTTATACCAACCAACCGCTGTTGTAATGACCGCGCCTGAAAGCATTTTTTATCTTAGCATAAGGAAACATCCAAAGAAAAAGATTTTTGTATTCGTCGGTTACAAAGAGGGAGATTAATTCACCCATGCGCCCAAAAATATTATAGTTCCATGTCCATATCAGCAGAGTCCCTACATAAACAGTGAAAATGCTAAATTGGATGACTGCGGTGATATATTGGCTCATTATAGCATTACAAGTATAAAAATTCACCCGTATTTCAATGCTCGTTTCGCTCAGATCAGTTACGTGATAGATAGAATTCAAACGACTGCATAGCCTGCATAAAAATGCACGTTACATTGCAGGTCGTAGTCCCGAGGGAGCGCGGTTATTCAAACAATGAAAACAAACGATAGCACACAGCGCCGGCACGTACGTCTGATTTATTATCGCGCCGGTTATAATTAAAATTATCGCGAGGGAGTACGGCTCGGTGCGCCGGGGAACTGAAATTAAACGCCCGTATTTAGAATGGACACTTAACGAGAACGAACATAATGCCAGGAAGAACAGCGAGCGAATATGTCTCTCTGCCTGTTCGGGCATCAATTGGTTTGGGGACAGGCAAAATTCTGTTTCTGACACATTGTTTATGAAAGAAAAATCAGTGACGATCGGTTACTTGCCCGGAACCCGGGCTTACATTCGCACTATCGTCGATATTACGTCGATACTATCGATAGGGTGCGGCGGCACAGAATTCTGTTTTTTATGAGTGCATTTTGGAAAGCTGATGCGTTCACTATTGGCAACGGCGGCGGAGAAGACTTATCAGGTGAATCTTTATCATGATTATAAAGAATTACTTTCGGCTATATTTTCAAGAGGTATTTACCTCCAGCCTAGCTATCCCAGTGCCTTTGTTCCAAATGCAAAGAATACTTTCGGATCGTATCCGAGATCAGTTCAAAACAGGCAGCAAATTGTAGCTAACAGGTAGCATACGCGAGTCAGTATTAGTTTGCTGCAAAATATTTCTGTCCTTCCCTTATTTTCGATAAGTTTGATAGCAAAATATATTACAAAATTACATAATAATATTCATTACCTGAAATACAGTTTTCATCACCCTATACATGTTCCTAATATTATACAGTTTTAAAAAATAAAACACTAAACATTGCATAATCTTTCTAGCTGTATGTAGGTGACGGCATTATTGCACGAAGTTTCCTTTAAGAACATAAATTAATCTCTAAAGTATGTAAGTACACAGGAATTTTACTACGTGTTTTGCACAGTACCTTGAAAAGATCATTATGAAAAACAGTCAAATTATTTTATGAATTACATTAAAACGTTAAATAATACCTTAATTACCGTTAAGTTTATAGATGATCAATAGTAATTTTTTTTTTTATATCATAGTAGGCAAACGAATAGGCGGGTCACCTGATGTTAAGAGATCAACGCCGTCCATAGGTACTAGCAACACCAGGGGAGTGGCAAATGCGTTGCCAGCCTGTGTTTGAGGGAGACACGGGGAGGAGAAAGGAAAGGCAGGGGTGCCTCCGGCACTCTCACTGACGAAACGATACGCAACAATGGAAGCACTATTACTTCACGTTGGTTTTCTGTGAAAGGGTGGTACTACCCCGGACGAGCCGACCCATTCATGCTGATCCTAGTAATAGCTTTAGCGTGGCTCTACCACCTACCATGAAATGAGAAAAACAATGTCCGTGTATTCTTATTTACGATTAGAAGGGATATAATGCTACAAACTAAACTAATTTAAATAAAACTAATTGCATTAATTCTAGATCACCACATACATCATGTAACCTTATCTCAGACCATTTAAGGTTACTATCCAACGACTAGCCAGCTCTTCAGTATTATTTATACTAATATTATAAATAGGTAAAGTTTGTGAGGTTGTAGGGGTAATCTAAGGAACTAATAAACTGATTTTGAAAATTCTTTTACCAATAGAAAAATACGTTATATGTGAGTATCATAGGCTATATATTAACCCGAAAAATGAAAAGACTTTTTTGTGGTAGTCGGATTTGCAAAGTAAGTCGGAGAAAAAATGGTAGAACAAAAACGTTTCTTACGAACGCTGTCTTAACGATGAGAGATATATGATTGAGTTCTAGAGAAAAGTTATAGAGCTTGATAATGCCTTCAAAAAAGTCAATCACAGCATATGTCTAACTTTTATATTTATTTACAAAAAAGTCGTTTTTTATAAATGTTTACCGCCCAAGGAAGGAGGCACGGGTTAGCTAGTATAGTATAAAGATAAGAACAACAACAAAACGTTCTACAAACTTTAAATCCGTATGTAGCGAGCGTAGCATGGTATCGTTCCAGTTTCACTGCACGTACAGGAGGTTGAGGGGAACTTTCCTAAGAGGTTTTATTAGTTTATCCATACGAAATATTTTCGCGTATACTTTGATTTATGGGTTATCATCATATTGGATTCCGTTGAGGTGTACGCAATACATAAAATACCGAACTAACATGTATAGGCGATTAATGAACGTGTCAAGATACTGGATATTGATTAAGGACGAATATCCCAGCACAAATATCATAGAGATTAATTGCAGAATGTCCATATACCTGTCGATATATATTATCTATAGGCGTAAAGGCTTTGTTACCGTCATAACATACCGTCTAACATAAATCGAATGAAAGTATATAAAAGTTATATCGCAAAAGGTATAGAGATCATTCCCTTCAAAGTTTTTAGGTAGAGCGTGCTCGCGCCTACGCTGACGAAACCATCGATCACACCGCCGTGGTCGGGCAGTCAACATCGCTCCAACACACCCGCCGTGGCCTCCCTAGGCAGCGTCTCAAGTCTACGTTCGATACCCCGGAATAGAACCCTCGAGCACGCTACTAGCGTGACACAGTGACACTGTGCTCATTAGTTCATCACGACCGTATGACGATACTTAGACCCTTCAAATGTATGCATATAGTAATCAGGGTTACGAAAAAAGTGACATCTATATAGGTAATATGATATCGGAAAGATCTCACCGGTTCGATGACGTAAACTATCTTTGCGATCTCCACTTACCTGAAATGAAAGAAAAAACATCAATATAGCAGGATTACTCTTTCATGTATCTTATTACACAACGACATACATAGTATACCTCATCCTACGACTTAAAAGGGTAAGTCTGACGACTGTCAGCTCTTCATGAATGATTTATCAGAATTATCAATTAAAACGTACCATGAAAAATTATTGTATGCTGGTGACAATTAATCTAGTGTCAATAATGAAAATAAAGAAAAATATCTAGTTCTAGTACGGTATCAATAAAAGTTTAACGAAGTCGTAAAAAGTGGCAGGGGAAGCGTGATAAAACGTGTCAGAGTTTTTCTTATTACATCAACCGTTATTCTTGGATTACAATGAGATTTCTATCAGGCACAGGAATGTCACTTAACCGTGGTAATGAACAAAAAAATATTCTAAGTTTGGGATGTTTGCTTGAGAGAGAGAGAATAAAGGAACCAAGCTACATACTGAGAGATTTTTTTTTTTTTCGAACTGACTACGCTATTGACCTAGCAAGGTCTTAACAGCTTCACCGGACTACTAAGGCGAGCGCTTAAGGCACTCAGCCGATTTTTGTTTGGGCAACCAGCTCAAGGGTGCACGGCACACCTCGGCTTGGCTGTTGCCTGTTCGATGCAATACGCGACCTAACTG